>CM042050.1:99287500-99832500 GCA_023525745.1 Arctium lappa
GTCACGTATGAAATGATAATCAATATCAATGTGCTTTGCCCGTTTGTGAGCAATATGATTTTGACTTAGAAAGATCGCACTTTTATTGTCACAAAAAAGAGTGGGTTATCTTGGGGGCAAGGCACCAACTTCTCGCAATAGATTGGTAACCCAAAAAATTTCTGTTGCAACATTGGCCATAGCTCGATATTCAGACTCACAACTAGACCGAGAGACTGTGGGCTGCTTCTTAGCACTCCATGATATAAGGTTGTTGCCCAGAAAAATAGAGTATCCATACGTGGAGCACGGAGTTTCCAAGCAATGAACCCAATCAGCATCCGAATACCCAACAAGAGAAGGATCGGGATTTCGGCGAAAGTGAAGCCCGAACGAGAGAGTACCCTTCACATATCGCAATATACGCGTAATAGCTTGGAAGTGATCGACCGTTGGAGCATGAAGAAATTGGCTAACTTGATTAACCGCATAAGATATGTCGGGGCAAGTAATCATTAGGTATTGAAGTGCTCCAACTAAATATCTATACAAGGTATTATCCCCAAAGGGATCACCTGTGCTGTTTAGCTGATCACCACCTGCAAGAGGAGTAGCAACGGGTTTAGAGTCTTGAAGGTTGGCTCTAGAAAGGATGTCATGGGCATATTTTGACTAACTCGAGACCAAACCATCGGTAGTGTATAGAACTTTCAGACCCAAAAAATAATTAAGTTTACCAAGGTCTTTGATGGAAAATTCTTTATCGAGACAGGAGACAAAGTTCTCGATGAGCTCAGCGTTGTTGCCGGTGAGAATAATGTCGTCAACATAGACGAGAAGATAAAGAGTAAATTTCCCACGGGTGAAAACGGAGAGAGATGTGTCAGTTTGACAACACCGAAACCCAAGATGTGCAAGAAATGCACTGAGACGATGGAACCAAGCATGTGGAGCTTGCTTGAGACCATAAAGGTCCTTTTTCAATCGACAACCATGATCGGGAAAATGAGGATCACTATAACCCGGTGGTTGCTCCAAAAAAACAGTCTCTGTAAGAGATCCGTTGAGAAAGGCGTTGTTTACATCAAGTTGATGTAGGGGCCAATTTCACAAAACAGCAAGGGCGAGAATGGTACGAACAGTAGACGCTTTGACCACTGGACTAAAAGTGTGGGAATAATCGATCCCGGGGATTTGAGTGAATCCTTGGGCAACAGGACGAGCTTTTAGGCTTTTAATGGTACCATCGGCATGAAACTTGGTTCGAAACACCCATTTGGATCCCACAACATTATGGTTGGTTGGTTGTGGCACAAGTTCCCATGTGTCGTTGCGACGAAGGGCATCAATTTCATCATCCATAGCCATAACCCATTTAGGATTTTTCGATGTTGATTTGTATCCGTTGGGGTCTTTCGTCGCATAAAAAGTCGTAAGAAGGCCACTCTCACTGACATGAGCTAAGTCCGCAAGGTGTCATGGTTTGAAAATGCCAGACTTAGAGCTTGTTTGCATTTGGTGCGTCGGCTGCGAGACAGACGTCGTGCTTGGAGTAGGCGAAGATGGGCCTTGTGATTCAGTAGCCAAATGTTGGTGTGAGGTCGAGGATGGTTCGGACAGGTTCGAATCAGGAGCGGTAGCGGTAGGAGTAGCAGACTTCTGTGATGATGGCCCAAAACACAGTGAACAAGGCGTAGATGCTTCAGACACTAATGAGGACTCAACTTGGGCAGGTTACTACCTTTTTTTGCATAGCTGGGCCAGGCTCAAAAAAAATTGGAGAATACCAACTTGGAATTATGGGACTGTTGACCATGGTAAGGGAAATGTGCCTCATCAAATTGAGCATGCCGAGTTGTAAATATCTTATTAGCAACTGGTTCAAGACATCGATAACCCTTATATTGATTATAGTAACCAATAAAAATGCAAGGAGAACTGTGAGGTGCCAATTTAGTAGTACAATAATCATGGAGATAAGGATACACACGATAACCGAATGGACGAAAATTTTCATAATTTGGAGCCGTGTGAAATAATACCTCAAATGGCGATTTATTGTCCAAGACCGACGATGGCAGATGGTTTATCGTATATACAACAGTGGTGAATGCTTCGACCCATAAAGTAGCTGGAGCGTGGGAATGAAAAAGCATGGCAAGACCTGTTTCTGTGATGTGCCTGTGTTTCCTCTCACCACGATCGTTTTGTGCTGGTGTATGTGGACAAGAAAGTCGATGAAGAATGACGTTATCACTGAAAAAAGTCTTAACCTTATTGTTCGTGAATTATGTCTCGCCGTCACTTTGAAATACTTTAATTTGGCATTCAAATTGGGTTTTCACAAATGTGGAGAAGTGTAATAAGACTTTATAAAAGTCGGACTTCAATTGAAACGGGTAAAACCACACAAAACGGGAAAAATCATCCACAAAAATAGCATAGTAACGAAAACCATTAGTGGAGGCGACTGGAGCCGGACCCCACAAATCACAATGAATTAAATCACAAATCGATGAGGATCGTTTCTCATTAATAGAAAAAGGTAATTGTTTGCTTTTCGCTAAATGACACGATGAGCAAACAGAAGGTTTAGGCAAAAATGAAGTAACCGATAATTGTCCTAATTTATTTAATAAAGAAATAACATCGATGGCAACATGCCCAAGTCTAGAGTGCCATAGCTCATATGAACCTTCTAAGCGTTTGGAGCGTAGAGCAGCAAGAAAGGTTAAGTGCCCTTGTTCCAAAACGTAAAGACCATTTTTATGCTTTCCCCGAGCGACCACCTCCCCTGATTGACGATTTTGGATAGCATAAGATTGATCAGAGAACAAAATATTAACAGGAAAGTCAGATGTCAATTTACTGATGGAGAGTAAATTCTTTGTAATCTGAGGTACGACTAAAACATCCAATAATTGGATACTTGAGTTTAAGTGAGTAGTACCAATGTGTGAAATTGGAAGAAGATTACCATTACCAACCATGACATTCTCATTTCCAGAGTAGGGTGTGGCCGAGTCCAAAATAGAGGAGGATGGAGTCATATGTGCTGATGCGCCAGAGTCCATAAACCAGTCAGATTGGTCGCCATATATAGAGCAAGCAGCAGAGAAAGCTTTGGCTAAGTGGGCCATGTTTTTAGACGTTAGAGGAAGCCGATTGTAACATTTCTCACAATGATCGACATAATACCCATGGGTTCGACATATCTGACAGTGGGGTCGTCTCCCACGTCCACGACCCCTGCCTTTACCACGAGTGTCAGGATCGAAGTTCAAAACAAGAATTTAATAAACACTCAGAAACTATGTTAAAGAAGTCGCGGAAAAAAACTTTAACAATAAATCAATCAAACAGTGTATGAACTCAAATCACAAGTTATATTGATTTAACTTAATGATTACAAACAAAACCTCAATCTGTTAAACAAGCTCAACAGACGTTCAATACTTTTCTATTGAAAGGACTACAAAGAACCTTGAGGTTAATTCTCTCTAAAACAAACGTATATCAAAAACTTTATCTCTATCAAAGACTTCTAAACTATATATACAAAACTAATTACAAGATAATTATCAAAACAAAATTGATCTTCATAATCCATTCCATAATTATCTTCATCGTTATCTCCAGCTCCTATTCTTTCATTCCAAGTCATTATAAGCAACATTAACTTCATCCTCATCCAGTAGTATTAATCTTCAACAGTATTAACATCCTCAACAGTACTAACTATGCTTGCAGTATTATCTCCCCTCTTGTAGTAGTAATCTTCAAGCAGTACTAACTACAAGCAGTATTAACTTTCAAGAAGTATTAATACCTCTAGCAGTAGTAATTCTTCAACTAGCAGTATTAATTTTAAGTAGCAGCATTAACCATACTTAGCATATTTCTGACCCAACAATATGCCCCTAACTTAACTTTTGAAAACCAAAAGTTAAGTTCTTCAGCAATTGGTCTTTATGATGCTTTCAAAACTCCAATTCAATTCCCAAGATTTGGATCCAGTCCCAGACTTTGATTAATGGTTCTTCTGAACACAATCCTTTCCATTTCAGAACATGTAGGGCAGACCAACTTTGCATTCAGCATCCCTTGCAGCTTTGCCTTGCTGTGGTCATACACCTTATCCACCAAGAAGTACTCATGATAGCTTTTGTCAATTGTAATCATGTAGACTCCACAATTTTCAAATAACATCCAATGATCAATCTTTTTAAATCCATATTCATGATGTAAATCTTTGATCCTATGTTGTACTCTTTCAGCCTCAAACATCATGCACAAGTACTCCATGGCAATTTTGATTAAGTTCATTTCTGTCCCTTGCAACACAGTCTCATACAGTTTTATCCCAACTTTGTACATTTCATCCAAGTCAGCTCTGGAACAACTTCTGATTACTTTGCCCCAAGTTGCATAAACCTCAAATTGATCACCCATTCTCTTGATTCTGAAATATTCTTTTCTGTTATCCTTCAGAGTATCCCAATGAATAATCTCTGGTGCTTTCATTAAGATAGGGTCAGCTTGCATAGGTTCTTCATTAGACACAGTCATGTACAAATTCACTTGATCATCAGATTGTTGATCAGACTGCTCTTGACTTTTCTTTTGAGATTCAACCGGTTCACTCTATTTCTACTACTCTGATGGTTCTGCTTCCATTTCCTCACTATTCTGATATTTCTTTCCTTCTTCAGTTCTAGACCTTTTTGCCTTTGGCTTGGTAGCTATGGACTTCTTTCCTTTAATAGCTCCAAGCTTTTGAGCAAAGGTCTCTTCTTTCTTCACTTCTGCCTTGTCTTTGATAGGAGTGCCTTCTTCACTGTCAGGGAATGGTTGTTGAATATTCAAATCATGCCTTTATTTCATTTTTCTTTCAAACTTAACCCTTTATGTGAAGTCCCCTTTCAGTTTGGCCATCTTCTTTTTGTATAGCTCTTCTATCCTTCCAAATGACATACTGGTAAACATTCCTTCAGGAACTCCAATAGATCCTTTCAGAAAGTTTATCATTTTCCTTCTTTCTTGATTGGCTAGGAATGTTTTAGATGGCTGTCTTTGTCTTGTCTTTAATAGCAGCCTTTGCCTTGATGCCTTCTTTGTAACTTTAGCAACAGCAGCAGTCTTAAAGCTCCTTTGATATTCCTCATTAAGCTTAGTAGCCAATTCCAAAGCAATCTCTCTGTCTTTTGCAGATTGGATTTCTTCCTCCTTTTCCATATCTTCTTGCAGCTTCTTTGCTAACTCTTCATCCAGGGCTATTTGTGATGATTTCTTTGATGGCTTCACAGATTCAACCACCTTTTCTTTCCCTTTCCTCTTGATCTCTGTCTCACTAACTTCTTTTCTTTTCTTCCCTGAACCATCTTCTTTGATTACCACTCCCTTAGCCTTTTGAGTAGCCTTGGGAGTGTCAGTCTTTGCCTTCACTAGTGTCTCTGAAATTTCTATTTCCTCTGCAGACATACATGTTTCAGCTGCAACTTTCTCTATTTCTACTGCTGTTGTTACTACTTCTTGTTCAGTTTCTGCTTCTGGTGTAGTTACTGTTGCTGGCTCAGTTTCTGCTTCTTTCATACTTGTTTCTACTGCTTTACCTATTTCTGCTTCACTATTCAACTCCCCCTCAAACTGAAATTCCATTCCAACTAGATTCTCCTCCTCATCTTCAATTGCTTGAGTCAGTCCCCTTTTCGGAAGCATCATGAACAATGCTCCTCTTCTTCAAAACAAATTTGGTTTTCTTCTTTTTGTGCACTAATTTGAATACCAGCTTCTTGAGATGGGCTATCTGCTCTTGTTGAGACATTATCACCTTTTGCATATCTTTTATCTCCAAGTTTTGATTGTGAACTTCCTGACTTAATGTACCTAGAGTATCCATCAATTCTTCGTAGTTATATATGTCCTTACCTCCTTTAGGTGTGTTTACCACCTTTGAAGGATCCTTGGATTTTTTAGTAGAGGCCTTCTGCTTAGCAGAAGCACCTTCTACCCCCGTGGTTTCTTGGCACCAGGGACCTTTAGATGATTGCTCATCTAAAGTTGTCATGGGGAAGGTCTTAGAGATGTTTACACTGTCCTGTCCTACACCTTGTGCAGAAACAGTAGTGTGAGCCTTTCTGCCCACATGCTCATCCTTCTCCTTATAGAGCACTTTCTTGGGGTTGGGAGACACCCCTATGGTTTCCTTTTGGATATTCTCTGATGGATAATGCTCCATCAGAGGGCTTATAGGCTTTGAGGATGAATATACAAGAAAGGAAGGAACCTTTTGTACCTTTTTCCTTATGTATGTTATGGTGATGGGGTATTTTGGCTTGACAATAGGGATCTGAGGAGTATTAATAGAATTGAATGGTGTGGGTAGGTTCTCAGTTGGGTGGTCAGATGTGGGTTGTGACCCTGATGCCTCACCAAAGGAATGAGACACACCCATCATTGTAGAGAACAATGGAGTGTCTTGGCCAGAAAAGTCCTTGGAAGGCCTTTTCATGTTTGAGAACACCTTCCCTTTGGGAGGTTTTGGTACATTCACCACTTCAAAGGAGGGTAGATCCGTCAATTCCTTTAGTAGAATCTCTTGTACAAACCTAGGATACATATAAAATCTTTTGGATTTGGTATCCAGGTTTGACATTAAATCATTGAAAATCATTTAAGAAAAATTAAACTTTCTAGAGGTAGCTAAGCAGACTAGAGCATAAGCTAAGGTACTGCTGAACGTACTCCATCCATTTGTTTTTCTAGAAATACAATGTTGTAGGGTATGAACAAAGAATCGCCACTGAGGTGAAAATATATTCTTGTAAAACTTGTAGACATCAGTGGGACCTTCATACCCCATACGACTAAGGACTTGGAAGAGATCTTCCTTGGACAGAGAGGTAATACCTGAGGCATCATCTAGTCGTAGATGAATGTGAATACAACCTTCTATGATGGTTAGAGGTTTATCACAAACCCTTGATTTGATGACCTGATTGCCATCAATAGTCTGTATAGAGGCATTGGCCCAGAACTGACGCATGTGCTCCACATAGATTGTGGGATACTGCCAGTATGTGTTAAGTATGGTTACTACTGGTAAGTAAGAATTCGAGAGAAAGAGAGAGAGAAAAAATACTCGTTGGAAATTCAAAGATCCGTTTGGATTTTGGCGGTCAAATAGGGTATTTATAGGTGGAGGGTTTCAGTTTGAAGCAGTACTAAGTACCCTAGCAGTATTAACAAGCCCCCAGCATTAACTCATATTAGCAGTAGTAACACATACTGGCAGTATTAACACAGACTAGCAGTATTAACACAGACTAGCAGTATTAACACATACCAGCAGTAGTAACACTGATTAGCAGTAGAAATAAGGCAAGCAGTAGTAACTTTGCACTGGCAGTATAAACCACCTAGCAGTAGTAACCATACTTAACCATATTGGAACTGACATCATGAGTAATATAGAGAGCAATATTAACTGAACTAGAAGTACCAAGTATCCAATTGAAGTAATCTGAAACACTTAAACACACAAGGTTAGCAGCACCATGCACAATAAAATATGAGAAAGTAAGCAGGAAGGAATCTATACAGAAATGGTACATAAAGAAGGAGGCTTATTCAGTGTTTATCATGCCCACACTTGTGAACAAGAATGTGAATCTACCCACATCAAAAGCTTTGGTGAATATATCAGCAAATTGGTTACTTGTGTGTACTTTCACAACCTGAATTAGCTTCTTTTCATTGCAGTCTCTAATGAAATGGTACCTTATTTCTATATTCTTGGTTTTTGAGTGCTTCACTGGATTATTAACAATGCTTATGGCACTGTTGTTGTCAATGAAGATTGGAGTGTGCAAAAAAGTAACACCATAGTCCAACATTTGATTCTGAATCCATAGCACTTGTGAGCAGCATCTTGCAGCTGCTATGTACTATGCTTCTGTTGTAGAGGTGGACACTGTGGTTTGCTTTTTACACTGCCATGACACTAGTCTTGCACCCAAAAACTGACATCCTCCTGATGTAGACTTTCTATCCAAGTTTGCACCACCCAAATCACTATCAGAATAAGCAAGTAGATCAAATGGTGAGTCATGAGGATACCAAAGACCCAACCTAGGTTGTCCTTTGAGATATTTGAAGATCCTCTTGACTGCTTGAAAATGAGATTGCTTAGGTCTTACTTGAAATCTGGCACACACACAGGCAACAAACATAATATCTGGCCTTGAAGCTGTTAGATACATGAGGGAGGCAATCATAGATCTATAGTGATGAACATCTACATCCTCCCCCTCAAGATCTGCAGTGATCTGTTTGTGTGTTTCCATGGGTGTGCTTGCAGGCTTTGAATCTGAAAATCCAAATTTGGTAAGTATATCCTGCACATACTTGGATTGGCTGATGAAGATACCATCTTTCTTCAGTTTAACCTGTAGCCCAAGGAAGAATGTAAGTTCACCCATAGAGCTCATCTTGAATCTTTTGTGCATTAGTTCCTCAAACTCCTTGCACATATAATCTTTTGTGGATCCAAAGATGATGTCATCCACATAGATCTGCACAAGTAGGATGTCGTTCTTCTTCCTTTTGATGAATAGTATCTTGTCTATTATTCCCCTTTCAAAACCATTTTCCAAGAGATAGGTAGACAGAGTGTCATACCATGCTCTTGGTGCTTGATGTAGCCCATAGAGTGCCTTCTTTAATTTGTATACTAGTTAGGATTTTCAAATCCTGGAGGCTGACAAACATATACTTCATCATCAATTGTCCCATATAGGAATGCACTCTTGACATCCATCTGATAAACTCTGAACTTCATGAAAGAAGTATAGGCTAGAAACAGCCTAATTGCCTCAATTCTGGCTACTGGAGCAAATACTTCTTCATAGTCTATTCCTTCTTCTTGTGTGTATCCTTGTTCCACAAACCTGGCCTTATTCTTTATCACAATTCCTCTCTCATCCTTCTTATTTCTGAAAACCCATTTTGTACCAATTGCCCTTTGTCCTTGTGGAAGTTTAACCAAATCCCATACATCTTGCAGCACAAACTGCAACAGCTTCTCTTGCATTGCTTCTATCCAACTTGGGTCTTTCATTGCATCATAAGCCTTTTTGGGCTCAATCTGGGATAGAAAACAAGATAACAAACCTGTTTGTAGGTCTTTCAATCCCCCTAACTTGCTTTGTTGCCTTGTGATCATTGGGGAATTAATGTCACCAATCACCAATTGAGGAGGAGGATTCTTTTGAGTTCTTGTAGCATTGAGAGCCTCCTCATTAAGATTTTCTTCAAGGTTGGTGTCATTCTTTTCTGGAGTGCTTCCACCATACACTGAAGAATTGTCATCATCAGTGTCCTCTTCTGACAGTATGGGCATCTCAGGTTCTGTGTTTCCTGAATTATGAGCATCCTCTTTATCACTCTTATTCTCTTCATCACTTTTGTCCTCTTCATATGCTTTAGCATCTTCATCTTGATCTGGATCAGAATCTTCTGATTCGGATTCATTTTTCTTTTCTTGCTGGGAAAATTCAACAGGATCTGCTGTAGGTATTGGAAACAACACAAACTCTGAACTCTATGCTTGTACCTTTTCTGAGCTTGTTCCTGCATTTTGCACATTACTAAAACCCAATGCATTAGTTAGTGAATCAACGTCAAACAACCAATCAGGGCCTGTACCAATTTGATTTGGTATGTTCTCATTGCATTTGACATTGTCACTTTTCTCTATAATCCTTGAAGAGCTATTAAATACTCTATAAGCCTTACTCTGAGATGAGTATCCAACAAGAAATCCATCTTCAGCTTTGCTTTCAAACTTGCCTAAGTAAAATTTGGTGTTGAGAATAGTGCAAGGATACCTAAAAGGTTTGAAAAATCCAATAAATGGTTTCTTCTTGTTAAAAAGTTCATAAGGTGTCTTGCCTTGAGATTTGACTACTAGAACTCTGTTTTGGACATAACAAGCAGTATTAACTACTTCTGCCCAGAAAGTAATTGGTAACTTTGAAACTGCCAACAGGGATCTAGCAGCCTCAATTAGTGTCCTATTACTCCTCTCAGCTACACCATTTTGTTGAGGAGTTCTAGGAGCACTGTATTGTTTCTCAATATCTTTAGCATCACAAAAGTTGTTTAAGTCATTGTTTTTAAATTCAGTTCCATAATCAGATCTGATGACTTTAACCCTTAGATTAGTTTGGTTTTTAATCCTAAGAACAAAGGATTTGATCAGTCCACTTGTCTCATCCTTAGTCCTTAGAAAATATACCCAAGTGAATCTAGAGAAGTCATCGACAATGACTAAGCAGTAGGATTTCTTACCAATACTCATCACATTTGTAGGACCAAAGAGATCCATATGCAATAATTGAAGAGGAGAAGAGATTGTATTTATTTCTTTTGACTTATGAGAAGTTTTGTGTTGCTTGTCTTTAAGACATGCAACACAATGATCATCACATGAGGAAACTTTTTGAGGTAAACCTCTTACAAGGTTGTTTTTCACAAGAATGTTCATTGTTTTAAAATTCATGTGACACATCCTTCTATGCCAAAGAGATGATTCATCTAAGGAAGCTTTTGAAAATAAACAGTTTAATGATGAATCAGATGTTACATTCTCTAAATCCAAACAATAAACATTATCCTTTCTAGGAGTTCTAAGTAGTATCATATTTTCATCAACTACCTTGAATCCTGGAGCAAGGATAATACATTCAGACTCAGTAAATAGTATACTATGTTTCTTGTCATAGACATGTGATACACTTAACAGGTTATATTTCAATTTCTCAACATAGTATATATCCTCAAAGGACATCTTACCTTTTGATACCATACCTTTTCCACTGATCTTACCTCCAGCTGGATTGTCACCAAACGCAACATGTCCTCCATCAAACTTTTTGAAGTTTTGAAGGCATGCCATGTTACCTGTCATGTGCCTAGAGCAACCACTATCTACATGCCAAATGCTCTTCTTCTTGAGCTGTTGGTTGCCCTGCACATAAGATAAAATACTTAGTTTTTAGAGGGAACCCAAGCCAAAGTGGTATTGGGTTGCTCTTTCTCGTCAACATATTTATAATCAGCAATCTTAGACTGGATGAGATGATCAGAGTTAGGAATCTCATGGTTGGAATACTTTGTCAAAATTATCGGCTTGACAGCATTAACACTGGTAGCAACACTATCCTTGTTAGCAGTACTAACTGGGTTAGTAGTACTAACAGGTTTCTTAACTTTTGGAACCCAAACCTTGACAAAGTTGTTTGATTTCTTGTTCTGTGAGTTACTCCTTGACTTGCTTGGAGTATTTTCTCTTGATTTAGCAAACTTATTCTGAATATGAGATTTTGCAGTCCTAGTTTTCATTGGTATTGTTCTCATATTAGCAGCCATGTGATTTCTTGATTGTTTCCTATAACAAAAAGAATTTTGTGTTTGTCTTTGAAAAGTAACTCTTTGGTTAATAGGATTGAAATAACAATATTTGGCAAGATAATTCAATTTGCCACAGATAAAACGGGGCTTTGGTCTATTGATTTTGCTTAGATCAATTCCCTGTTTTTGAGCCCACTGATTATTTCCGTTTCTCTGATTTCCCCTTATTTTATCATGTTTATGGGGCTTGTTTTGTTGACAAGTACAAGGATTTATAACAGAGGTTTACATGTAGTGAATTCCCTGTACCTTTTCCTTTCCTTTCCTGGAGGTCTCAGTTTTCTCACTCTTAACAGTCTCTTTCTCTGTCTTGGTCGTCTCCACTTTATCACTTTTGATAAATGGTTTACGCCCTTCTCATTTGTCAGAATGTGGTTTTCTAAGGGAATATCTTTATGGTCTTCCTCATTCTTAGTCTCAGAGTCTTCTTCTTCAGAGTCTGCCTCAACCACTACTTTTTCTAAAGGATCTACTTTTGTGGCTCCTGCAGGTAATTCCTTCTTGTCTTGTCTTTCTAAGAGGTCTAAGGTGGGAGGAATGTAGTTATTGTTGTATGGTGGAGGGGTGGTGTTGTAGCCTATTCCTCTTCTCAGTTTGTCATGAACTTGAGTTTTGAGTAAAGAGTCCATTGCTTTAGAAGCATTGGAATATTTCTCAATATCTAATTTACCTTTCTTAAATTCACTCTTTATTTTCTCACCTTCCTCTTTAGTCTTCTCTAGTTCAATCTCTAACTGATTCTTCTCCCACTTCCAGTAGTTGGTATCATATGAATGTTGAAGATCATTGGCTTGATATGCCTTTATTTGTTCTTCAAACTTCTCAACTATCAAAACATACTCTCTTCTATCTTTCTCTAACCTTTTAAGGTCATCACACATGCTTTGATTGTGATCCTTGTACTTTTTAACAGTTTCAAGATAGGTTTTAGAGCAAATGTTAGATTTTACCTCAGTAGGGATTGTAGTGCTTGATGACTCTGAAACTTCAGCCTTCAATGCTTGGTTCTGAATTGCCTCCTCTGCTTGATCACTCCAATCAAAGCCCATTCCTTCTTGTAAGACAAGAGCTTGAGATGAATTCTTGTTATAGTTGGTGGACTTTGGTTATTGATTATTGCTTCCATGTTGTTGAACAGTTCCTCCTCTGCACTCTCTGGCAAAGTGTCCCAGATTATGGTATTTATAGCATTCCACCTTGGAATTATCAAATCCAACACCATCTTCTCTTCTCATGGCAAAATTGTTCCTACCTGTTCTTTTGATGAATCTTTTGACTCTCATGGTTAGCATTGCCATCTGCCACTTGATATCCATCTCTTCAAGGTCATCTACATTGATCTGCTCCAGATCATCATTGATAAGAGCAGATTTAGCATGACTAGCAGGGAATGCCTCCAAAACAGAATCATTGGATCCATCCTGTTTTGTGCCATAAGTAGCACTAACTGATTCTGTATTAGCAGTAGAATCAGTAGTAGATGATAGGAGGGCAGCATTGTGAGAGTATCCAAATGGCCTTTTCTTAGATTCAAATTATGCTTCAAATACCCTTAGATCATTGTAGAGATCATCAAGCTCCTTATCCGACAGATTATCATTATGTATGAAGGATACAGTGTACATCACCCATTCTTCACCAAGAGATCTTAGAAATTTTCTGTTGACATCATCCTGGTCCATCTTGACACCAACAGTGGCCAACTCTACAATCAACTTGTTGAATCTATCAAAGGTTTGAGTCATGGACTCATTCTTTTTAGACATAAAATACTCATATTGTTGTTTGAGAATTGCCTTCTGAGTCCTCATAGTGCTTTTAGTACCTGAAAATCTATTCTCCAATGCATTCCACGGGATTTAAGCATCAGAACATTTGCATAATTGATGTTGATACTCATTAGGAATTGCCAAGAGCAGAGTGCTCAAGGCTTTCATCTCAGTCTGCCTCATCTTTCTTTCTCCATCAGTCTTTGGTGGAGGTCTCTTGCCATCTGCATCCATCTTTCCTCCATCAGAGGGACCATTCTCAATGATATCCCACATTGAGTAATCTGTAAGAAGAATGTACTGCCTGATTCTGATTTTCCACATGTCAAACTCATTGGGTTTGAGCATGGGGACCTATGAAACAAGAACACTGTCATGAGATCCGTCCATGATGATTTTTTATTTCTGAGTTGAAGGCTCTGATACCACTTGTCAGGATCGAAATTCAAAACAAGAATTTAATAAACACTCAGAAACTATGTTAAAGAAGTCGCGAAAAAACACTTTAACAATAAATCAATCAAACAGTGTATGAACTCAAATCACAAGTTATATTGATTTAACTTAATGATTACAAACAAAACCTCAATCTGTTGAACAAGCTCAACAGACATTCAATACTTCTCTATTGAAAGGACTACAAAGAACCTTGAGGTTAATTCTCTCTAAAACAAACGTATATCAAAAATTGTATCTCTATCAAAGACTTCTACACTATATATATAGAACTAATTACAAGATAATTTTCAAAACAAAATTGATCTTCACAATCCATTCCATAATTATCTTCATCTTTATCTCCAACTCCTATTCTTTCGTTCCAAGTCATTATAAGCAGCATTAACTTCATCATCATCTAGCAGTATTAATCTTCAACAGTATTAACATCCTCAGCAGTACTAACTATGCTTGCATTATTATCTCCCCTCTTGCAGTAGTAATCTTCAAGCAGTACTAAATACTAGCAGTATTAACTTTCAAGCAGT
The DNA here is from genome assembly GCA_023525745.1 of Arctium lappa. Taxonomy (NCBI): domain Eukaryota; kingdom Viridiplantae; phylum Streptophyta; class Magnoliopsida; order Asterales; family Asteraceae; genus Arctium; species Arctium lappa. The sequence continues at coordinate 99,301,707 of CM042050.1, forward strand.
ATTAACACCTCTAGCAGTAGTTATTCTTCAACTAGCAGTATTAATTTTAAGTAGCAGCATTAACCATACTTAGCATATTTTTGGCCCAACAACGAGAGTTATGAGGAAAACTCTGTGGAGATCGAGAATGTATATGGGCAACAAAAGAAGCAGTAGAGGGTAGTGTGGCAGCGGCGATAGACTGCATGAAGATCTCGAAACTTTCTACTTGAGGAAGGAGAGTCTGAAAGGTGGCAGCGGGGCTGTGTGCATAGCAGCGGCCAAAAAACCAGAGAACTTGATACCCAAACCTTGGAGAAACCAATGAGATTTCTTAGTTTCTGGCACCGAATGACCCATGGCAGCAAGTTGATCACAGTGATGTTTGAAATCACGCCCAAATTCGGAGACGGTGCGTGATCCTTTTTGTAGTTTGGAGAGAGTTGTACGAAGTTCATGGCACGAGATTCTGATGTGTTACCAAAGGCTGCTTCAAGGGCTGTCCAAACGGCCGCTGATGTGGTGCAAACCTAACACCACAGTCATGGCTTCCTCTGTGAGAGAGGATTGGAGAAGAAGAACAATGCGTTGGTCATTGGAATACCATGTGAGATATTTTGAGTTTGGCTCTGTTTTTCCATCACTGCCACTAACCTCCATAGGAGGAGGTGATTTAGATCCATTTACATAACTAATCATTCCTTGGCAGTGGAGAAGAGGCAAGATTTGGTTACGCCATAGGAGATAGTTGTGGGAAGATAACTTGATAGTAATCATGTGTATGAGGGTTGAGAGGGGACGTACATCTACACCACCAATGACAGTGGAGGAAGATGAACTGGTAATGGCAGCAAAGAAAAAAAACTGAGATGTAGGTTAAGGAAATAAGGCTGATACCATGTAAGGCTGGAATATCCCAAAACCTTGATGATAAGTTTATTGAAATATGCACTATAAATAGATACAATACAATTTACAAGAATGGAAACAAACAAATACAAAATAAATTAAGGAATTTCATTTATATGAGTGATTGATGATTAAGCTTGATTTTCTCCAGGATATATGCTATTATAAACAATATCTACTTAAGAAAACACAAAAACGACCAAACACATACAAACTCATATATGATTCACGTACAAAATCGTATATGATTCACGCGACTTGAGTCGCGGGAAAAGTCGCTCGCGTCCATTTTTTTGGCACTAATGCCGAATCATATATGATTTTGAATATAATTTGTTGTTTTCTTGTTCTCTTAAATAGCTAGTGTCCTCGTTTGAACATTCCTCTCTCTCTCTCTCTCTCTCTATATATATATATATACATATATATAGGTGTATGTGTGTGTGTGTGTTTAAGTTGCGAGAAAAGTCGATCGCGCCCTTTTTTTTGCCGTTAATGCCGAATCATATATGATTTTGTATATAATTGTTGTTTTCTTGTTTTCTTAAATAGTTAGCATTCTCGTTTGAACATTTCTCTCTCTATCTCCCTCCCCCCCTCTCTCTCTCTCTATATATATATATGTTTATACCCATGTGTATATGTGAATGTATTGATAATGTGTTTATGTGTTGTTTGGTAACCGCATATAATGTACATATGCATGTGTTGATAATGTGTGAATGTATATAAATAAGGTGTAGGGGGATTGTGTGTGTGTGTGTGTGTGTGCTATTTGGTGATTAACCATATAAAAATAGGTAATAAGTCACTATTGGTGTTATTGGTTCAAAATCATTCATAATCTTAGTGGTCTATTTATGCTATAATGAATGTTAATGGGTCTTACTGAGGTTATAGTTGGTCTTAGTGATCTAGTTATGCTATAATAAATTTGCGTCGGAATTTCCATCGGAACTCTTCAAATAACCCTTTGTTGAAAAAAGTTATCCATCTAATTCCCTTATTACTTATTGATACAAATCGAAGCAGCAACCAGAAACCACCGTCGCCGACTACGAAATCGCATACCACCGCCACCGACTACGAAATCGAATACCACCATCGCCACCACTTGCTGCCACCACCATCCCCTCGTCGTCGCCATTGCCGGTCACCATCACCTGCGGGCACCACGGTGTCGCCACAATTGGTCACCACCATCTGTAGCTCCTTCCCCAACCACTAACCCTTGATTTGTAAGATTGTTTTCTCAAATCTCAATGTATTCTTCCCATATTTTTGTTTTATGTGTGTGTATATATATATATATATATGTGTGTGTGTGTGTGTGTGTGTGTGTGCGCGCATGTATGTATGTATTTATGTGTATAACATGTTATAAGCCCTAATTTTATCGTCATGTGTATATCTAAGACTGTACATGAGATTGCGGATTTTAGACAATCAGGTATTTGAGGTAAAACTTGCTAGTATCACTTTTGTGTCATAACCTATATTGATTATATGTTCTATGTATTACATGTTTTAGGAAAATTTTGAAATGTATGATTACATCCACATATATATATACACAAATAACCATCCAATTAGCTTTAAATAAGGTGATCATAATGATAAATTAAGATAAGTATATGCACACACACACACATATATATATATACCCACACACATAATAATAAATTCTCATTTTGGTAAATGTTTGGAAGACATTATATGTAACACCCTAAAAATTGGGGTAATTTAAAAATTGAAATTTTGGCAATATAACGTCTATAAATAGAATAAACCACCCAAATACTGGGCAAGGCGTGAACATTCGCAAAACCTGCCAATGAGTATGGAAAAGTGACAACAAACCAAACCAAATATATCTAGCTTACATAGGTTATCATCCAAATACCAAAAGAATAAATTAGTTTAAACATCAAATCTCCCAAAATAACTATCATTCAGAATACTCCTCAAGAAGACCAAACTCTTCACTCACCCCTTGACGACCCGCCGCTAAGGGAACCTGTTATACACATCATTTTCGAAAAAGTGTTAGGCTTAAAGCCTAGTGAGAACATACAGTTTATAATTTGAATAAATATATGCAATTGTAATGAAGGGAATTCTTTTCAAAAAAAATTTGTTTACAATTGAACAATTTGCCACAAAAGGCCTTTCATATAAAATTCACCTTGCGATGACGGGGGATACCCGATTTACCAAGGATTGTCGGCGGAACACCGAGTAGGCCACAATCCGAGTTGTGAGCTAAATAATTGGAATCGAGGGCCACGAACAATGAAGGTCCGTACGATGATGTGAGGGAGGGAACCCTAGGAAACCAAGTTATACTCGTTCACTAGGACTACATTATGAATCCATGGCTAGTAACCGGTCTCACATAATCGTACCAAAGGCATTCGAGGATCAAATGCATCCATAGCTACAATGGGGAAAAACATCCCAATTTATATATAAGCCGAATCAATACCTAGGGATCCACTAGTAATAGTCAAGACTTGTCACAATTACATTTGTGACTAACCAAAGCTAAACATATAGCTTCTATAACATTTATTCCCAAAGATGCAATTTCCAAGTTAACTGCTGATATGAATGGGAAATCATAAAAATGGGATTTTATACATTCTTCCAAGTAATTCACCAAATAGGTGCAAGAAATACTTCATTTTATTTCATAACAAATGAAACCCTTCCATTTCACAAGATATAGCAAGAACCCTAAAATCTCCCAAAAATTCAAGTTAGGTCAAAATATGATTTTCATAAATCCAAAATCAAGGAGATGTATAGGAGTTCAAAATATATGTTTTGATGTGTATAAGGTTTAGAAAATGATAGTAGGAACTCACCAAGTAGGTTTTAGAAGAAAACCCAAAAATCTAGATCTTGACTGGTTCGAGAAAATGAAGATGGTGATGAAGCTTTCAAACCGAAACCTTGGATGTAATACCCAACTTCTAGCAATAGATGATGAGATTTGGGTGAAGAAGAACCCTAGATTCGCTTTCTATGAAGGGTAGAAGATGAGAGGGAAAACAAAGAAGAAAAATGAGATGAGAATGAGAAATAAGGCTAAAATTGATTTTAAGCCCGTCTGGAGCATTCTGTCTAGCGTATGACCCATGCGCGATTTGTGCAGGGAGGGCACACGACCCGTGCGTCCCACACAGTCCGCGAGAAATGTTACAAAAACACTGTTTTGGTCATAACTTCTTCGTTATAGCTCCGTTTTCGTTCCGGAAAGAACCGTTAGACTCGGAATTGAATCCTTCATCTATCAAGACTATAAAATCAAGTATTCAAGTACAAAAATCAAACATATTATTTTTCCTTAATATATCGGTTTCTGTATTAACATTGAAACGATACCTTTCGAAAAGTCTGGGTGCTACATTATATATCGAATAGTATTTGGCATTATATTCATGTATTTTACATTTGAGGTAAAACTTGATTTATGATTGGGGATTTTAGACCGTTAGGCTTTAGTGGTAAAACCAAACCATTTTGACATACTATCAAGTTTGGATTTGGATTGGGGATTTGTAAAAATCCTGCGTTTTTCATCTACTTTATTATGCGATTCAAAACTTGTATGTGTAATTATTTGGGTTACCAATTGTTGGGAAAATATTAGGATTTTATGTATATGGAATTGTTCATTTTATAGTCGTTATGCAGCCGAAATTTGAAAAAACAAATGTTTGTGCTTTAAACTCATTTCTTTCAATCCAAAACACCTCTCTTTAATTTAAACCTACGGTTTGACCTAGAATAGTTAAACCATTATACTTAGAGTTTCAAAGTCATTCAAAAGTTATTTAAACCTATGGTTTTTTCCTTCAAGTAGTCAAACCATTACATATATTGTTTTCAAGTCATCCGTAACATCTTTAAATTTAGGGTGAATTTAGAATTCGAAATTTCGGCAATATGACGTCTATAATTCGAGGAAACCTGCTCACCCTAAAACAGGGGTCGATTAAACCTGGATAAAATGATAATGACATTTCAAAGCTAAAGTATATCATCCCAAAACGGGGAAAAAATTATGGCGATTTACAAAACCCAATAAGAATGAAGAATAAAATCGACAACCTAATAATCTAAATTCGTCAAATAGATTAGTTAGGTGTCTCTATCCTTCCAAAATATGTATCTTCAAAATCAAATGTGTTGGTCACTCTATCTCCAAAAAGATCACTGACGACCCAAAGTCGTCCATTCAGTATTGACGAGCCCCACCGCTAAGATGACATGCCATACATGACAACCAAAGAGCAAGCATTAGGCTAAACCCTAATGAGAATAAATCAATTGAAATAGAAGTAATAACCCATTTGAAGTCGTACGGTGGATATAGTTGTGAGCTAAATGAATGTAGCCAAATAAACCATTAGGGTGCGTTTGGTACGCATACAAGACAGGACAGAACAAAATAGAACAGTTGTCCAGCGTTTGGCAAGACATGACAAAACTGGACAGAACATGACTAGATTGGTTAAATGATGAATTTACACCAGATGAAAAATCATAGATTATGTCACATAAAACTAATTTACATCACCAATATATAGTGCAATGGATTATCAAAAACATAAAACTAATTTATCACGATTGGATTTTGTATATGGAAAACAAAACCCAAATTTTAAGTTTCGGATTTTAGGTTGTTTCGGGTTTCAGATTGATGTCGGTCGGGTTCGGATATTATATAATGCAAAAGTTGTATATAAATTGAATCGTTTTTAGGATGAATACAATCAATTGAAAGATTGATGAAATCGATAGCAAGTTTAAAATTTAGAAAATATTTCAACAAACTATAATTTACGATTTTCAAAAAATAATTAGATAAATAAATAAATATATATATATATATATATATATATATATATATACATACATATAGTATTTAAAATATACATTTATGTTATTTTGGGTTTTCGAACGGGTTGGGTGGACAACGATCAAACCCATTCCGAACCCAGATATCCTCCCAAATTGTGAGTTTCAGATTATCGGATTTTGGGGTATCCAGGTTTTGCAAAAACACCTTATTTTCGGTTCGGATTTCGGAAAATTCGAGTTTTGCACACCCCTAGCTTGGAGGCATGGATGATGAGAATACATGTTTATGTTTTTGTTTTTAACAAAGGGTATATTAGTCAAAATATTGTTGTTCTAATTAGTTCCAGGGGGTTGGAGTGGGAAAAGTGTGTCCCATACTTCTTCCACTTAGTTCTAGCGTGTCCCACATATGGTCACACCAAACATGGGACAAGCATGTTCTGTTCTGTCCTGTTCCAGTCAGTTATTCATACCAAACGCAACCTTAGTGATCATAATAGGGTACAAATAAACACCAATCACGTAGTGAGCTCAACTTCTCTAAGTCTATTACTCGAAAAAATCAAGTCAGGCCCTCTAGGTCTATTCTTGAGAATTCCAAAATGAGAACTCATACATAATGGAGTTACACCTTACTGCCCATGGGACGCTGCCTGATCATATAGGTCCACACCTTACTTACCATGGTGACTCGATGCCTATTTCGTGCCAAAGTGGTGAACAATGTCCAAAATGGGACATTTGAACACCGTGCCTATGGATCCATTGTACTAAGACCAAATACCAAAACATTCAAATACATTCACAACTGATCATGTATAATAGGGTAAAACCAAATTTACAGATATAAAGTTTACGAATACGGAGTCTTGACTCCCCAACTTTAAGAAGATGACATTACCTCAAACTCATCAATAGAATGTTATAAATCCCATTCCAATTTACAACAATATCAACAACTAAACCAATACTTGGATCCCACCAAAACCCTAATTTCATCTTGGGTTACCCAAAATCCCATCAAACAAAAGTTGTTCAACAAGTATGTAAAAAATCTAGAAAATCATTAATTATAGTTTAAATATATCTTTCAAACATTTTAGTTTAGGTTTTTAAAACCTTAATATCCCCAAGACCCATATTTAGGTCAAAATACAACAAACCCAAATACTTGTTTAAGAGACATAGAGGAAGATTACAACACATAAACCCTAATAATTTATGTAGGGAAAAAGGGGTAGAAAGCTCACCTTGTTAGGAATATGGACAAACACTAGATGAGAACTTGAGAGATGAATAGTAGGAGACTCATTCACTTCAAGCACTAAGCCATTAATCACAACCACCAACTTTTACCTTTTCTCTTCTCCAAAATCGCACCTTCAAAGCACCAAAATGAGAAAATGGATGAAAAATCGGGTAAGTGGGCATTTAAGGGTCTGGAGGCCGCCCGCGCCCTTGCCTTGCGACAATGACATGGTCATCCTCACTTGGCATTGTCGCCTGAGCTTAGTACCTGATGGTACAATCTCGGCGACTTTGTCCTGCGATAGTGACACGAGGTCATTCTCGTGGGCATTGTCGCCCCATCCACGACCTCCGGGATACATCCCCAACAGTTGTGCCCCGCGAGAGTGACCCTTTTCACAATCACGGGCACAGTCGCCCCGGGTGTACCGAAGTCCAATTTCTTTCGATTTCGACCCGATCTGTTCTCGATCCCAAGTCCAGATTTATGAATACAATTATCACCGGATTACGGATTAAACAAATTAAGGAGGTACCTTATAGGGACGTACTAAATCACGAGTGTTACAATCCTCCCCAACTTGGAGAAGATTTTGTCCTCGAAATATGTACTAGTTAAAGAGGTGTGGATATGTCTACTTCATATCCTCTTCGGCCTCCCAAGTCACATTGACACCACGATGGTGCTTCCATTGGACTTTCACCATAGTAACCTCTTTATGACGAAATTTCTTCATCTTCTTTTCCAAAATCGCTTCGGGTTCCTCGATGCAACGGTTTCCCTCATAAACTCTAATCTCAGAGAGTGGGATGACACTTTCTTCTTCCTCTGAACACTTCTGAAGGTAGCAAACGTGGAATGTGTTGTGAATTCCACTCATTTCTGAAGGGAGTTCCAATTGAGAGGCTTGAAGTCCTACATGATTGATCATGGTGTATGGCCTAAGGAAACGGGGACTCAACTTCCTGCGATTCCCAAACCTGTTTATTCCCTTCCAAGGGGAGACTTTTAGCATAACACGGTCTCCCACTTGGAACTCTATCAGCAACCTCTTCTTGTCAGCGTAGCTCTTTTGTCGGTCTTGAGCCACCTTTAAACGCTCACGAATACCTTTGACTTTGTCCTCCGTCTCTTGAATGATTTCGGGTCCGACAAACTAATTCTCCCCCGCTTCAAGCCAACATACGGAAGTTCGACATACGACCATACAAAGCTTCAAACGACGCCATTCCAATACTCGAGTGGTATCTATTGATATAAGAGAACTCCACCAAAGGTAGGTGCGTGTCCCAACTACCCACAAAGTCTATCACATAAGATCTCAACATGTCCTCTAGTATCTGGATCGTCCTTTTGCTTTGGCCATCGGTTTGGGGATGATAGGTCATACTCAACTTCACACGTGTACCTAACTCTTTTTTGCAACCCATCCCAAAAATGCGACGTAAACTGACTACCGCGATCTAAGACAATAGATAGTGGCATGCCATGGCGATATATCACTTCATCAAAGTACAACTTTGCTAGCCTTTTCATAGGTAAAGTTTCCCGCATGGCCAAGAAATGGGCGCTTTTGGTCAAACAGTCCACTATCACCCAAATGGTGTCATGACCCCTTAAGGTCTTTGAAAATTTCTTCACGAAGTCCATAGTGATATGCTCCCATTTCCATTCCAAAATCTCCAACGATTGCAAGCTCCCATAAGGTCGTTGGTGCTCGGCCTTTAAGTTGTAAACAAGTCACACATCACTCCACGTAGCGCGCCACATCAAGCTTCATGACCGGCCACCAATAGTGTAATTTCAAATATCGGTACATTTTTGTGTTTCACAGATAGATAAAGTACTTTGGCTTATGGGCATCCTCGAGAAGTAGTTCCTGATTGCCCCCAATCTTGGGCACCCAAACACGCCCGTTGAATAGCTTTACTCTCCGACTGTCTTCCATCAGAAGTACATGTTGCTTTGACATAACTTCCTCCTTGAAGTTCTTTTCTAGCAATGCTTCGGCTTGCGACAATTTGATTAGATCAATGAGTGTAGACACCAACTCGATTCGCGAAAAGGTGTCTCGAGAATTTACCCCATAGTCCTTCTGACTCAGAGCATCAGCGACAACGTTTGCCTTACCGAGGTGGTAAAGCAATTCGTAATCGTAATCCTTTAGTAACTCTAACCACCTCATTTGTCTCATATTCAGTTCCTTTTGATTGAATATGCTTTTCAAACTCTTGTGGTTCGTGTAAAGAGTGCACTTCGTACCGTAAAGGTAGTGTCGCCACATCTTCAAAGCAAAATGAGTAGGGTAGTTAATTTCATGCATTTGAGTTTCCTTGATGTGTAGGCAATCACCTTGCCCCTTAGCATTAGAACACAACCCAAACCCATCTTCGACGCATCTCTATATACTACAAAATCTTTCGACCTTTCGGGTAGAGACAAGATTGGAGCTTTGGAAACCTTCCTTTGTAGAGTCTGAAACACCTTCTCTTTTGACTCTCGGTCTACTCGAACTTCACGTTCTTTCGGGTTAGGGTCGCCAACGATGAAACTATCTTGGAAAAATCTTGAATGAATCTCCGGTAGTATGCCGCTAATCCTAGAAAGCTTTGAATTTCTAACAGACTCTTGGGAGGTTCCCAATTCATCATCACCTCGATCTTCGTGGGGTCTACCTTCACTCCTTCCTTCATGACTACATGACCTAAAAAATGTACTTCCCGAAGCCAAAAATCACAATTTGAAAACTTTGCATAGAACTTCTCAAAGATGTTGCTCGTGATCCGCTATATCCTTAGAGTACACTAGGATGTCGTCGATGAAAACTTTTACCTACTTGTCAAGGAACGGTCGGCACACTCGGCTCAACAAAGTCCATGAATATCTCCGGTGCGTTGGTTAGGCCCAACGACATTACTAGGAATTCATAATGAATGTATCGCATCCTAAATGGTGTCTTCGGGATATCGTCCTTGTTCACCTTCACTTGATAGTAACCCGACCGGAGGTCAATCTTTGAGAAGAAACCCGCTCCTTGAAGTTAGCCAAACAAGTCATCGATCCTTGAGAGTGGATACTTGTTCTTCACCATCACCTTGTTCAATTCTCTGTAGTCGATACACATCCGCATCACACCGTCTTTCTTCTTAACGAACAAGACCGGAGCTCCCCAAGACGAAGAGCTCAGTCTTATGAAACCCTTCTCAAAGAAGGTCTTAGAGTTGAGTCATCATCTCTTGCATCACGAAGGGAGATAACCGATAAGGATCTCGAGCGATTGGTGCCTCCCCCGGAACAAGGTCAATCCGGAATTCCACTTGGTAATCGACTTGTAAATCGGGCAAGTGATCCGGGAAAATGTCTGGAAACTCTCGCACCACCCTAACATCTTCAAGCTTCTTTTTCTCGAGTTTGTTATCTATCAAGTATGCCAAGAAGGATGAATATCCTTTCGCTAAACACTTTCGCACTTTAATCATCGAGATAATCGCCATTTCGCCTTTCCTTCTTTCACCAGAGATGATTACCGTCTCGCCATCCATAACGGGTAGTCGGATCATCTCTTGGAACACAATTTCTCGGGTTGGTTCTCCGTTAACCAATCCATTCCAACCACCACATCGAATCCGTCGATTTGCATTGGCATTAAATTGATGGAAAATTGCTTTCCCTCAATCTCAATAGTACAACCCCTCAAAACGTCACGAATTACAACTTGGCCACCATCAGCTTTTTCTACCACTACAACATCTTCTAAACTACTTACAGGAATGTCAAGTTTTTGACAAAATGCATCAGATATGAAAGAGAAGATGGCTCCCGAGTCAAACAGTACACACGTAGGTACGAAGTTTAGGAGAAACGTACCCGATACCACGTCGGTAGATTCCTTGGGTTCCTATACTGTCATCTGAAAAGCTCTTCTAGATTCTCTTGGAGGATCCACTTTCTTCCCCCTGCTCCTCCGATCATTAACTTCGGGCATTCCGCCTTAACGTGCCCCGACTCTTTGCAGTCGAAACACATTTGTCCCTTGACGGGACAATCTCTAAACGCATGTCCCGACTTTTCACACTTGTAGCACGTTCCGGGGACTAAGTAGCATGGGTCGAATTGTTTACTTTGGCATTTGGAACACCACCTAGCATCCCGCCTAGGATCGGCTCCACGGTTGTTGTTGTTGAAAGGTCTCGGCTTCTTGGAGTGCATAGAGTTTTTTTCCCACTTTCTCTTCTCAACTAGACAACTACCTTCCTCTTTACGTCGGTTGTAGGCATCTTCCATCAATTGTGATTCTTCAATCGCATCTCAAGGAGTGGAGGCCTTTGACACTCGAAACATGGACATCATATCGGATGGAAGGCCCTTGATGTAAGCTTTGATCTTTTCTTTCTCGGTTGGGACCAGATGCCCTACCAACCCCAACTTATCCATGAATTTTTGGTTGTACTATTTCACTGACAAGTTGCCTTTCTTGAGATTCCGGAAATCTTATTCGATCTGGTCCATCGATCTCTCATTGCAATACTCTTCTACCAAGTTAACTGGTCTAAAACAGTAGCCTCAACATAAGAGGAATAAATATTCCACCAAGTAAAGGTCGCCCCTCTCAGCATTTGGGATCCAAACTTGGCATTTTGATTATCACCACATTCACTGGTTCAGAAGGCCTGCTCCATTTCCCAGATCCAGTTCATGCACAGAATCGAATCATCTGCACCTTTAAATTCGAGCGGTCGACAGATCAGAAGAGTCTTGAAGGAACAAGTCTTCCCTTCTAGTCTCGTGTCCAAAGTCACGGGACCTTCAGTGGGGATCTCCATTTCGGTGCCTCCGGATCCCGCCACTACAATGTTCTCAACAACCGTCTCGTGCCTACAATTATTGGTGTCCCGGTCTTCCAGCAGCTTCAAGAATAACTCTTGTTGTTGTGCCATGGCCTTATTCATGGCCAACATTACTCGGTCCATCATTCGCGTTTCCGCCGTCACCTCTTCCATGATAGGTTCCGACGGCTCAAGGTTACGTTGGGGAATTTGTTCAGTTCTTCCACCTAATACCTCATTTAGACGGGAAGGTTCCTCCACCACTGTCATCCACGATTGGTCGGTCGTGGATCCCGTCGCATCGTGGCCATCTGGTCTATTCCGGGTGTTAACCATCTCAGTCTGTCATACAAGCAAGAATTGAGGTGAAAATAAGTTGTGGAAATAAAACACAAAGAAATGTACTACTACATTCATTAATCATCATAACAACAATAATCTAAGCATGGATATGTATGATATATTCATAATAGCAATAGCTAATTAAAATTATGAACATACTACACATAAGGGTTCTCGTTACCACAATCACGATTCTCAATTAGTGTAATTTCAGTCGACTCTAAAACTATCCTATCTTAAGAGTTCTACCTAAGCTCACCAGTCATAGCTTAATATTCTCAGCTTATGTCTAAGCATCTTACATTTATACCTAGTTCACTTAAAATAGAGCTCTGATACCAACTTGTAACATCCTAAAATTTAAGGTGAATTTAAACTCCGAAATTTCGGCAATATGACGTCTATAATTGGAGGAAACCTGCTCACCCTAAAATAGGGGTAGATTAAACCTGAATAAAATGGTAGTGACATTTCAAAGCTAATGTATATCATCCCAAAACGGGGAAATAAAGTATGGCGATTTACAAAACCCAATAAGAATGAAGAATAAAATCGATAACCTGATAATCAAAATTCGTTAAATAGATTATTGGGGTGTCGCTATCCTTCCAAAATATGTATCTTCAAAATCAAATATGTTGGTCACTATATTTCCAAAAAGACCAGTCACGACCCCAAGGTCGTCGACTCAGTCCCGATGAGCCCCACCGCTAAGATGACATGCCATTCATGACAACCAAAGAGCAAGCGTTAGGCTAAAGCCTAGTGAGAATAAATCAATTGAAATAGAAGTAATAACCCATTTGAAGTCGTACGGTGGGTATAGTCGTGAGCTAAATCAAAGCAACCAAGTAAACCATTAGCGATCATAATAGGGTACAAATAAACACCAATCTTTTAGTGAGCTCAACTCCTCTAAGTCTATTGCTCGAAAACATCAAGTCAACCCCTCTAGGTCTATTCTTGAGAGTTCCAAAATGGGAACTCATGCACAATGGAATTACACCTAACTACCCATGGGACGCTGCCTGACCATATAGGTCCACATCTTACTTAACATGGTGATCTGGTGCCTATTCCATGACAAAGTGGTGAACTCAATGTCCAAAATGGGACATTGGAACATCGTGCCTATGGATTCATTGCACTAAGACCAAATACCAAAACATTCAAATACATTCACAACTGATCATGTATAATAGGGTAAAACCAAATTTACAGATATAAAGTTTACCAATACGGAGTCTTGACTCCCCAACTTTAAGAAGATGACATTACCTCAAACTCATCAATAGAATGTTATAAATCTCATTCTAATTTACAACAATATCAACAACTAAACCAATACTTGGATCTCACCAAAACCCTAATCTCATCTTAGGTTACCCAAAATCCCATCAAACAAAAGTTATTCAACAAGTATGTATATAATCTAGAAAATCATTAATAATAGTTTAACTATATCTTTCAAACATTTTAGTTTAGATTTTTAAAACCATAATATCCCCAAGACCCATATTTAGGTCAAAATACAACAATCCCAAATACTTGTTTAAGAGACATAGATGAAGATTACAATGCATAAACCCTAGTAATTTATGTAGGGATAAAGGGGTATCAAACTCACCTTGTTAGGAATATGGACAACCCCTAGATGAGAACTAGAAAGATGAATAGTAAGAGACTCTTTTACTTCAAGCACTAAGGCCTCAATCACAACCACTAACCAAAATCAATCCCATAAATTCAAGATACCCATTTGGTAGCAATTAATGAGGAGAGAGTGAAACACTACTTTTTCTCTTCTCCAAACTCGCACCTTCAAAGCACCAAGATGAGAAAATGGGTGAAAAATCGGGTAAGTGGGCATTTAAAGGTCTTGAGACCGCCCGTGACCTTGCCTCGCGACCATGACATGGTCATCCTCGCTTGGCATTGTCACCTGAGCTCAATACCTCTTTGTACAATCTCGACGACTTTGCCCTGCGAGAGTGAGACAATGTCATTCTCGTGGGAATTGTCGCCCCATCTATCACCTCCGCGATACATCCCCTGCGGTTGTTCCCCTGCGAGAGTGACCCTGTCACAATCACAGGCACAGTCGCCCCGGGTGTACTGAAGCCCGATTTCCTTCGATTTCGACTTGAAGTGTTCTCAATCCCAAGTCCAGATTCATAAATACAATTCTCACCGGATTACAGATTAAACAAATTAAGGAGGTACCCGATAGGGACGTACTAAATCACGGGTGTTACATCATCCAAAACACGCCTAACTAGCTTTAGACCTACGAGTCAATAGATAAACAAATTTCCACGATACACAAGGACAACCATTTTTTAGGACTTGATGATCCTATGAGCAGATTCACTAGACTCTAAGGATATATATATATATATATATATATATATATTCTATCTTTTTGGAGAACCATCAAAAGTTGGTCTGAAAATGCATGCTATTAGCTTTACTTTGTCGCACAAAGAATTAAGAACAAAGGGTCTCTTTATTTATCTGCCACATTTGAACTCACAATCAAATGTTTCTTTGTTCATGCGATCAACAAATATGATAAGTTGACATGGTTTGTTACTGGATTTTTTCGCTCTTGTATCTTCCAAAAATAAAAAAGATCTATGAGAATTCCTACTTGTGTTTTCATTGTTTTTTACTTGGGTTTGCCCTAATTTGGTGAAGATTAAGGTGAAGAATTGCAAGAATGTGACTTGTGAAGTTGGAGATTGGTTAAGGGTTAGAAGGGGAGCATTAATGGTAGTCAATTTGGATGTTTGTGAAGTTGAAGTTGAAGTCGTGGATGCAAGTAATAGTGATGGTGGAGTTCAAGAAGATGTAGTTGAGTTTCCCCCAATAGTTAGGGTTAGTGCATATATTTGTTGGATACAAGATCATGAAGACTGAAGATTGAAAGTTAGTGTTAGTGCATATATTTGTTGGATACGAGATCATGAAGACTGAAGATTGAAAGTCAACCAAGTCAAAGCTAAAGACAAACTCTCAAGCAATTCAAAGCCTCTTTGAAATAAAATTCAAAGCCAAAGTTATTGTATTTTGTTTTCATGTTATGTGAATGTTTAGTTTTGTGCGCGTTTAGTGTTGTGAGAGTTTATGTGTTGTGTATAAATAGGTATATGGTTAGTGGTGTGCGTGTAGATTTGTCAGATTTGTAAGTGTGTAATACGCGTATCTAAGTTAGAGAGAGAAAGTTGAGAGAGCATCTCTGTAAGAATTTGAATTGTGAAATACAAAGAAATTGATAATTGTCATCTTATTTACATTGTTATTTGGGATAACAATTGGTATCAGAGCATATTGAAATTCAGAAAAGAAGGATCAAATTCAAATTTCTTGGTTGACAGTTCAAGAACACACAAGACGACATGGGCAGATTCAATTTTTGATTTTAGTGGTGTTTTTTACTTGGATTTTGTACTGTGATACTCGAATTGTTGTTTAGAACAAATCTCATGTGTATCGATTAGCACACTTCACATAAGAATCGAGTGCATTTTGAATTTTCTTGAGTTTTGTTTGAAATAGTTCATACGCACTGTTATAAGATCATAATTGTAATTTTTAGTGTTTTAGTTTGAAATTCGTTTGTTGTAATCTGTTCGAGGTTAGTTTTTGAGCAAATCTGCAAAGTTTCAAGACAATTGGAATGGATTTGAATTGATTTTTGTGACAAGATTGATTTTTTAAACGTATAAGTCAAGAACTCGCAAGATCTGAAGAACACGTAAAGGCAAGAACTCGCATAGGCTGAAGAACATGCACGTCAAAGAAACAAGCAAAGAAATGAAGAACTCACAAGAAGAGTCGTGCTAAAAGTAGAAACGCGCAAGACACAGTGTGCATGTTTCTACTGTTCACTCTCCTTGTCGTGCACGAAGTTTGTCTGCGAGAAGAGTCTGTGCGTTTCCATTTAGCGAGAAGTTCAAAGTCAAAAAAATTTCTAAGTACCAAACTCGCAAAAGATCTGCGAGAAGTGGTTGCTATGCGAGTTTATGTTTAGCGCGAAATAGAAAATTGAAAAATTTTATAAGTGTTAAACTCGCAAAAGCTTGCGTGAAGTGACAAGAACTCACACGTGGTAGTGTGCAAGAACTAGAAAATCGCACAAGGTTCTTTGCGCGAACCCGAGTCCTCGCATCCCTCATCGTGCGCGAAACTCAAACTTGCACAACCCTGTGTGCGAGAAGTTAGTTCATTTTGTCTTCTTTGTGCGCGAAGTACAAACGCGCATAAAGGTGTTTGCGCGAAATTGTTATATCCTTTGTTATGCGCGTTCTATACTTAAAATTTTTCTGAAATTTGAGAAAGTTTGATTTTTGTAGATCCAGTTTATTTCTGAATTTTGACGATCATTCAAAGCAGTGCAAAGGCAAAGATGACTTCAAAAGATGCTATCGCTATCGGCACAGATGTTAAACCACTTGTTCTATTCAAGGGAGAATACGAATAGTGGAAAGACCGGTTCCTCGACTTCATTGACAGACATGCCAACGGGGATAACATGTCAGGATCGAATTCTTAACAAGAATAAATTCTCAGAAACTAATATCAAAGAAGTTGCGGAATAACACTTTGATATTCAATGAAACAGTAAACAAAACAGTATATGATCAACAACTTGTAAACTTGTATTGAATACTTGAAGTTACAAGATTAAACACACAACCTCAATATTGATGAACAGGCTCACCAATACGAATTCTACTTCTCTAGAATTAGGATCTATGCCTTGAGGCTGATTTTCTAAAACTTAGAATGAATTCATAAAAATTACTAAACTATTCTATCAATTCTATACATATACTGAACAAAAAGATAATTACAAATAAATAGAATATCTTCAGTATATCTTCCATGAATATCTTCAGAATATCCAGCTGTCGTTCTTCTAACTCAAATCTTCATCTTATAAGCAGCACTAATTAATTGGCAGTATTAACTACTAAGCAGCACTAACCACTAGCAGTACTAACTAGCTAAGCAGTACTAACTTTGAACTAGCAGTATTAATTCTACTAGCAGTAGTAATACTCAGCAGTATTTACTATTGAAGTCCTCTGGTAGTAGTAATCTTGTATTAGCAGCACTAACCATACTTGGTGAATTCTTCAGTTCCCAACAATCTCCCCCTAACTTGACTTTTAGGAAAAGAAGTCAAGTTCTTCAAATGCTTCCAAAATCTTCATTGATCTACTCCAATGTTAGGATCCAGTCCCATACTCTGATTTATAATTCTCTGAATTAAGTACTTTGCCATTTCTGAACTTGGTGCACAACCCAACTTCTTATTTAACATTGCATGAAGCTTTAGATTTGTATGGTTGTAAACCCTATCTACCAAGTAGTACTCCATGTGAAAAGTATCCCATGCCAGTTCATAGACTCCACTCCTTTCATATAGAGTCCATCCTCTAACAGCCTTAAATACATCTTTTATCAAATGCTTTACTGCTTCTGGTTTTAACAACATGCACAAATATTCCATAACTAACTTCACAATTGGTAACCCTGGATCTGTCAACTGATCTGCATGAACTTTCATCCCCACTTCAAACATTTCTTCCAAATCAGATCTTGAACACTCTCTGACAATTTTGTTCCAGGTGCTATAGACTTCATACTTCTCATCCTTTCTTTTTAATCTGATAAACTCCTTGCCATCCACCTCCATAGTATCCCAATGAATAACTTCAAAAGGTTTGAATCCAACAGGTTCAACTGAGATAGGCTTTGGAATTTTATCCATTATTACCATGTACATGTTTGCATCTGAACTCTTAGGTACTTCTTCCTGAGTTTTAGCTTTCTTTTCTTCTTCTACTCTAGGCTTCTTGTCAACTCTCTTTCTGTTTGCCATCATCTTGGTTCTCTTCAGTATCCTTTGCCCTTGCCCTATAGTAGCTTCCTTCTTCTTTTCTTCCTTGGTCCTTTCTTCTGATCTAGGACCTTTAGAAGCAATAGACTTAACTCTTTTTATCTTCTTGATCTTCTGAGCTAGAGTCTCTTCTTCCTTAATCTCTGCCTTTTCCTTTGTTGGAGTTCCCTCTTCACTTTCAGGGAAGGGTTTATTGATATTCACATCATGCCTCTCCTTAGCTTTCTTTTCAAACTCCACTCTGTCCTTTTCATTATTCTTCAGCTTTCCCATTTCTTTCTCATATAGTCCCTTGACTTGATCAAAAGTCATCTTTATGAACATTTCTTTCTTCACACCAATTGCACTCCTCAAGAAAGTTATCATCTTGTTCCTTTCCTGAGTTGCAAGGTAGGTTTGTGAAGGTTTTCTCTTCTTTGCACTTGATGTGGCCATCATAGCCTTTCTCAAGCTTATTGCTCTTTGCTTAGCTTTCTCTGTTTCCAACCCTTTCTGAAATGCTTCATTTAGTTCATTGGCTAGTGCTCTGGCTATTTCTTTGTCTTTCTCAACCTGCTCTTTCTCTTCTTGATCTAACTCTTCTTCCAGTTTCTTGGCTAATGCTTCATCTGATTCAATCATCTTTTGCTTTTTGATTGGTTGATCAGTTTCTATCATCTTTTCTTTCCCTTTTCTTTTTACATCTGCAGCCATGTCTTTCTGTTCTGATTTCTTGTCTCCCCCTTCATTTATGACCGCTCCCTTTGCTTTGGAAGTGTCATTCTTTGCTTTTACCAGCATCTCTGCTACTTCAACCTCTTCAGATGTTAATCCTTTTACTGCTGCTTGTGTAGTTTCAGTAGCACTAACAGTTTCTGCTGCTGCCTTTTCTTCAACAAATTCAGCCCTTTTTTCAACAAATTCCCCTTCAATCTGTTGATCTATTTGTTCTGAGATTGAATTCTCCCCCTTTTTGGAAGCATTTTCCTCCTTCTTTTTGTTTGCCCCATTTCTCCTTCTTAGAACAAACTGCTTTCTCCTTTTCTTGGCAATGAGTTTTCCTACCAATCGCTTGAGTTTGGAAATCTGCTCTTGTTGGGAGATGACCACTTGCTGCAATTCTTTAATTTCCTTTCCTTGAGTAACCACATCAACATTGATGTTGGCTAATGCTTCAATCAATTCCCAGTAAGTATATCTATCCTCACCTTCTTTAGGTGTTTTACCCACCCTTGAAGGATCCTTGGAATGTTTTGCCATCAATTCATCAGTTTCAGTTTTGTCCTCACCCTTTGTGGATGTTTTGCCCATCCTTGAGGGATCCTTGGATCTTTTAGTAGTGGCCTTCTGCCTAGCAGAAGCATCAACTACCCCCTTGGTTTCTTGGCACCAGGGTCCTTTCGTTGATTTCTCACCCAAAGTTGCCATGGGGAAGGTCTTAGAGATGTTACCACTGGCCTTCTCTGTGCTAGCAGAAGTAGTGGCAGCCTTCTCACCCATATGCTCATCCATCTCCTTTGAGAACACCTCCTTAGGGTTGGGAGACACCCTAGTGGATTCCCTTTGGATATTCTCTACTAGAGAGTGCTCCAATAGAGGGCTTTGAGGCTCTTGGTTAATAGTAGGTACACCAAGGGAAGGAGCCTTGTGTACCTTTCTCTTGACATAAGTCTTGGATATTATGGGAGTGGGTTTAGCAGCAAAGGACTGAGGGAAAATTTGAGAGAGGGAAGGTTGGGATTGGCTAGCAGTGGGTTGGTCTAATGGGGGCCTTGACCCTGCTACCATACCTTCATCAGTTTGGGACACCACCATCATTGTAGAGAATAATGGGGTATCTACTCCTTCCGAGTCCCCAGCAGATCTTCTCATATTTGAGAAAACCTTGCCTTTGGGGGTTTTTGGTACATATATCCCATCAAAATGAGGAATATCCGTCAATTCGTGGGTGATAACTGCTTGAACAAACCTGGGGTACATATAAAAACTCTTTTTACTTCCCAGATTTTAGACAAGATCATTAAAAATCATTTGAGAAAAATTGTACCTTCTGGCAGTGGCTAAGCATACCAGAGCATAAGCAATGGTGCTGCTGAACTCACTCCATCCAGTAGTCTTTTTAGAAATACAATGCATAAGGGTATGGACAAAGAAACGCCATTGAGGTGAAAATTTTGCCTTTAAGAACTTGAACACACCCAATGGGCCTCCATACCCCATTCTAGAAAGAGAAGAAAACAGTTCATCATTAGAGATAGAAGTTATACCAGAGGCATCGTCTAGACGTAGACTGATGCGAATTACCTCTTCAGTAACTGTTAATGGCTTGCCACACACCGTCGTCTTGATCATTTGCAGACCATTCTCAGTAACAATGGTGGCATGTGCCCAGAAGTGCCTTTGATACTCGATATAGATTGATGGAGACACTGTCAGTGCATAGGCGATATGGCTAGTTTTCAGAAAATCTACTATCTGATGAAATCCTGCAGCTTGCTTTGGCTTTTGGAGCATCGCTATTTCATTGTGCTCGTCAATGAATGCCATTGATGCCATTGATCGTTGAAAGTTCTTGCCTGAACACTTGATACTTGAGAGAAAGAGGGTTTAGAGTGCAAGAGAATAGTAAGCAAAGAGTCGTTATGAACTTTTTAGGCGGGCAAAGAGTATTTATAGTATTCGGGACATAAGCAGTATTAACCTAGAGTAGTATTAACTAATAAACAGTACTAATGGCTAGCAGTATTAACCACTAGCAGTATTAACTGAGAGCAGTATTAACCACTAGCAGTATTAACTGAGAGCAACATTAACTACTAGCAGTATTAACTAACTAGCAGTATTAACTCCTAGCAGTATTAACTAACTAGCAGTATTAACTGAGAGCAGTATTAACTACTAGCAGTATTAACTAACTAGCAGTATTAACTGAGAGCAGTATTAACTACTAGCAGTATTAACTGTGCACTGGCAGTATTAAAACTGTACTGGCAGTATTAACCATACTTACTCTTTTAAGCTTGTGATACACTGAGTACTGCTATACATATTCTGAAAAAGAAGATTAGGAACACCAAGAATAAACAATATACAGGTATAAAACCACTTTTTGAGAAGGGGCTTATTCAGAGTTGATCATTCCCACACTTGTTACCAAGAAAGTGAATCTACCCACATCAAAAGCTTTAGTGAATAGATCAGCAAACTGGTTATCAGTGTGAACTTTTACAACTTGAATAAGTTTCTTTTCATTACAGTCTCTTATGAAGTGATACCTGATCTCAATGTGCTTTGTCTTTGAGTGCTTGACAGGATTATTCACAATGCTAATAGCACTGCTATTATCAATAAAAATTGGAGTGTGTAGAAAGGTTACCCCATAATCCAACATTTGATTCCGAATCCATAAGACTTGAGAACAGCAACTTGCAGCTGCTATGTACTCTGCCTCTATTGTAGATGTGGATACTGTGGTTTGTTTCTTGCACTGCCATGAAACTAGTCTTGCACCCAAAAACTGACATCCTCCAGAAGTAGATTTTCTGTCCAAGTTTGCTCCACCTAGATCACTATCTGAGTATGCAAGCAGGTCAAAGGATGAGTCATGAGGATACCAAAGTCCCAATCTGGGTTGCCCTTTGAGATATCTGAATATCCTTTTAACAGCTTGATAGTGAGATTGCTTTGGCCTAACTTGGAATCTTGCACACACACAGACTGGAAACATTATATCTGGCCTAGAGGCTGTAAGATACATGAGAGAGCCAATCATGGATCTATAATGATGAACATCCATATCCTCCCCCTCAAGATCTGCTGTTATCTGCTTGTGTGTCTCCATAGGTGTGCTAGCAGGTTTTGAATCTGAGAAACCAAACTTGGTTAGAATGTCCTGCACATACTTGGACTGACAAATAAAGATCCCATCTGACTTCTGTTGAACTTGGAGTCCAAGGAAGAAAGTAAGTTCCCCCATGGAACTCATCTTGAACCTTTGATGCATTAGTTCCTCAAACTCCTTGCACATGTTGTCTCTTGTTGATCCAAAGATAATATCATCAACATAGATTTGTACCAGCAAGATATCCTTCTTCTTTCTC
Organism: Arctium lappa; assembly: GCA_023525745.1. NCBI lineage: Eukaryota > Viridiplantae > Streptophyta > Magnoliopsida > Asterales > Asteraceae > Arctium > Arctium lappa. The sequence goes on from CM042050.1 coordinate 99,323,868, forward strand.
TTTATGAATAGAGTCTTATCAATGACTCCTCTTTCAAAGCCATTTTCCAAGAGATAGGATGACAGAGTGTCATACCATGCTCTTGGAGCTTGATGTAGTCCATAAAGTGCTTTCTTCAATTTGTATACCCTGTCTAGATAGCTTGGGTTTTCAAACCCTGGTGGTTGACAGACATATACTTCTTCTTCAATTGAACCATAAAGAAATGCACTTTTCACATCCATTTGATAGACTTTGAATTTCATATAGGAAGCATAAGCCAGGAATAATCTAATTGCTTCTATCCTGGCCACAGGTGCAAATACTTCATCATAGTCTATTCCCTCTTCTTGTGTATACCCTTGAGCCACCAACCTTGCTTTGTTCCTTATCACTATACCTCTTTCATCTCTCTTATTCCTGAAGACCCATTTTGTTCCTATTGCTCTTTGGCCTTTAGGAAGCTCTACCAGATCCCAAACATCTTGCAGCTTGAATTGCAGTAGTTCTTCTTGCATTGCTTCTATCCAACTGGACTCTTTCATAGCATCATGTGCCTTTTTAGGCTCAAGCTGGGATAAAAAGCAAGATAGCACTGTATGTTGTTGGTCTTGCATTTCTTGAAGCCTACTTTGATTTCTAGTCATCATAGGAGAAGATATATCTCCTATTACCAGTTGTGGAGGATGATTCTTTTGTATTCTGGTGTGATGACTAGGTTCTTCATTAAGTCCCACCTCTAGATTAGAGTCATTCAAGTCAACTGAAGAGTTTTCAGCAGCTACTTCTGGTTCTTGATTTTCTTGATTCTCCTCATCTCTACTTTCTTCTTCACTCTGATTTGGTCCAGTAGATGGTTCCTTTTCACATAAGTCCACTACTGAAACCAAAAGAGTTGGTTAGTGAGTCAATGTCAAATAGCCACTGAGGACCAGACCCAATTGGATTTGGTGTGTTCTCATTGCATTTGATATTGTCACTTTCTTCAATTATTCTAGAAGAAGAGTTAAAAACTCTGTAAGCCTTACTCTGAGATGAGTAACCAACAAGAAATCCATCATCTGCTTTGCTATCAAACTTACCTAAGTGAGATTTGGTATTGAGAATAGTACAAGGACACCCAAATGGTTTAAAAAATCCAATGAAAGGTTTTCTTTTATTTAAAAGCTCATATGGGGTCTTGTTCTTTGGCTTGACCACTAGAACTCTGTTTTGGACATAACAAGCAGTATTAACTGCTTCAGCCCAGAAGCTAATTGGCAGTTTTGAATCAGCCAACAGAGATCTAGCAGCCTCTATTAGTGTCCTATTTCTCCTCTCAGCAACTCCATTCTGTTGAGGAGTCCTAGGAGCACTATATTGTGTCTCAATGCCTTTCTCTTCACAGAAGGTGTTTAGATCAAAATTTTTAAACTCAGTCCCATTATCTGATCTAATGACTTTTACTTTTTGATTAGTTTGGTTTTCAATTCTTAGGATAACGGATTTGATCAGTCCACTTGTCTCATCCTTAGTCCTTAGAAAATATACCCAGGTAAATCTAGAGTAATCATCAACAATAACCAAGCAGTAAGATTTCTTACCTATACTCATAACATTTGTAGGACCAAACAGATCCATATGCAATAACTGGAGACAAGAAGAAATTGTATTTATCTCTTTGGTCTTATGAGAAGTTTTGTGATGTTTGCCTTTATGACATGCAACACAATGATCATCACATGAAAATACTTTTGAAGGTAAACCTCTTACAAGGTTGTATTTAACAAGTTTGTTCATAGTCTTGAAGTTCATGTGACACATCCTTCTGTGCCAAAGAGAGGATTCATCCACAGAAGCTTTTGAAACAAGACAGTTCAGGGATGAATCACTATCAACATTGTCCATATCTAGACAATACACATTGTCCTTTCTTGGAGTTCTAAGTAGTATCATGCTTTCATCAACTACCTTGAACCCTGGAGCAAGGATCATACACTCAGTATTTGTAAATAATATGCTATGTTGTTTGTCACAAACCTGTGATACACTTAACAGGTTGTACTTCAACTGATCAACATAGTAGACATCCTCAAATGTCATCTTACCTTTGGAACATTACCTTTACCACTTATTTTACCACCAGTAAGATTATCTCCAAATGCAACATGTCCTTCATTGATATGCTTGAAATCCTGAAGGCATGACATGTTACCTGTCATGTGCCTAGAGCAACCACTATCAACATGCCATATGCTCTTTACTTTGAGCTGTTGGTTGCCCTGCACATAAGATAAATCAGTTAGTATGAATTAGGAACCTAAGCCAAAGTGGTCTTGGGTACCCCTTTCTCATCAAAATACTTGCATTCTTTCTTGACAATATTTTTAAACTTTGACTCCTCATTTTTTGAATACTTTGTCACAATGATAGGTTTTGAAACACATTTGCTAGAAGCAGTACTGGTTTTAGAAGTACTAACAACATGAGCAGTGCTTGCATGCTTAGCAGTACTAACCTTGTTAGCAGTAGTAACTGTGTTAGCAGTAGTAACTGTGTTAGCAGCATTAAAATTTTCAGCAGCACTAACACTGTTAGCAGCAGTAATACTTCTAGCAGCACTATCTCTGTCAGCAGTACTAACAGTTTTAGTGCTTCTAGGCACCCACATTTTAATACTTTCTTTTAAAACCTTTTTTTTCATGGGGCCTTTGGTTTCAACAGATTTCTTAATCACATGTTTCTTTCCAGCCTTCCTATAACCAACAGGTTTTTGCACAAATCTTTGAAAGTTCATCTGTTGGTTAATAGGATTGAAGAAACAATACTTATCCAAATGATTCAGCTTGCCACATATGAAACAAGGTTTTGGTCTATTGATTTTATTCAGATCAACTCCTTGTTTCTGAGCCCATTGATTATTCCAGTTTCTTTGGTTACCTCTTTTTATACCAGAATTTAGGCTCTTAGCTTTATTGCAAGCACACTGTTTACAAGATCCAGGATTCACAACAGTGGTTTGTTTGTAATGGACCTTGTTATCCTTTCCTTTGGTCTTCTCTATCTCCTTAGACTTGACCCAGATCTTCCCACATCCCTCATTGGTGATAATGTTGTTTTCTAATGGTATCTCTTTACTCACAGCATTATCCCTATTCTCACTGGCTTCTTTCTCAGTCAAATCCTTAACTACTACCTCATCCAAAGGATCTATCTTAAAAGCTTCCTCAGACAAGTCCTTTTTCTCCTTGGTCTCTAACAAGTCTGAAGTAGGAGAGATATAGTTGTTGTTGTAAGGAGGGGTGTATTGTTGTATCCAATACCAGGCTTCATCTTATCATGAATCTGAGCCTTTAGAAGAGAATCCATTGCTTTTGAAGCATATGAGAACTTTTCTATGTCAAGCTTAACTTTAGATAGTTCCTCTTTCAGCCTATCATTCTCTTCTAAGGACTTAGACAGTTTGGTCTCCATCTCATTCTTTTCCCACTTCCAGTAGTTTGTGTCATAAGAGTGTTGAAGTTCATTGGCTTGAAAGCCTTTGATTTGTTCTTCAAATCTCTCTACTATCAACACATAGTCTCTTCTGTCCTTTTCTAATCTTTTGAGGTCATCACACATGCTTTGGTTGTGGTCCCTGTACCTTTTGACAGTGTCTATGCAAGATTGAGTGTAAAGATTAGAAATTACCTCAGAGGGGAGATCAGACACTTCTGCCATAAGAGCTTGATTCTGAATGGCTTCCTCAGCTTGGTCACTCCAGTCAAACCCCATTCCTTGTTGAGAAACAAGAGCTTGAGCAGGGTTCTTGTTTTGATTGTGGCCTCCACTCTGAGCTTGTTGGTGGTTGTTGTTTGGAACACCACTTCTGCATTCTCTAGCAAAGTGTCCCTTCATGTGGCACTTATAACATTCCACCTTTGTTTTGTCAAACCTAGCTCCATCTTCTCTTCTTTGAGAGAAGTTGTTCCTTCCTGTTCTTTTGATATCTTCTTCACCCTCATAGATAACATGGCCATCTGCCATTTAATGTCCATCTCCTCCAGGTCATCAGGGTGAAGTAGATCCAGATCATCATTAATCAAAGAATTGTTGCTGTGACTGGACAAAAAGGCTTCAAAGATAGTTTCAGTGCCTTTTTCTGAATTCACTCCACTGGCAGTACTAACTGCTTCAGGATTGGCAGTAGTATCAGTAGATGCTGATAGAAGTGCAGCATTGTGGATATAACTAGTAGGCTTCTTCTTGTTTTCTACCTCAGTTTCAAAAATTCTTAGATCATTATATAGATCATCAAGTTCCTTCTCTTCCAGATTGTCACTCTGCCTATATGAGACAGTGTACATAGTCCATTCATCCCCAAGAGATCTGAGGAACTTTCTGTTGATATCATCTTGCTCCATCTTCACTCCTACAGTAGCCAGTTCACCAATGAGTTTGTTGAACCTATCAAAAGTTAGAGTCATAGACTCATTCTTTGAAGAAGTGAAGTTCTCATACTGCTGCTTTAGAACATCTTTTTGATTTCTTTTGATGCTTTTAGTTCCAGCAAATCTTTTCTCTAGAGCATTCCAGAGAATCTGAGCATCAGTGCAGTTGCAAAATTGATGCTGATATTCATTGGGGATGGCCAAGAGCAGAGTGCTCAAGGCCTTCATCTCTGTCTGTCTGATCTTCCTCTCACCATCTGTCTTTGGTGGAGGTCTTTTCCCATCTGGTCCAATCTTTCCTGCTTCAGAAGGACCATTCTCAATGAAATCCCACATTGAGTAGTCAGTGAGAAGAATGTATTGTCTAATTCTAATCTTCCACATGTCAAACTCATTGGGTTTGAGCATTGGAACCTTAGAGACCAGAGTACTGTTTGATTCTGCAAGGTTTTCCATGATGAATGAATAGATGTTTCTGAGAGAACAGGCTCTGATACCACTTGTCAGGATCGAATTCTTAACAAGAATAAATTCTCAGAAACTAATATCAAAGAAGTTGCGGAATAACACTTTGATATTCAATGAAACAGTAAACAAAACAGTATAAGATCAACAACTTGTAAACTTGTATTGAATACTTGAAGTTACAAGATTAAACACACAACCTCAATATTGATGAACAGGCTCACCAATACGAATTCTACTTCTCTAGAATTAGGATCTATGCCTTGAGGTTGATTTTCTAAAACTTAGAATGAATTCATAAAAATTACTAAACTATTCTATCAATTCTATACATATACTGAACAAAAAGATAATTACAAATAAATAGAATATCTTCAGTATATCTTCCATGAATATCTTCAGAATATCCAGTTGTCGTTCTTCTAACTCAAATCTTCATCTTATAAGCAGCACTAATTAATTGGCAGTATTAACTACTAAGCAGCACTAACCACTAGCAGTACTAACTAGCTAAGCAGTACTAACTTTGAACTAGCAGTATTAATTCTACTAGCAGTAGTAATACTCAGCAGTATTAACTATTGAAGTCCTCTGGCAGTAGTAATCTTGTACTAGCAGCACTAACCATACTTGGTGAATTCTTCAGTTCCCAACATAACACTTTTCTATCAATCATGGAAGGTCCAATGATTCCGATAACCATGGAAATACTTGATGATGAGTCCTCGGATAGTGAAGACGGGAACATGGAGAGAGCTCAAAAGACTAAGATTGTACCGAAATATCTTTCCCAATATACTTAAGAGCAGAAGAATAGATACAAGGTTGATAAGCAAGCAAGATCTCTACTCTTACAGAGCATACCCAACGAGATCTACATCAAAATCGATAGGTACAAAGCAATCACGAAGAAAATGTGGGATCAACTTCAGAAGATGATGATGGGATCAAAGGTTGGAAATCAAATTAAGGTTGCTAACTGCATAAACAACTACGAGGAATTTAAGGCTAAAGAGAATGAGAGCCTTGAGGAAACTTACGAGCGGTTTGTTCTACTGTTAAATGAGTTTGCAAAAAACAAAGTCAAGAAGAAGCAAATAGAGAACAACGTCAAGTTCCTCCGCATTCTTCAACCAGAATGGAAAAGGCATACGAGAAGAATGAAACAAATGAAAGACCTCTGTGACATTCCTTTGCACGAGGTATATGAAACACTGAGACAGAATGAGGAGGAGGTAGAAGAGAAAAGAAATGAGAAGAAGATGTTGAGAAAGTAGTTGACCCCATAACTTTAGTGGCTGGTCAGAAAGAGAAAGAGAAGAAAGAAAAGAAGAATAAAAAGAAAGTGGTAGTTCCAAGTTCTAAAGATTCTGATAGTACTGATTCTGAATCATATGATCGGGAAAATCTAAAGCAAGAGATGCTAATTTTGACCCGAGCCTTTCAAAAGAAGTTCTACAAGAATTCGGATTCAAATACTCAAAGATACTCATCAGGGTCTAAGAATCACGAGCACAGAGAAAGAGTGGACGGAAGAAGATTTGATGAGAAGAATTTTGGAGATAGAAAACCTGATGAGAAGAAAAGGTTTGTTAATGATTATGGTGGTGAGAAGAAGACTAATGAACTGATAAAGTGCTACAATTGCAGAAAGGTAGGTCATTTCGCCAAAGACTGTCGAAAGTCTACCATCAGAAATTCATATTACTACAAGCACAAGATGCTTTTGGCTAAACAAAAGGAAGCGGGAAAATCTCTAATAGCTGAAGACGAGTTTTGGCTTGACCACTCCGATGAGGAAGAAAAAGAAGAAACAACACACATGTGTCTGATGGGAAAACAGGTCAAGTATGATGAATCTGAAGAAGAAACATCTGATAAGGTATTAAATTTTTCTGAATCTGATTTTATAAATAAAATGGAAGCCAGATTGAAAAAGGAAAAGAGTAGAGTTGCAAAGAAGCATCAAACTATTTCTGATCGCAACAAAGAACTTGTTGGTAACAAAAGTCTGACCGACTCTTTCAACAAATCTGCTTCTGAATTTAAACTTCAAAAAGATTTTTTGAAAATAAGATTTCTGAAATTGTTTCTAAACTTTCAAAGTCTGATTTTGAGAAACAAGAATTTGTGCTAAAAGCTCATAAATTGCAGGTTGAAAATAAGAGTTTGGAGAAAAAGATAAATGTTTAGGAAGCCAAACTGTATGCTAGAGGACAAACTGATCAAACCATTTTCTTAAACACACCAAATGAGGAATCTGATGTTAAAGCGAAGTGAAGACATGGTTACGATAACCCACACTTTCTTAAGAAAGCAATCAGAAAATAACCATCCTTGTATAACTTTGATTTTCTACAAGTGGCTACCAAACATCCTCATTTGAAACCCAAATTTCTTAGCAAATCACCTGATGAGGTTGAGGCCAAAGAAGATGAGAACAGAAAGAAAACAACGAAAATGCAACTACCATGCGGCTATCAAATGCTGAATGATAATTATATTTCTGAACAACCAAAATTCCTTTCAAACGATTATTTCGAAAGTTATTCCACAAATGAGTTGGAGGCAAAACCTATTAAAGCAAAAATTTATGTTCCTCCAGTTATTTTAGAAAGCAAAATAATTGTTCTTGAAAATACTTTATCTGATAAAAGAATTTTGGTTGATATTGAACAAGTTGTATTTTCTATTGTAATGAAGAACGCTGTTTTTAAAACTGAATCCAACGAGTGTTCAAAATATTCCAAGGTACCTCAAACTTTGGAAGACGATATTGATGACTTATTTGTGTCTGCAAATGATTTTTTAAATTCTGATGATGGTTGTGTTGATGAAAGTATTGATATGTATGAATTCAATGCAAAACTTCCAGATTATTCTGCTTTCATTATTAACTCTGAAGTTTTACTTAGTGTGTTTGAAGTAGGTGGGTCATCAACTAAGGTTGGTGAATCAGTTTATGTGAGTAGTGATTGTTATGAAAAAGGTAAGAAGCAAAAGAAAAGGCACTCACAGAAACGGACCAACACAGGTAAGCACAAGAAAAGACAAACTCAGAAATCTCATTTTTCCAACAAATCTAAATATTTTGTTTCAGAGTTGAAACAAAAAGGTCTGAAGAGCGAACTGAGTGGCGAGCAAAGTAGAAGATTGATGAGAATGCAGAATCATGTCCTGATATTGATTATACTAGAATGACTGGTAGTATTTCTGATATAGTTGGTATTGTTGCTTCTAATAAACAAAAACTTGTAATTCCTTACAAGAAATATTCAATAAAGTAATTACTCCAATTATCTCGGTCTACTACTAAGTCCTCTAAATATAGACAAAATGATTTTATTTCTCGCCGATATCCTGATGATTGTTTTGGTACTTATCATGTTTATCATTCTAAAGTTTCTTATGATTTTCAAAATAAAAGAGGACCCAAATTAAAATGGGTGCGAAAATCTTGCGCTAATCTGAATGGACCCACATTTAAATGGGTATCTAAAGTTGTTGTTCCCTGATTTCTCTTATGCAGACCCGTCATATGTGGTACTTAGATTATGGTTTCTTCAAGCATATGACTGGGCAGAATGATATTTTGTTAATTATACAGAGAAATTCTGCGGGAATGTGCACTTCGAGAATGATCAGTTTTCACCAATTTTGGGCTATGGTGACATTATTCAAGACATCGTAACGATTACGAAGGTGAGCTACGTTGAACGCTTAGGACATAACCTGTTTAGCAATGGACAGTTCTGTGACAAAGACTTAGATGTATATTTTAAGGCCAAGAATTGTTGCGTTAGAACATAAGATGGAAAAGAACTCCTGGTCGGAACAAGAAAGTCAAACCTCTACACTATTAATTTGTCAAAAGTCAAGACTTACAATGAGGTGTGTCTATTATCAAAAGCTTCTATGCAACAAAGGTGGTTATGGAATTGAAGGCGTTCTCACCTGAATTTTCGTTACATCAACAAACTGGTCACGAGACATCTAGTAAAAGGACTTCCAGAGCTACATGAAAGAACATTTATGCGCAACGTGTGAGAAAGGCAAGATGAAGAGAGCTGCTCATAAGCCAAAGACTGAGCCTAGTACAAGTTCTGTACTGGAATTGTTACATATGGATCTTTGCGGTCCAATACGTACTCAAAGCATAAACGGCAAGAAATACGTTCTAGTGATTGTGGACGATTAATCGCGGTACACTTGGGTCAAATTTCTGAGAACAAAATATTAGACTCCCGAAGTCATCATCACATTTCTAAAGACCACTAAAGTGAATCTGCAAAAGACAGTCAAGCTTCTTCGAATAGACAACAACACAGAATTCAAGAACAAAATTGTTGAAGATTATCTCGAATTGTTCGGGATAACACATCAGTTTTCTGCTGCCAGAACGCCTGAACAGAATGGAGTTGTAGAGAGATGTAACAGAACACTAGTCGAGGCCGCTCGAACTATGTTGAGTCAATCAGATCTACCTCTATTTCTATGGGCTGAAGTTGTATCGACTATTTGCTACACGTAGATTCGATCTATAATCCACTGTCGGTTTGGTAAAACACCATTTGCTTTGATAAATAATCGCATACCTAACATTAAACATTTTCATATTTTTGGATGCAGGTGCTTCGTATTAAATGACAAAGAGAACTTGCATAAGTTCAGTCGAAAAGTTGATGAAGGCCTCTTTATCGGCTACTCCCAAACGTCTGATGCCTACAGAGTATATCTGAAGAAGTCAAAGATCGTAGTAGATAGCGTAAATGTTACATTTCATAAGGAGTTGGCTTCTGAACAAAAAAAATTTAGAACCCGTACTTACTTGAATGCTAGCTTATGGACAAATCAGTCCAGAACCTGTGGTTAATGCGACTAATTCTAATAAACCATCTACTTCTACATCTCATTTATCAGAATTCGATTTATTGTTTGAATTTTTTTACGATGAGTTTCTTGGTTCTAAATTTCCTAAACCTGTTGTGATTGACAGAACTGAAGATTCAAGCAATTATCATCCAATCACTTCAGATGTGTCTACTGAATTCATTCCCCCGGTTCAACAAGAAACTCGGATTAAAACACCTACTCCTTCAGTTAAAGTTGTACATGGAACTGCTGAGACAGAAGTTGCTGACTTAGTTGGTTGTACTGTAACAACTAATCAACATCCAGATAATGTTGTATCAACGGATGCTTCTGCACAAAATCCTTCAACTGAACCCATCCCTGAACAAGAAGAAGATAGTGGATTTTTATATGAACATCACGATCAATCTACATCAAATCCACTCCATCATGAACACAAGTGGACCAAAGAGCACCCGATGCATCAGATCATAGGAGATCCATCTAAACCGGTGCAAACTAGGTCTACTACTCTCAATCAATGGGTACCTAAGAAAGAGTGATTTGTTATTTTTGCAGGCCTCACATCTATGGTACATTGATTCAGGATGTTCACGACACATGACTGGATTTAAGCATCTCTTACATAACTATGTTGAGGAACCTGCAGGGACGGTCAGTTTTGCCAATTCTAAGCTTAATGGAATCATCAGAGACACAATTTATTAAAAAACGGCACCATGACAATAAAGAAAGTATTGTTTGTAGAAGGGCTTGATCATAACCTATTCAGCACAAGTCAATTATGCGACAGTAAATTTCAAGTTTGGTTTACTGTAGACAACTGTTTCATTGAAGACAAGGACAATTGTGAGATTTTCAAACAGAGAGACATGGAAATCTATATGAAGTGCACTTTCCAACACTTTCTGCAACTAGATCTGTGTGTCTAATTGCCAAAGCTTCAAAAGTTGAAAGTTGGATTTGGCATCGGCGCCTGTCTGACCAGAATTTTAAAGCGATCGATCAGTTGGCGAGACATGGTTTAGTCAAAGGTCTACCAGAACTGAGGTTTGAGAAGAACTAACTTTGCCCCACCTGTGAGATGGGAAAAATGAAACGCAGTTCACATAAAACAAAGACAGAATTCTCTTGCTCAACACCTTTAGAGCTTATTCACATGGATCTTTCCCGCCAATAAGAACTCAGTCTATTAACAGGAAGAACTATATACTTGTTATGATAGACGAGTACTCCAGATACACTAGGTTGGAGTTTTTAAGGAATAAATCTGATGCGCCAGAATTAATCATCGCCTTCATCAAAAAGATTGATGTTCGACTTCAACTACCGGTAAAGACATAGAGAAGTGACAATGACACAAAAATTAAAAATGACACTCTTCAGAGTTATCTCGTATCAGTCGGGATTTCACACAATTTTTCTGCTGCCTATACTCCTCAACAGAACGGCGTGGTCGAAAAGAGAAATTGAACCCTGGTTGAAGCGGCGAGAACGATGCTGGCATACTCTGGTCTTCAATGTATCTGTGGGTTGAAGCCGTAGCAACTGCATGCTTCACTAAAAACCGTACCATTGTGATCAAAATACATAAGAAAACCGCTTTTGAGCTTATAAATAATAGAAAGTCTATCGGGTCTACAACAGATGAACCAAGACTATTGTGGAGAGTATAAATGTGTCTTTTGATGAATCATCTACATTGACTTCTGAACACAGCAGTTCAGAACTTAAGCTGAAACAGAAGGTTTCTTTCAAGACAGAATAGAACCCGAACCTTCACAGACTAAGTTTTCTGACTCACATAATGTAACATCTGAGTTAGATTTACTATTTCGTGGTGCATTCATGGATATTTGTGCAGACTTCGACAAATCAAACAAATCTGCATCAACTTCAGAGGTCCCGGTCATAACTACAGACATTTCTGGACCTTCTGACATTGTCACAACAACCTCATCGGTGTACATCTACACCTGTTATTTCTGGAAATACTAATTTGAATTCTGCATCTGCAGATACAGTTTCTGGAAAAGAAGTCCCGAGTACTTCTTCTGCTGCTCCAGAACTACATCAGTCAGAAACAAATGTACAAGATGTCCCAAGTACATCTGAGGTTGAGCCTAAAATATATGATGAATATGATGATGACAATACGTAGATCTCTGTTCAACCACTTTCGAGCACTACAAGATGGACAAGAGATCATCCCTTACAAAATATAATCGGTGATGTACACGTAGAGTTAAAATGCGGGCAACATCTGCAGATTTCTGTCTCTACTTCAGTTTCCTTAGTTCCTTAGAGCCAAAAAAAGCATCAGAAGCCTTGTGTGATCCTAATTGGATTTTAGCAATTCAAGATGAGCTTCTACAATTTGATCAGAACAAGGTATGGTGACTTATCCCACTACCTAAAGGAAAATTAGTGATTGGCACAAAGTAGGTATTCAGAAATAAGAGAGATGAAGCTGGAGTTGTGGTTAGAAATAAAGATCGCCTCGTTGCAAAGGGTTATTGCCAACAAGAGGGAATTGATTATGACGAGACATTTGCTCCTGTAGCACGGATTGAAGCCATTCGGATATTTTTATCTTACACAGCCCACAAGAATTTTACAGTATATCAAATGGACGTCAAATCTGGGTTCTTGAATGGGATTCTGCATGAAGAAGTTTATGTTGCTCAACCCAAAGGCTTCGTCGATCTGAAACACTGGGATTATGTCTATGTATTAGATAAGGCAGTATACGGATTAAAACAAGCACCGAGAGCTTGTTATGAAACGTTAACCCAATTTCTACTAGCTTTAGCGTTTAAGAAAGGTACTATCTATACAACTCTATTTCTGAAAAAGCAAGGAGCAGATATGATCCTAATTCAGATCTATGTGGATGACATTATTTTCGGTTCTACAAATCCTAAATTCTTTAAAAAATTTCAAAAATTATGGAATCTCGATTTGAAATGTCAATGATGGGTGAACTGACATTCTTTCTTGGTCTACAAGTAAAACAGTTACCCGAAGGCATTTTCATAAGTCAGTCAAAATATATTATAGATATCCTGAAAACTTTAACATGTCTGAAAGTTCAGTGATGAAAATACCAATGGCAACGGGAACACTTTTAGATGCTGATCTTTCTGGTAAATCTGCAGATCAAAAAGTGTACCGTAGCATGATTGGTCCATTGTTGTACTTAACAACAAGTAGACCGGATATTATGTTTGCCACGTGTTTCTGTGCTAGGTATCAAGCGAACCCGAAGGAATCTCACCTAGTCACTATAAAACGAACTCTTAGGTACCTCAAAGGCACTCCTGAGTTAGGCATTTGGTATCCTAAGGTTTCGAGTTTTGATCTAACTGCCTACACAGATGCTGACCATGCAGGTTGCAAGCTAGATCGTAAAAGCACATATGGATCATGTCAGTTTTTAGGGGACAAGTTGGTTAACTGGATGTCAAAGAAGCATAATTGTGTATCTACATCCACCGCCGAGGCAGAATATGTAGCCGCTGCAAGCTACTGTTCGCAAGTCCTTTGGATGAAGACACAATTGAAGGATTTTGGCTACTCATAGCAACGAGTTCCTATTTACTGTGATTCCAAGAGCGCGATAGCAATAATAGCTAATCCAATGCAACACTCAAAGACTAAACACATTGATGTATGGTACCACTTCATCAAGGATCATTTTGAAAAGGGCGACATAGAGATACATTTTGTGCAAACAGACTACCAGTTGGCTGACCTTTCACCAAACCATTAGATGAAAAGTGATTTATCTTTCTAGTCAGCAAATTAGGTATGTTGAATGCCAGTCCATGATTCGAGGGGGAGTGTATCGTACATTGTTCTTAAATTGATTGTGTTTTGGAAATTATGAACAGTGTTTATTATTTATCATGTACTGACGAAGGCGGAATCATTTTTATAATGATTACCAATATCTTTTATCTTGCAGGTTATCTTTCAAGTGACAATGGTTTCTAGTTACATCAGATCAGAACTCGTTCTTCATTGGTAACTTTTCATATTACTATTCTCACCGGAGAATAAGTAATCATGGTTTCTGAATACTACTATTCAGAACCCGATCTCAAATGTTTTTCTTCTGATGGATGCTTAAATGATAATATCTTTTCTAGAAGTTTTTTAATTTGAGGGGAGTTAGTGAATTACACTGCTATATCTTTTAGAGGAGGAGATAATAGTTAGTTGTACATTTATTGTTATATTTCTCTAATAACTTGACTTTTTACCGATATTAAGGGGGAGAATATCTGAAGTTTTTGTCTAAGTGTGCTTAAATGATAATATTCATTTTAAGGGGAGCATACAAGTATATTTTTCTATATCTTAAACTTCATCACTTGTTGAAAGATGAACAACTTTTACTTGTGAAAATTGGTTCTAAAATGTTCAAACCACTTCACATTCTTCAAATGTTTTCTTGAATTGAGAAGTGCAATTTTAAATGATTTTGGATACTTTGATGACTATCTGACCGTGTATTCTTAAAGAAAAGTACTTGTGTGTTTTTTTTTCATATACTTTCTCAACTATTCATACACACATCAGTTCAGTACAATATTTCTTGATCTTGTTATTACCATGTATCAAAAGTTTAATCTTTTTATGGTAATACTCTCATTTTTACTCTACATTGTTTGAGATCAGACGTCGTTTCTTATTATATGTGATTTCATTGTTAACATGTTTATATTTTGTTCATATAAACATCTTACGTCTTTGATATTCCTTATTATTTTTCTTCATGAATCATTTGATCTAATTTTAATCATTGTCAGATTCTCAAAATATTTATATTCATTTCATGTTATTTATTTATTCAAATTGTTTTGAGAAATCTTAGATGTTTAAATGCTCAAATTTCATTCTTATTTTTATGAGCATAAATACACTGACATTGATTTCTTGCACTTACATGACAAGAAACTCTTTGAGCAACACATTATTTCTAGGATAATATACATGGGATTTAGTGTTAAAGTTTAAGAGAACTTCCATGGATTCAGATAACCAGTGTTTCCTACCCAGGAAGTTATCCTTTAAGTGATTGAGGGGAGAGGGTTAAAAAGATTGAGTGTTGGTGTGCGAAGAGGTAAAATGGAAATGAGAGATTGGTTAGATGTGAGCTTCAATGTTTAAAAGAAAGTGGGTGAGAGAACAGAGTAAAACAATATTTAACTCTGCACCAAACTTCTTTCTGAGTCGGGCAGCCACATAAACTGTTGTTTCACAATTCTTCGTGAATGACATTGAAATAGGCACCTAGCCCATGCCATATCTTGCATACAACCCCACCAAGCAACTCATTCTTTTCTTAAAAAGAGAATGTTTTACATTTTATGGGGACGCAGCATATAATCTATTGGTTCTTCACATGGAAGATACTGATATTGAAAAAAAAGGAAAGTTGCCCCACCTTCGACCCTTTTTCAAGCACATTTGAGTCTATGTATAACCTTTGTTTTCTCATTGGTTTTCATAATTTTGAGCCTAAACAGTAATCATTGTGCTAATTCTTTCATAACACAAGCACGAGCACACAGAAAATATGTTTTTCTGTCAGAACATTCATAGAAAATACCTTGTGTTTTTCAATGAATAGAAGTCATGGGGAGTGAACATCATCTCAAGCTCCTTTGTCAGGATCTTAATACTTAACAAGAATAAACACTCAGAAAACAATATTAAAGAAGTTGCGGAATACCACTTTAATATTCAGAAAAACAATGAAACTGTAAATCAGAATCACAACATGTAAACTCTTATTGAATGATTAAAAGTTACAAGCTTTTACACACAACCTCAATACTGATGAACAGGCTCACCAATACGAATTCTACTTCTCTAGAATTAGGGTTCTAACAAAAATTCAGAATTCTGAAGTTAAAAAAATAATTCTATCAAGTCTAATCTATTCTATACATATATACTGAAGATAAAAGATAAATACAATAAATAAAAGATCTTCAGTATATCCTTCCATAGTTATCTTCAATACTTCCATGAATATCTTTAATTAATCCAGCTGTCATCCTTGCCATGCGAAGTCCTCATCATCTTATAAGCAGTATTAAGTTGATCCAGCAGCATTAATTCTTTAGCAGTACTAACTCCAGCAGTACTAACTACTAGCAGTACTAACTCTTCAAGCAGTACTAACTATTTAAGTAGCAGTGCTAACTTGTCAAGCAGTATTAAAATCTACTAGCAGTAGTAATTCTGTTGCAGCAGCATTAACCATACTTAAGCATTTCTGAATTTCCCAACAATCTCCCCCTAACTTGACTTTTAGGAAGAGAAGTCAAGTTCTTCAGATGGTCTTCTAAGATGCTTTCAACACTTCAGTTCACACCCCTAGATTAGGATCCAAACCCAAGCTTTGATTAATGATTCTGCTAAGCACAACCTTTGCCATTTCTGAGTCTTTTGAACAAATAAGCTTGGCATTCAACATTGCTTGTAGTTTACCCTTGCTGTGCTCATATATCTTGTCCACCAAGTAGTACTCATGATATGCTCCATTCATAGTAATGACATAGACTCCACATCTTTCAATTATCTTCCAGTTTTCTACCCTTAGAAATTTATTCTCCAGATGCAAATCCCTGATCACATGTTGAACTTTACTAGGTTCAAACATCATGCACAAGTACTCCATTGCTAATCTGATTAAGTTCCTTTCTTCTCCTATTAGCTCCTTTTCATACACTCTCATTCCAACTCTAAACATCTCTTCTAGATCTGATCTTGTACAACTTCTGATGAAACTTCCCCAAGTAGGATACACCTCATAGATGTCCCCTAGTCTCTTAATCCTGAAGAATTTCTTTCTTTGATCTTCCAAGATATCCCAAAAGATTATTTCAGGAGCTTGGATAGAGATGGGGTTTGCTTGTACTGGTTCATCATTTGTTAATGTCATGAACAATTCAACCTGCTCATTTGATTGCTTGTTGGATGATTCTGGATTCTACACAGATTCTGCTGAAGGAGTAACTGAAGGTTCTGCTTCAGTTTCTACTCTTTCTTCAACTCTTGGCCTTTTAGACTGCTTTTTCGAAGCTATAGTCTTTATTCTTTTTGCAGATTTAACTTCCATTCCAACATTTTCTGGCTCTTCCTCCTTTTCTTTTGTAGGTGTGACTTCCTCAGGAAATGGTTGTAGAATGTTGAGATCATGCCTCTCCTTCATTCTTCTTTCAGCCTCTTCCCATTGTGAGGAGTCCCCTTGCAGCTTAGCCATTTCTTTCTTATACAGCTCCTCCACTTGACTGTATGCCATATTAGTAAACATTTCCCCTTTGACACCAATTGAACCTTTCAGGAAATTTATCATTTTTCTTCTTTCCTGATTGGCCAAAAAGGTCTTGGTGGGTTGTCTCTTCTGCTTTTTGAGTGGCATTCTTTGGACTGGTAATTTCTTGGCCTGTTGTGTTGCAGCTTTCATGCTCTTCTGATATTCTTCATTTAGCTTTCTGGCCATTATCAGTGCAAGTTCTCTATCTGTGTCAGTTTGGAGTTGTTCCACTTCTTTCATCTGTTCTTGAAGCTTCTTTGCCACCTCTTCATCTAGCTCAATCTGACTCTTCTTCTTTAAGGATTGTTCTGTTTCAACCAACTTTTCTTTTCCCTTAGAATCTTTCAAACTTGCCTTACTTGTTTCTTTTCTTTTCTTTGAGGGTCCTCCTTCATTGATGACCACTCCCTTGGCCTTTTGACTAGCCTTAGGAGTGTCATTCTTGGCTTTTACCAATGTCTCTGCAATCTCTAATTCTTCTACAGAGAGCCATGTTACTGCTGCTTCTATTACTGCTGCTTCCTTTACTTCAGCAGTATTAACTGTTTCTGCTGCTTCAGCAGAATTAACAGTTTCTGCTGCTTTCTCTTCTGTTACTGCTGCTGCTTGAGATTTTGTTTCTTTCTCTATTTCTGGTTCTTTCTCTCCCTCAACATCAAGTCTCATCTCAGATTTGCTTTCCTTCTCTGTTTCTGCTTCTTTATTCTCCCCCTTGTTGGAAGCATCTTTAACACTGTCCCTCTTCTTTAACACAAATTGCTTTCTTCTCCTTTTCTGTACCAATCTTGTCACCAATTTCTTCAGTTTGGTAATCTGTACTTGTTGAGACATAATCACCATTTTCATCTCTTCATTATCTTTCCCTTGCTTGATGACATCCATATTTATGTTACCCATAGCATCCATCAATTCTTGATAGTTATATCTGTCCTCACCTTCTCTAGAAGTGTTACCCTCTTTTGAAAGATCATAGGATATTTTTGTAGTGGGAGCCTTTTGCCTAACAGAAGCACTCTCCACCCCCGTGGGTTCTTGGCACCAGGGACCTTTGGATGATTGCTCACCCAAAGTTGCCATGGGGAAGGTCTTATTGATGTTACCACTGACCTCCTCTGTGCTAGCAGGAGTAGTGGCAGCCTTAGCACCCATATGCTCAAACATCTCCTCAGTGAGCACCTCCTTGGGGTTGGGAGACACCCCTGTGGTTTCCCTGTGGGTTTTCTCTAATGGAGAATTCTCCATTAGAGGGCTTAAAGGCTCAGTGGGTGATGGTACAAGAAGGGAAGGAGCATTCTTTACCTTTTTCCTTGTATAAGTATGGGTGATTGGTGAAATTGGCTTATGAATTAGGGAATGAGGGATTGATATAGAGATGGAAGGTTGGGATTGGCTAGCAGTGGGATGGTCTAATGAGAGTCTTGACCCTGCTGCCATACCTTCTTCAGTTTGGGACACCACCATCATTGTAGAGAACAATGGGGTCTCAACTCCAATGGAGATCTTTTCATGTTTGAAAACACCTTACCTTTCGGAATTTTTTGTACATATACCTCATCAAAGTGAGGCATATCCGTCAATTCGTGGGTTATAACTTCTTGTACAAATCTTGGGTACATATAAAAACTCTTTTTGCTTCCCAAGTTTGATACAAGATCACTGAAAATCATTCTTGAAAATTTGTACTTTCTGGCAGTGGCCAAGCACACCAAAGCATAAGCAATGGTGCTACTGAACTCACTCCATCCAGTAGTCTTTTTGGAAATACAATGCATAAGGGTATGGACAAAGAAACGCCATTGGGGTGAAAATTTAGCTTTTGTCAACTATTCATACACACATCAGTTCAGTACAATATTTCTTCATCTTGTTATTACCATGTATCAAAAGTTTAATCTTTTTATGGTAATACTCTCATTTGTACTCTACATTGTTTGAGATCAAACGTCGTTTCGTATTATATGTGATTTCATTGTTAACATGTTTATATTTTGTTCATACAAACATCTTACGTCTTTGATATCCCTTATTATTTTTCTTCATGAATCATTTGATCTAATTTTAATCATTGTCAGATTCTCAAAATATTTATATTCATTTCATGTTATTTATTTATTCAAATTGTTTTGAGAAATCTTAGATGTTTAAATGCTCAAATTTCATTCTTATTTTTATGAGCATAAATACACTGACATTGATTTCTTGCACTTACATGACAAGAAACTCTTTGAGCAACACATTATTTCTAGGATAATATACATGGGATTTAGTGTTAAAGTTTAAGAGAACTTCCATGGATTCAGATAACCAGTGTTTCCTACCCAGGAAGTTATCCTTTAAGTGATTGAGGGGAGAGGGTTAAAAAGATTGAGTGTTGGTGTGCGAATAGGTAAAATGGAAATGAGAGATTGGTTAGATGTGAGCTTCAATGTTTAAAATAAAGTGGGTGAGAGAATAGAGTAAAAGAATATTAAACTCTGCACCAAACTTCTTTCTGAGTCGGGCAGCCACATAAACTTGTGTTTCACAATTCTTCGTGAATGACATTGAAATAGGAACCTAGCCCATGCCATATCTTGCATACAACCCCACCAAGCAACTCATTCTTTTCTTAAAAAGAGAATGTTTTACATTTTATGGGGACGCAGCATATAATCTATTGGTTCTTCACTTGGAAGATACTGATATTGAAAAAAAAGGAAAGTTGCCCCACCTTCGACCCTTTTTCAAGCACATTTGAGTCTATGTATAACCTTTGTTTTCTCATTGGTTTTCATAATTTTGAGCCTAAACAGTAATCATTGTGCTAATTCTTTCATAACACAAGCACGAGCACACAGAAAATATGTTTTTCTGTCAGAACATTCATAGAAAATACCTTGTGTTTTTCAATGAATAGAAGTCATGGGGAGTGAACATCATCTCAAGCTCCTTTGTCAGGATCTTAATACTTAACAAGAATAAACACTCAGAAAACAATATTAAAGAAGTTGCGGAATACCACTTTAATATTCAGAAAAACAATGAAACAGTAAATCAGAATCACAACATGTAAACTCTTATTGAATGATTAAAAGTTACAAGCTTTTACACACAACCTCAATACTGATGAACAGGCTCACCAATACGAATTCTACTTCTCTAGAATTAGGGTTCTAACCTTGAGGTTGATTCTCTCTATCAAAACAAAAATTCAGAATCCTGAAGTTAAAAAAATAATTCTATCAAGTCTAATCTATTCTATACATATATACTGAAGATAAAAGATAAATACAATAAATAAAAGATCTTCAGTATATCCTTCGATAGTTATCTTCAATACTTCCATGAATATCTTTAATTAATCCAGCTGTCATCCTTGCCATGCGAAGTCCTCATCATCTTATAAGCAGTATTAAGTTGATCAAGCAACATTAATTCTTTAGCAGTACTAACTCCAGCAGTACTAACTACTAGCATTACTAACTCTTCAAGCAGTACTAACTATTTAAGTAGCAGTGCTAACTTGTCAAGCAGTATTAAAATCTACTAGCAGTAGTAATGCTGTTGCAGCAGCATTAACCATACTTAAGCATTTCTGAATTTCCCAACAATCTCCCCCTAACTTGACTTTTAGGAAGAGAAGTCAAGTTCTTCAGATGGTCTTCTAAGATGCTTTCAACACTTCAGTTCACACCCCTAGATTAGGATCCAAACCCAAGCTTTGATTAATGATTCTGCTAAGCACAACCTTTGCCATTTCTGAGTCTTTTGAACAAATAAGCTTGGCATTCAACATTGCTTGTAGTTTACCCTTGATGTGCTCATATATCTTGTCCACCAAGTAGTACTCATGATATGCTCCATTCACAGTAATGACATAGACTCCACATCTTTCAATTATCTTCTAGTTTTCTACCCTTAGAAATTTATTCTCTAGATGCAAATCCCTGATCACATGTTGAACTTTACTAGGTTCAAACATCATGCACAAGTACTCCATTGCTAATCTGATTAAGTTCCTTTCTTCTCCTGTCAGCTCCTTTTCATACACTCTCATTCCAACTCTAAACATCTCTTCTAGATCTGATCTTGTACAACTTCTGATGAAACTTCCCCAAGTAGGATACACCTCATAGATGTCCCCTAGTCTCTTAATCCTGAAGATTTCTTTCTTTGATCTTCCAAGATATCCCAAAAGATTATTTCAGGAGCTTGGATAGAGATAGGGTCTGCTTGTATAGGTTCATCATTTGTTAATGTCATGAACAACTCAACCTACTCATTTGATTGCTTGTTGGATGATTCTGGATTCTACACAGATTCTGCTGAAGGAGTAACTGAAGGTTCTGCTTCAGTTTCTACTCTTTCTTCAACTCTTGGCCTTTTGGACTGCTTTTTCGAAGCTATAGTCTTTATTCTTTTTGCAGATTTAACTTCCATTCCAACATTTTCTGGCTCTTCCTCCTTTTCTTTTGTAGGTATGACTTCCTCAGGAAATGGTTGTAGAATGTTGAAATCATGCCTCTCCTTCATTCTTCTTTCAGCCTCTTCCCATTGTGAGGAGTCCCCTTGCAGCTTAGCCATTTCTTTCTTATACAGCTCCTCCACTTGACTGTATGCCATATTAGTAAACATTTCCCCTTTGACACCAATTGAACCTTTCAGGAAATTTATCATTTTTCTTCTTTCCTGATTGGCCAAAAAGGTCTTGGAGGGTTGTCTCTTCTGCTTTTTTAGTGGCATTCTTTGGACTCGTAATTTCTTGGCCTATTGTGCTGCAGCTTTCATGCTCTTCTGATATTCTTCATTTAGCTTTCTGGCCATTATCAGTGCAAGTTCTCTATCTGTTTCATTTGGAGTTGTTCCTCTTGTTTCATCTGTTCTTGAAACTGCTTTGCCACCTCTTCATCTAGCTCAATCTGACTTTTCTTCTTTAAGGATTGTTCAGTTTCAACCAACTTTTCTTTTCCCTTAGCATCCTTCAAACTTGCCTTACTTGTTTCTTTTCTTTTCTTTGAGAGTCCTCCTTCATTGATGACCACTCCCTTGGCCTTTTGACTAGCCTTAGGAGTGTCATTCTTGGCTTTTACCAATGTCTCTGCAATCTCCAATTCTTCTACAGAGAGCCCTGTTACTGCTGCTTCTGTTACTGCTGCTTCCTTTACTTCAGCAGTATTAACTGTTTCTACTGCTTCAGCAGAATTAACAGTTTATGCTGCTTTCTCTTCTGTTACTGCTGTTGTTTGAGATTCTGTTTCTTTCTCTATTTCTGGTTCTTTCTCTCCCTCAACATCAAGTCTCATCTCAGATTTGCTTTTCTTCTCTGTTTCTGCTTCTTTATTCTCCCCCTTGTTGGAAGCATCTTTAACACTGTCCCTCTTCTTTAACACAAATTGCTTTATTCTCCTTTTTTGTACCAATCTTGTCACCAATTTCTTCAGTTTGGTAATCTGTACTTGTTGAGACAGAATCGCCATTTTCATCTCTTCAATATCTTTCCCTTGCTTGATGACATCCATATTTATGTTACCCATAGCATCCATCAATTCTTGATAGTTATATTTGTCCTCGCCTTCTCTAGAAGTGTTACCCTCTTTTGAAAGATCATAGGATATTTTTGTAGTGGGAGCCTTTTGCCTAACAGAAGCACTCTCCACCCCCGTGGGTTCTTGGCACCAGGGACCTTTGGATGATTGCTCAACCAAAGTTGCCATGGGGAAGGTCTTATTGATGTTACCACTGACCTCCTCTGTGCTAGCAGGAGTAGTGGCAGCCTTAGCACCCATATGCTCAAACATCTCCTCAGTGAGCACCTCCTTGGGGTTGGGAGACACCCCTGTGGTTTCCCTGTGGGTATTCTCTAATGGAGAATTCTCCATTAGAGGGCTTAAAGGCTCAGTGGGTGATGGTACAAGAAGGGAAGGAGCATTCTTTACCTTTTTCCTTGTATAAGTATGGGTGATTGGTGAAATTGGCTTATGAATTAGGGAATGAGGGATTGATATAGAGATGGAAGGTTGGGATTGGCTAGCAGTGGGATGGTCTAATGAGAGTCTTGACCCTGCTGCCATACCTTCTTCAGTTTGGGACACCACCATCATTGTAGAGAACAATGGGGTCTCAACTCCTTCCGAGTCCAATGGAGATCTTTTCATGTTTGAAAAGACCTTACCTTTCGGGGTTTTTGGTACATATACCTCATCAAAGTGAGGCATATCCGTCAATTCGTGGGTTATAACTTCTTGTACAAATCTTGGGTACATATAAAAACTTTTTTTGCTTCCCAAGTTTGATACAAGATCACTGAAAATCATTCTTGAAAAATTGTACTTTCTGGCAGTGGCCAAGCACACCAAAGCATAAGCAATGGTGCTACTGAACTCACTCCATCCAGTAGTCTTTTTGGAAATACAATGCATAAGGGTATGGACAAAGAAACGCCATTGGGGTGAAAATTTAGCTTTTGAGAACTTGAAAACACCCAATGGGCCTCCATACCCCATTCTTGTAAGAGTGGAAAACAGTTCATCATTAGGGATAGATGAGATACCAGAGGAATCGTCTAGACGTAGACTGATGCGAATTACCTCTTCAGTCACTGTCAAGGGTTTGCCACACACCCTTGTCTTGATCACTTGCACACCATTCTCAGTAACAATGGTGGCATTAGCCCAAAATTGTTGTTGGTGCTCGATATAGATTGATGGAGACACTGTCAGAGCATAGGCGATATGGCTAGACTTCAGAAAATTCACTATCTGATGATATCCTGCAGCTTGTTTTGGCTTTTGTAGCATCGCATTTTTCATTATGATCGTCAATAAATGTCATAGACGCCATTGAGCTTGAATAATCTGTACTGGAACACTTGGTTCTTGAGAGAAAAGGTTTGAGAGCATATGAATAGAAAGCAAAGAGTCGTTATGAACTTTTGGGCGGGCAAACAGGGTATTTATACGATTCGGGACATAAGAAGTATTAACTGAGAGCAGTATTAACCACTAGCAGTATTAACTGAGAGCAGTATTAACCACTAGCAATATTAACTGAGAGTAGTATTAACTGAGAGAAGTATTAACCACTAGCAATATTAACTAACTAGCAGTATTAACTGTGCACTGGCAGTATTAAAACTGCACTGGCAGCATTAACTGCACTTACACCTTTTAAGCTTGTGTTGGCCATAAACTTTCTTTTTACCTCACACTTTTATTCCTTCTCTCCATTTGCCACCATCCTTTTACTACTTCTCTTACCACTTATCTTACCTCCATATAGAGTATCACAAAAAAGAGCAACATGTCCTCCATCAAACCCTTTGAAGTTTTGAAGGCAGTCCATGTTACCTGTTATGTGCCAAGAGCAACCACTATCTTCATGCCAAATGCTCTTCCTCTTGAGCTGTTGGTTGCCCTGCACACTTGATAAATCAGTTAGTTTTGGAGGGAACCCAAGCCAATGTGGTCTTGGGTTGTCCTTTCTCATCAATATAATCTGTAAGTTTAGTCTGGATGAGTTGTTTAGGAATCTCATGGCTGGAATACTTTGTCAAGATTATAGGCTTGGCAGCATTATTACTAGAAGCAGCACTAGCCTTGTTAGTAGTACTAACTTGGTTAGCAGTACTAACTGAGTTAGCAGCACTCTTTCTGTTAGCAGTACTATCTGGGATAGCAGTACTAACAGGTTTCTTTACAATTGGAACCCAAACCTGAACAAAGTTGTTTGCTTTCTTTGTCTTTAAATTACTCCTTGGCTTATTTGGAGTATTTTTCTTTATATTAGCAAACTTGTTCTGAGCATGAAACTTTTTAGGTGCTCTGTTCTCAGCCATAAGATTCCTTCTCTGATTCCTATAACCAAAAGAGTTTTGTGGTTGTCTTTGAAAAGTGACTCTTTGGTTAATAGGATTGAAATAACAGTTTTTGGCAAGATGATTCAATTTGCCGCAGATAAAACAAGGTTTTAGTCTATTGATTTTACTCAGATCAACCCCTTGTTTTTGTGCCCACTTATTATTCCAATTTCTTTGATTCCCCCTTCTTTTATCATGTTTTAGGGGCTCATTCTTCTTACATGCACACTGTTTGCAAGGACCTGGATTCACAACTGTGGTCTGTTTGTAATGGACCTTACCAGACTTTCCCTCTGTCTTCTCTATGTCCTTGGATTTGATCCAAGCCCTTCCACAGTCCTCATTGGTGATAATGTTATTCTCTAGAGGAATCTCACCACTCACCTTGTTCTCCTAACTCTTGCCAACTTCTTTCTCAGTCTTATCCTCAACAACTACCTCATCTAAGGGATCTATTTCAGTTGCTCCCTCAGGTAAGTCCTTCCTATCTTTGGTGTCTAACAGGTCTGAAATAGGAGGAATGTAATTGTTGTTATATGGTGGAGGCGTGGCATTGTACCCAATTCCTCTTCTCAGCTTATCATGAATCTGATTTTGTAGTAAAGAGTCCATTGCTTTAGAAGCATTGGAAAACTTTTCTACATCAAGCTTAACCTTGGTTAGCTCCTCTCTCAGTTTTTCACTCTCATCTTTAGATTTGGTCAGTTTAAGTTCTAAATCCTTTTTCTCCCACTGCCAGTAATTGGTGTCATATGAGTGTTGGAGTTCATTGGTCTGAAAACCTTTGATTTGATCTTCAAACCTCTCTACAATCCTCACATAGTCTTTTATATCTTTTTCTAATCTTTTAAGGTCATCACTCATCTTCTGACTAGAAAAACACAAGGCTTCTTCTTATTTGCCTCTACAATCCTCATCAAGTTCTTTTTCTTCCAACTGATCATTCTGTCTGAATGACACAGTGTACATGGTCCATTCATCTCCAAGGGACCTTAAGAACTTTCTGTTCACATCATCTTGATCAATCTGTACTCCCATAGTAGCTAGTTCACCAATTAGTTTATTAAACCTGTCAAAAGTTTGAGTCATGGACTCATTCTTAGTTGACATGAAGTTTTCATACTGTTGCTTTAAGATTTCCTTTTGATTTCTCTTGGTACTTTTGGTACCAGAGAATCTCTTCTCTAGAGCATTCCAGAGCATCTGTGCATCAGTACAATTGCAGAATTGGTGTTGATACTCATTTGGAATGGCCAAGAGCAGTGTGCTCAAGGCTTTCATCTCTGTCCGCCTTGTCTTCCTTTCTGCATCTGCCTTTGGTGGGGTTCTTTTGCCATCTTCACCAATCTTTCCTGCATCAGATGGGCCATTCTCAATGATGTCCCACATAGAGTAATCTGTGAGGAGAATATATTGCTTTATTCTAATCTTCCACATGTCAAATTCATTGGATCTGAGCATTAGAACCTTTGAGACCAGAGTACTGTTTGATTCAGCTGTGTTTTCCATGATGAATAAGATTTCTAAGAAAACTAGAAAAAACCTTGTGTTTTTCTAGTCAGAACATTCATAGAAAATACTTTGTGTTTTTCAATGAATAGAAGTCATGGGGAGTGAACATCATCTCAAGCTCCTTTGTCAGGATCTTAATACTTAACAAGAATAAACACTCAGAAAACAATATTAAAGAAGCTGCAGAATAGCACTTTAATATTCAGAAAAATAATGAAACAGTAAATCAGAATCACAACTTGTAAACTCTTATTGAATGATTAAAAGTTACAAGCTTTTACACACAACCTCAATACTGATGAACAGGCTCACCAATACGAATTCTACTTCTCTAGAATTAGGGTTCTAACCTTGAGGTTGATTCTCTCTATCAAAACAAAAATTCTGAATTCTGAAGTTAAAAAAATAATTCTATCAACTCTAATCTATTCTATACATATATACTGAAGATAAAAGATAAATACAATAAATAAAAGATCTTCAGTATATCCTTCCATAGTTATCTTCAATACTTCCATGAATATCTTTAATTAATCCAGCTGTCATCCTTGCCATGCGAAGTCCTCATCATCTTATAAGCAGTATTAAGTTGATCAAGCAACATTAATTCTTTAGCAGTACTAACTCCAGCAGTACTAACTACTAGCAGTACTAACTCTTCAAGCAGTACTAACTTGTCAAGCAGTATTAAAATCTACTAGCAGTAGTAATGCTGTTGCAGCAGCATTAACCATACTTAAGCATTTCTGAAATTTCGAACATCCTTACATTGTACATTCGTTGTACACAATAACTTTGTGTTACTGACAAGCATTTCTAACTGTTTCATTTGTTGATTCAAGGTTATAACTCATAATTTGTCTGAATTTGTAAAGATTTGGATAAATACTTTCATGAATTGACGGCTCATTATCAGATCAGATGGGGAAGATTGTTTTCTTTCATACATAGGGGAGATTGTACATATATTATCAAAGGAGATCATGACAACTCTGCTCATATTGTTTCTTTTGGGGAGGGAGTTCAAAGACAGCAGCGCCTTGAAGAAGTTTTGATGATTCTGATTCTTATATTCATCAAAAAAAGGGGAGAAAATTCAAAGTTCAAGTGAGTTGCAAGTTAAGTGTATCTGAAAGAGGTCAAATCGTTGCAAAAGCTGAGAAAAGAAAGAAAGTTTGAAGTTTCAAAGTCAGATTTCAAAATTGGTTGATTGTATTAGAAAAGGAGAAAGTTTTGATTCTTAAAGGAATAGCAGAGTTCGAGGTTTCAAAGTCTAATTCTTTTGAAATCAAAGGGGGAGAATGAAGGTAATGTTGATTATTCAAAGTTGTTTCAAAGTGTCAAAGATTTGAAGTTGTCAAAGTTGGGAGATAGCCACCGTTGGTGAACGTATGGTAACAGTTGAGGATACTGGTAAGTTAAGACACTTGTTGCTGAGAACTTTTTTTGCCGATGGAACAAGGCTTACATATAGAGAATCTAGGAAAAATGAACTTATATGAACAGTAGGGAAGTAAATTAGGACAATAAACCCTAAAAACTTCATGGAATTGTACGTCAAATCTATGTTGCTCTTCGAAGAGTTCAAATCATTCTCAAGATCTGTAGAGCCATTGGACTTGAAGTGAGTCTTCTTCGTCTCTAATAACATAAACTTTTTGATTTGAAGTTTAAGCATTGAAGTTGAAACTTCTCTCACAAGTATGAGAATCACCAAGATAAACAATTGGGGTATTCGAGAAAAACTCCATTTCAATTGTGGCCATGCTAGACACAGTTGTAGTTGAGACGGAGGACGGTGAAGAAAAGATCATAGTTTTTGGGGGCACTGAAAAGGACTTCTTGGCTACAAGTTGGATAAAAGCAAGAATCCTAAAACGAATAGGGTGGTAAAGTAATAGAGTTTGAGCCAAAGAAAATCCACTCGAAGTAGGAGAGCATGACACTACAAGAAAAAATGTCATTTCCGACGGCAAAATCCGTCAGAAAATCGAATTACCGGCGGATTACGCTGTCGAAAAGTCACCCACCAGAAAATAAATTTTCCAACAGATTTCTGGCGGATTTATCATTTCCGACGGATTTTTTCGTCGAAAATCCGTCATAAATTAATTTCCCATTTTTTTAAGAAAGTCAGATTAATCAACAAATTCTTAATCTGATTAATTAGTTTCCGACGGATAAATATTTTATTATTTAATTTATTTTTAACCGTTTATTTATTAAAATAATATAAAGAACAATTTTAAAAAAGGAAAACAAATTCCGACGGAAAATCCGCCGCAAATCCATCAGTAATTCCGTCGGAAATCCGTCGGAAATTTATTTTTCTTTTTTAAAATTGTTTCTTAAAATTATTATTTAAAATATTTATTTAAATTATCCTCCGGAAATGTCCGTCGGAAAATTTTTTAAAATTATAAATTTGAATCTATTTCTTTTATTTCACCAACGGATAATCCGTCGGAAATCTGTCGGAAATTAACCGTATTTTTAAAAAATTAAAAAAAAACGATTTTAAGATTTTAAAATCCTGTAAATGCAAAAAAGATGTAAATAAATTATTAAAATAAATTAAAGTCGTCATCGACTATAAAGGGCCCTAAAAATACAAATTGTCCCAATTGGTCACAAAACACTACTAAAAAAATGCATATATGGGTACGGTAGTGTTTCAAAGTCCAATCTCCTCCATGTTCCAATGCATTCACCAACCTAAAGAAATGATAAATTAGTGCATTCACGTATTTTTAAATCAAATATAGGAAGAAAATCCAACATGAAACTATATATACCTCCCACTGGGTTTGGTAGTAATCTTCATCAGTAGATACGCTTGCTGGAGAGATTACGTTTTAAGCCTTCAACATCTACAGATTACCCAATTTGCAATCTTCAATGAACTACTTATACATACGTACGGACACAACCCGTTCCAGAAACCATTAATTTTTAAAGAAGAATATTTCTTACTTGATTCGCCTGGTCTTAACCGGCCACCAGGAAGCTCATATATGCAGTTTTTAGCTTGAAGCAACAACAAATGAGGATGCTTGAAAAGTTCAACCTAATTAAGTAGTTTAGAAAATAAAACAGACATAGCTAGGGTCGACCCTCCTCCTTTATCCGAACTTGGGACCGGCAATGTCGTGTGTTGACATGGGCGGAGTTACCTACCACATCCCCATCTACGAATAAAGAAGAAAACCTAAAACCTCAGGACTTTCCACGCCTTTTTAACTCAAAACCCAAAATCAACTCAACATTTAACAAAGTGAGCACTACACTACGCAATGAATTAATTAGATTAAGATGCAAAACAAACCTTGAACAAACTGATGTAACATTTTTCTCCAAACTAATTAATAACCACCGATTTAGCTCGGGTAGATTTGGGGGTAGAAGGGACCACCTATTGGGAAACACTTTGAGAAAACGAGGCCCTTTCGGTACCACTCTCAGAAATAGTTCCCCAAATCGGATTGGGAGAAGAGATGAAAGAGATCAAACCTGGGGTGAGAGGAGTGTCGGTAGGTTTGATCGTCTTGAAGATCGTTTGCTTGCTTATCTTAGAAATAGGCAAGTCATTGAAGATTGTTGGTTCGGACAGATCTACATCGGCACTAAGTTGTGTAGATAGTTTCTCATTGATGATGAGAGAAATGAATCGAGGAAGAGCCACGTTGTGAGTCCTAGGTGGCGTGATAGCAGTGACCAATGAATCAAAAATCACATGTGCAAAGTCTATGTGCCTCATAAAGATGAGGGCATGTGCCAACCTGTTGATTGCAGCTGGATATTGGTCCCACCCAGATGTTTTGTGGGAAATGCAATAGAGAAGATGCGAGAAAAAGTAATTCCAAACAGCACCCATGTTCTTTCGTAGAAGAGTACCAGAACCCTTTGTCTTCCCCTCATGCACATAGTTGAGGGTGGCAACGACCTCCTCATGTTCCCGATTAGTAGGGAAAGGAGCATAAACATCAAACTCCCGAATCTTTAAGATCGAACGAACATCCTCGACCCCAAAAGAAAGGTCGGGGTGTTCTTCAGAGGAAAGAATAGAAGCTGAAACCTGATGATTTTCTGAATCATGTTTGCACGTGAGCCATAAACTTCCAAGGAGTATCTTGCTCATCTTGGTAGAAAATGTGAAAGCATGTTGGAGAGGGATGTTCTTAAGAAAGAGGGAAACCTGGTTGAATTGCGAGTGATCCACATCAGCAGAGAGACGTGCAACCAGGTTGCGTGTAAGAAAAACAAGGGATTCCCGAGTGAGAGGAGTAGCCTTGGAAGAAGCCATTGAAGAAGAAAGAAGGGTTGAAAATTTGCAGGTTTGCACAAGTGAAAGAGAATGGAGAGAGTGTTGTAAACGTATGAAGTGAAGAAGATGAAGATGTATATATAGGTTAAAAGCTTGGAGAGAAACTAGGGATTTCAAAAAGAATTAAATAATCATAAATGGTAATGATGGTATGACGCGAACGTGCGTCATGGAGAAGTGGAAGGGCCGAAAAATGGCTAAATGTCATATCGTGGATGTCCCATCAACTGACACACGTACCCTGTTATGCCACGTGGCATAATCCGATAGGTGGAAGAAAAGGTGTCGAAAGATGTTCGGTATGAGATTTGTGGATAAGGATGACACATTATTCACTATACCGAAAGGGAGAGGTACCGAAGTATGATAGATACTTCGGTAAGAGGTATTCGGCATTAGATATACCGATTAGGGAAATCTGTAAGGGAAATAGATACTTGTGAGGAATACCGAAGGCAGGATGCTTTCGGTATGTGAAGCAATTGCCGAAAGTAGGAGATACTTAAGGGAAGTGTCTACCCACAGAAAATAGGTGTCGGTATGCGTGACGTATACCGAAAAAATTTCGGCAAAAGAGATAATTTTTTTTAACTAAAATTTAACATACCTAAGGATCCCACCAGGAAGTTGAATCGTGCCTCATCCAGTGATTTTATGAAGAGGTCTGGAAGTTGATGATCTGTAGGAATGAAGTGAAGTTCAATATCACCTTTCGATATTTGATCTCTTATAAAGTGATATCGAATATCAATATGTTTAGATATGGAGTGCAGCACTAGATTGTTGGCAATGGTTATAGCACTGGAATTGTCACATAGAATCGGTATATGAGAATAGAACTTGTCATAATCTTGTAGTTGATTTTTCATCCACAAGATCTGTGCACAAAAACTGTCAGCTGCAACATATTCAGCTTCTGCAGTAGAGGTAGATACCGAATTTTGTTTCTTGCTGGACCAGCTGACCAAATTTCCACCTAGTAATTGACAGCTGCCAGTTGTACTTTTCCTGTCAACCCTGCAAAATCAGAATATGAATAGCCAAAGAGATCAAAACCTGAGTCATTGGGATACCAAAGACCCCGATTCATAGTACCTTTTAGGTACCTAAAAATACGTTTCACAGCCGCCAAGTGAGATTCCTTGGGATTGGCTTGATAACGCATACACAGACACGTAGCATACATGATGTCAGGTCTACTAGCAGTAAGATAAAGAAGAGACTCTATCATTCCTCTATAATTCGTGATATCAACTGACTTGCCAGCTGGATCAGCGTGAATTTTAAGAGGTGGTTCCATTGGAGTTTTCATGGGAGAGCAATTTTCAAAATCAAACTTCTTTAATAAATCATGAATATATTTACTCTGATTTATAAAAAATACGTTCAGAAGTTTGTTTAATTTGAATACCAAGAAAGAAAGTAAGCTCACCCATCATACTCATCTCATATTTGCTTTTCATAAGAGAGGCAAACTCTTGACAAAGAGTTTCATCAGTGGCACCAATGTCATCCAGATAGATTTGAACAAGAATGATATTACCTTTGGTTTTCTTGAGAAAAAGAGTATTATCAATTTTACCTCTGGTATATCGGTTGGAGAGAAGGAAGTTAGACAGAGTGTCATACTAGGCACGAGGAGCTTGTTTCAGACCATAGAGAGCCTTGTCAAGTCTGAACACATAGTATGGATGAGCTGGATCTTCAAAACCATGTTGTTTCACATAGACTTCTTCAGCAAGTTCTCCATTGAGAAATGCAATCTTAACATCCATTTGAAAAACTCATAAGTTTTTGTGAGCAACATGAGCAAGAAATATTCTTATTGCTTCAAGTCTAGCAACAGGTGCGAAGGTTTCATCATAATCGATACCTTCCTCCTGTCTATATCCTTTAACAACAAGTCTGGCCTTGTTCTGGATAACAATACCCACTTCATCCATTTTATTTCGGAAGACCCACTTAGTGCCTATAATTGTTTTACCGAAAGGTCGAGGCACAAGTCTCCATACTTTGTTTATTTCAAATTAAGACAATTCTTCTTGCATGGCAATGACCCAACAAGGATCTGATAGGGCTTCTTCAATTTTCTTTGGCTCTATTATGGAGAGAAAGTTCACATAGAGACAAAAGTTTCCAACACCTCTTCAAGTTTGGAGACCTGCTTGCTGATCACCAATAATCTGATCAATTGGATGATCCTTAGTCCATTTAAGAGTTGGAGGAAGAGGTGCAGGAAAAGTGCTAGGAGAATATGAGGGTGATGGAGCGGTAGGTATAGGATGAGTGTGATGAATAGGAGAAATATGCAAGGTTGGTTCAGGAGGGGCAATTGTTTCGACAGTTGGTAGGGGATCTGCGGAACTATGGTGAAAGGAAGTAGAGGCTGCCGAGAATGGGACATAGGAAGGTCCTAAAGATAGAAGATTTGAAGAATCTTCTCCTACACACGAAATGATCCATTCATGAAGCTCAGTATTATCACAAGATAAGGAAGATGTCTTATGATCATCGAACTTTACATGTATTGATTCATCAATACATTTTCTCCTTAGATTATAGACTCTATAGGCTTTAGAAGAAAGAGAATAGCCCATAAAAATGCCTTCATCAGCCTTGGGATCAAATTTCCCAAGATGTTCTCAATCATTCAAGATAAAACACAAGCAGCCGAAAACATGAAGAAAATCGATGTTTGGTTTTTGGCCATAGAAGACTTCATTGGAAGTCTTGTTGTGTCTTTTCACAATAAGAGATCGGTTTTGAGTAAAGCAGGCTGTATTGATAGCCTCATCCCAGAAGTAGGTTGGTAGGTTTGATTCACTTAGCATAGACCTTACAGCTTCACATAGTGTACGATTCTTCCTTTCCACAACACCATTTTGTTGCGAAGTTACGACTGCTGCAAAGTTTTGAGAGATGCCTTTGTCACTAAGAAAGGCATCTAAGGTAGTATTTCTGCATTCGGTCCCATTGTCACTTCTGATAGATCTGACTAGGTGACCGTTGAGAACTTCAGATTTCTTGATAAAATTGTTGATTTCATCAGATGTATCACTTTTGTATCTGAGAAAAAAAATACCCAAGTGTAATGTGTGAATTCATCAATAATGACAAGAATGTACCTTTTACCAGCCAGACTAGGTGTGCTGACTAACCCACAGAGATCCGTATGTAGCATTTGAAGAGGAGTGGAGATAGAGAAACACTGTTTTGACTTGAAAGAGGATTTGTCAGCTTGCCTTTCTCACAAGCAGCACATAGCTTCTCTTTTGAGAAAGAGATTTTCGGCAAGCCGACAACTAGCTCCTTGTTGGAGAGAGCATTCAACGTCTTGAAGTTGAGATGAGAGAGACGTTTATGCTAGAGCCTGTTCTTCTTTTCTGAATCTTCAGAAATGAAACATATGCTTTCGTCTTCAGTTGATTTGACACTCATATTGATGACATACACATTGTCCTTTCTAAAGCCAGATACGACAGAGTGAAATTGTTTATCATAAATGAGACAATCGTGTTCTCTGAAAATCATGTAGTAACCTAAATCACACAGTTGACTAATGCTCAGAAGATTATGCATTAGTCCTTCCACATAGGAGACTTTGTTTAAAGTAATGGATCCATTAGAAAGAGTCCCATAACCTTTAATGGAACCACGAGAGTTGTCAGCAAAAGTTACGGTTGGATTTTTTTCTTTCACAAAGTCTAGAAGAAGGGATTTGTTTCCTGTCATATGTCGAGAGCATCCACTATCAAGATACCATGTATGATGATTCCCATAGACCTGCAGACACAAACAAATTAGTCCTTTGGAACCCGTTTTGAGGTGGGTCTTTTAGGGTTAGAAGAAGAAGAAGCAGGGTCATTTTGACTATATCTTTCGATATGGTCTTTAGGACAGTCTTTGGCAAGATGAAAAGTGTCACCACAGTTGTAGCACTTTTTGTAGATGAATATTTTCTTGGGTTCAAGAGAGGAAGCTTTCACTTTTCCTTAAGTTTTGGATTTTAGTGGTTTAGAAGAGTGAGGAGGAACATGATAGTTGTACGGAACGTGAGGGTTATGAGGTACTGGTCCAAGGATTCCCTTTTCACAGGATGAAGGAGGGTTTATTGAGATTCCTTTAGACTTCTTTATTTTTAAAGCTCTAGGGATAAATTATGTTGTGTGCATGGGAGATTTACCTTTTGAAGAAGGTGTAATCTTTCTTTTGATGGGTAGGTCAACAACAATGGATTTTCTTTTAGCAAGGAGAGGAGCATTTTTAGGAGAATGAGAAGAAGAAGAGGAAGAAAAAAACCTCTTTTAGTTTTAAGGATTTAAAAAGATCATTTACAGGTTTGACAAACTCATTTGAGTCTTGATGTTCTTTTAGAATAGGCTTAGTCGGTTTGGCGGACACAAGGATGCCAAACTTCCTTGAATCGTGAATAACCATGGAATATACAGAGTTAGAATCTTCTGAGTTAGAATCATTCCAGTACGTCAGAAGAGTATGAGGATAGTTTAGAAGACAGAGGAAGATTTTGAGAAGGAGAGGGAATGTTTTCTGAAGGAGTATAGTCAGCATCCTTTTTCCAGTAACCTAAACCAAGTTTTTCATCACCAACAACTTGGTCTTTAAAAATTTTCTCAAGGTTTCTTGGAAGAGGTGTTCCATTTGCTTATAATTTCTTGTTCTTTTTGAAGACGCTTGAGAAATTTATTCTTTTCTTTAGTTAACACATAGTTTATCGTCTTCAAGTTTTCTAACTCAGCTTTTAGTTTATCAAAATGCTTTTGCTAAGATAGAGAAGCCTGGAGTTGAGAAGAGAGAGACTTGATTTGAGCATTGGCTCTTTTCCTTGCATCTTTTTCGTTATAAAAAAGTACAGTTAGAGAGTCATATGCCTCAATCTTCTCTTCATCAGAGAGAGAGAGAGAGTAGAAGGGATGTACTTGAGAAGAAGAAGAAGAAGAAGAGGAGCACTCAGCTGTAAAGTCCATCCTTTAGCGGGAGTCTTTTGTTTCTTCATCAAGTTTTGCCATAAGGCATTTACTTGATATTTCTTTTTCGCTGTCGGAGGTAGGTTCGTCTACCCAGTCAAGAGTTTCTGCCATTAAGCCTTTTCCTCTTCTTTGAGAGTTGAAATTTCTTTCCTTCTCTCTCTTGTACTTGGCTTTATATTTATCGGCTTTATCGGAGAGCTCTTTGAATGATGAAGAAGGAGAAGGTTTTCGAGGATGCGATCTGCTTGTAGAAATAAATCTGAGATTTATTCTCTTAAAAGAGTTAGAGGAATTAGATTTAGAGATCGTAGGAGGATTGCTTCTACACTGAGAACCAAAATGGCCTTTCTTACCACATGCATAGCAATCCTCCTTGGATTTGTTCAAAGAATTTCTAGAGGAAGAAGAAGAAAATTTTTGGTTGTTTCGAAAATTGTTGGAGGAAGGATTCTTTCTGAATTTAGAGAAGTTTGCAAGCATACTCATCTCCTCCATCATTTGATCAACATAGATGTCTTAATTTAATTTATTTTCTGTCGGAAATCCGTCGAAAAATAATTCATCTTTTTAAAATTTCGAAAATAACTTTTATTTACATAAAATGTTATAAAATAAGAATCTTTTTTTTTTAATTCAAATTATTTTCCGACGGAAAATAATTTAGTTTTAAATTAAAGTATTTTCCATCGGAAATCCGTCGAAAAATAATTCATCTTTTTAAAATTTTAAAAATAACTCTTATTTATATAAAATGTTTTAAAATAAGAATTTTTTTTTGAAAAATTCAAATTATTTTCCGACGGATTTCGATGGCGTCAGAAATCCGTCGGAAATTAATTTAACTACTTTTTAATTTATCTTCTTAGTTACTAATTTATTTAGTTAAGTAATTTAATTTCATTTAAACAAATATCTGTCACAAATGCGCCACAAATCCGTCACAATCTTAACGAGAATATAAAATTTTATTTCCGAAAAATTTCAGTGGCGGATTTTCAACGGATTTAAGGCGATGTTGACTATTGTTGACTTTTGTGGAATCCGTCGGAAATCCGTCTGAAAATTTTATGTCGGAAATGTGCGTCGGTAATAGCCCTTTTCCTAGTAGTGTGAAGGAAGGGAATAAAAATCTATTGTCTCAAATTATCATGTCGCATTCATGTCCATTAATCACATGTATACACATCATCATATACAGATTATGAACCTGAATTAAAGAAAATGAAAAATATTTAAAATCTGATGTGAAAGATATTTAAGTACTAGAAGAGAATTGTGAGACATCTGCTTAACGTTGGGTGGAATGCCGTATACGTGGGAATGAAATAGTGGAATTGCTCATGAGATTGATAGGTTTCAATTAAAACCTTATTATTTTATTAGATGCATAATTATTTATGAATCTAATAAATTATAAAAATTAATAAACCGGTGTTTATGTTTTGTTTCTATATATAAAATAACATTAAAAAATACTGTGTAGTTTATATAGTGTTGTTTTATATATTAAGCGTTCATGACTATTTTAGACGTGTAAAAATAGTTTATGAACATTTCACATACGAAACAACATTGTGTAAACATTCATTTTCATAAGCATTATTTATATATGAAATAACGCATGAAAATTGATTTGTAACTTTATATGAATTATTGTGTTTTGTAAAAGAATGAGACTCTATTTCATTATTATTAATTGATCATATTTGTTTGGGAAAATTGTATCAAAATAGGACCAACTTTGACATGATTATTACTTTGGGAAACCAACTTTTAAAAGTATCATTTAAGGGTCTACGATAAACTTTACATTTATTCAAAGGTCTTGTTGACCTCTTGATCTCCAAATAATTTGCCAAGTAAAATTTATAAAAGTAAATAAAAAATAATGACATGTCATCAATAATTATGACATGAGAGATCAACTCTTTTATTTAAAAATTAAAATTCTAAATCATATTTTAAAATAAAAAGTAGTTAGAAATTTTATTTCTTTGGATTTTTTTGCGTATCCTATGTTGTTTGTATTTTTCAAGTAAACCGTCTGAAGAAATACACCATCGGTTATCCACCTTTCACCGCCATTAACCACCGTTGCCCACCACTCACCACTATTAAATATTAAAGAACATCCAACCTTCATAAGATTAAGATATTTACCTGAAAAAAACATTCGCAACTAAAAGATAGCAAAACATTTGTCCACCAAATATGCAAGTTATTAATCAAGATTTTTTATTAATATAAACTCAAAAATCAACAACCAGATCGAAAATGATAATTGATACAAACCTAAAACTCAATGTCGATTAGATCTGGGTCTCGTTTGGGTTCTTCGATCTAGGTCAGAAATGGGTTTTTCGATCTCTGTCGAATAAATATGCGTTATTCGATCCATGTCTATTAGATATGGGTTATTCGATCTATGTCTATTAGATCTGGGTTATTAGATTTAGGTTCTTTAAACTCGTCGATTTAAAGCTTTGTTTACGACCTAAAGACAAATAAGTGAAGAACTTACAGAGACTCACAAAAATCTGACGAAGGTAACAAGTTTAGAAAGAAGAAGATTCCATGAGATTGTCTTGCCGACGTATTGGGGAAGATGATGTGTTGTTTTGTTGCTCATATTTACAATAAGATAAAATAATACATTATAATATTATTTCTATTATTTTTACTCTTAAATTAATTATGACATGGCATTCAAATATCCATGTAATATATTTTTTATATAATTTGTCACGTCATATTAAAGTGACCGGTTACATGTTTAACCAGTCAATGAAGCCCTTGAATAAATGTAAAATTTGTTTTAGACCTTTAAATTATACTTTTAAAAGTTGATTCTCTAAAATAGGAATCTAATTTAAGTTAGTTTCATTTTGATGCAATTTTTTCTATTTTTTTTTAAATTTATAACGTCTAATTATAACCAACCAACCAACCGATCCTTGAAGGCGTGGTCATGATCCTTTTGTCATTTTGTGCAAATCTAAAGAGAAATGTATGAATGAACATTAGATAATT
Source organism: Arctium lappa (assembly GCA_023525745.1). Taxonomy (NCBI): domain Eukaryota; kingdom Viridiplantae; phylum Streptophyta; class Magnoliopsida; order Asterales; family Asteraceae; genus Arctium; species Arctium lappa. The sequence goes on from CM042050.1 coordinate 99,362,614, forward strand.
AGTCTATCTCTACTAGTTATTACATCTGATGAATTTTTTTGCGAAAACGAAACCGATGTATTATATCATAACTATGTAATGTTCATTACTATTGATTTTTTTATTTCATCAGAATTTTGATATTTTGAACCAATTATCCAACAATTTTACTTAAAATCACTACGCTTAAATAGATATCTATATAACTCGAACAACTAATATATTTATAACTATAAAAAAAAGTTCTATAGTTTTCTTCAGTTTTGAGAAGTTGCTGAAGATGACTTTTAGACATTTTTACATCCTAAAAATATGATTTTGTTGTATTGAGCTAAATGACTATTTGTATTTAGCTGAAGCAGATCTCATGACTTAAAAAGGATGTTAAAACTGAAACTCACCGGATCTTTGTGCATATTTTCACATGCTGAGATGCAAATAAGCATGATTTCAATGATCAAAACGGTGAGTTGGTGAAATTATTAGGAAACCAATCAAACCTTTCTTTTGTTCTTCGTTACAATTATTGTCTTTATCTTCTCTACGCAAAAAAAAAAACGTGTATGTGGTGGAAGGTAGCTCAATAATATCCAATCACAATCACTAAACCATTCACTAGAAATTCATTTTGAATCATATATCGCATATGTTAACTATTATTAATCCAAAATTAGGTTTATAGATGTTAAACTATTTAATTGTCATAATAGAATGTTTTATAGACCAAACCATTGGACGTCTTAAAAAAAACGTTGTAATATATTTATAAGACGTTTTTCGGGGTTCTAACAAGGGTTTTCAGTACATTTTTGAAAACAAACGTCCTATTAATTTTTTTATATAACATTACTTTGTAAAAGTGTCTTGTAAAAGCAATTATCCTATAAAAAAAAGTGTTCATAGTCTACTATAAAAAAAAACTAATATGATGTTTTATTTAAAAGTGTCTTAACATATTTGTTAAAATACTCAAGATTCTCCTATAAATTTATTGCAAAGATTTTACTTATGACACACAACTTCACGTTCTATAAATTTAAATTCTATAAAGCAATTCTTTTAGATATTTTGACATTTTTAATGTCTTATAACCCTAATTCTATTGATCGTAATGCTTCACAGAGTTTATTGAAAATTGGTGGACATTTGCTAATCATAGCAAGTAAAATATGGAACATTTGTTTATGGAATTTAATATATATAATATCAGTTTTCAATATATTCTTCAATAACTAATACATTATTTTTTTTTGTTAATTTAATTAATAATCAAAAGCATGTAAAGAGGATTTAGATATGAAAACAAATCTTCATTAAGAAAATAGATACGAAAATCTGAAGGCTTCTTTCTTTTCTTTTGAAGTAACATCAAAATCTTTCATCACAAATCTTGAAAACGTGGAGATCATATTATTGTAATTTGTAGTGGAATATTTGTTCATTTATTAATGGGTCTTCAAAATTATATATGCTATTTCTTTTGGACGAATAAATTGTCGTTCTAGGACCACACAAATAAAATAAAGTGGAAAAACATAATTCAATATTGTTGTTAATTAATGGTTATATATATATATATACTAGGCGGGATATCGGCCGTCCATAGACGGCCCTCTACCTACGGGTCCTGCAAAGTATAAATTTATAATTGCAAACTAAATGTATGAATTCATATAGTTGGATTCGGAATCTGTTGTGCGTGCTAATATTGTAGTTAACAAAAGACATTGGGATCGAGGCTTTATCCATTTTTTGGCAGGTACATAAGTATTATTGGTTTTAAAAGGAGTTCAAAATTCAAAAGCCTTTCTTTATCATTCATGTGATTTACTTCTGTTCTTGGTTGGTAGGTTTGGTGTTTCTATTGCTTTCCTTTTTTGGAATCTTCTTTTAGCTGTGTATAAGAGCTTTGTCTTTTTTGGGTCTTGTGTCCATTGATGAGGAATATTCTTGTTTTTGGTCGTTGTTTATACATTGTCTCGTAAGCTCTTGCAAAAGCAACAATTGTCTGGCTATTTAATTCCTTCTCTGCAATGGTATGTATGTTTTCACCCTAGTTAAAGTGGTTAACAATCGACCTTTACACAAATGTAATATGAGGGTTCATTTCTCTATATGAAAGAAACAAATTTCGCATGTGATCTGAAACCCTTTTATAGAAAGTGGTCAAATTTCTTTTGAACAACCACAAAGTATTATTAAACATGGAAAGAACATAACCAAACAGAAGGAACATAAACATTCTGCATTTTCTGGGGATTGGTTCCTCATTCTCCCCCAATTTGCGTTTAAGAAACACAGGAAAATAGTATTAATGGGTAGTAAATAGTATCGTCATTAACCAATATCAAATTTTGCTCGAGAAGCAATTTCATGAACATTACTTCATTGAGAAGATGAATCCAGCGCTGCTTGTAAGGTGCTAGTTCTATCAGCAATTTCTTTATGCGGAGTAATATAAGATGGTTTCATGATAGGCTCGAATTAGGGAGATGCAATTCATATATTTTCATACTACCAAAAACATAAGCTAAATTTCCCAACAACACAACATGTATCACCAGCCAAAATGAAATTTACAACAACAACAAACATGTTATCGAATTCAAAACATATAGCCATAGGTGAGTCTTTTAGTCTATAATGATAATAACTTGTTCGTGTATGTTCTTTTGGTAAATTAACAAAAAGTTTTGAGGAGCTGCACAGTTGAACACATATATTGAAAACACTATGATCACATATAGACATGGTTCAAGTAAACAAGATAATATATTGGCTATTAGGATCTCAAGGGAACGATATTTAATATCCACATACCTGAGCACTGAGAGAGACAACGGTTCAGGGACTGATTTCATCGGCCTTTTGTATGCTTTTGCAGTCTACATTTAAAAAATATATACACAACTAATTATCAATAGATTAACACAAATCCAATACTTAATGTCCAAAAAGTTAACCAGAGAAATTTAGTTTTTTATGCAATTACATCTCAAATGCATTCAGAAATGTGGGATCAACAACATTCTGCTTTTTCTGATTCTAACAATATGCTTAGTTTTTCTTCACCAAAGACACCCACATTAATAGATGAACTCATGCAGCTGCAGATTGATCGTTTTCAAGGCAATATTCAGGCAACTCCACCTTCCCATATCTATTTCTTCCTAAATATAACCCCCAAAAAAGTATTGGAACCATTAATAATTCTTCATAACTAAAACCCATACAACGGACATATTTTTCAAGATACAAATTAACAGAATCCCTAAACACCATTAAAATCAATTAGTATTCAACAATAAATACCAAGCAAATAAACCCAGATCTAAAAACTAAAAACAAATCAGATCAGATCAAAGTGGCTTAAACTTAAACCCATTTCAATTCCACCTTCGGCCGAGAGAAAAAAAAGCACATTATTTAGATATCAATTAACAGTAAAGTATTGAGTCAAGAATTGTTATATTTCTCTGCTCGATTCACAAATATCCTTCTACATTCTGCTACTAAATGAAGCTTGGTAACTAACAAATAAAAGAAAAGATAACCAATCATATTTTTGCATCACCAAGAAAAATAAGCAAAACAAAAACATCTCGACATTAAATGGGTTTCAATTCACTAACAATTCCTTCACATAAAGTATTGTGTTTCACAAGAAACCCATCAATAAGATTCCCTGGTGAGGATGCATAACAATTCAAAAAGAGATTTGGAATAATGAACCTCTAATTGATACAGGGTGAAACAATAATCAAAAGGTAGCAAGTGTAATTGAGTGGAAAATTAATTTAGAGGGCTTGAGCACATGGTGGCTTGAGTTCTCCTTTTCGCTTCCACGTACTTCAGGATAAAAAAAATTCTTTGGATGCTTCAACAAGCATACTCACTAAAGTAGACCCCGATTCAAGTTGTGATTCAACTTCAAAAGCAAGAAATACCCATAAAAAGTGTTACTTTGTCCATAAAAATTAAAACAATTAACAATTTTACTCTCTTTCTAAAGCATGTATCTTCGATTGAAACTACTTTGTTACTATCAAAACTTGGTCTTAATTTTGGTGCATAATAAAACGAATGAAAAACTTCTTCCTTTTGCATATCATCAATATTCTTTCAAAATTATAAAAAAAACATAAGAACATGACCATCATTCAAAAATTGCTACACTAAAGAAGAACAATATAAAGCATAAACAAGCAATGGCTTATAAAATAGCTAACAATCAGTTACTAATTCATGAAAATTACTCTGAGGCATTTAGTCACAGAAACCCCCATAGAAACCATCAGTTGAATGTCTCGTTTCAAAATAGGGAAACCTCTGGCCATTAAAAGATCGAAATATAGAGAGAAGGGATGAATGTATACGTGTAGGTAATCATCTGACGTGAGACATCACGCAGGGGCGCGTCGTTCTCCTCTGCCGACGCATCCAAATCTCACAAAGCTCTCTCTCGCCACTACCACCGCTCCATCAACATCTTTCTCAACTCAACAGATATTTTCTCCTTTATGCACTCCAAAAAGGAACCCGCGTTTGAGTTTTCCGATGCTATAAGCCTATAACGACCACAATCGACTGCAAGTGTTTAAACCCTCACATTTTAGGGTTTAACATTCCTCCCTCCTCATCTGAATCATGAATTCTCTTATCTCAATTTCACATCGCTCCTGCCTTTAGGGTTTTGAGGAGAAATATTCACAGTTCTCGATTGGTAGATGTTAGAGCTTCCGCTGCCTTAAAACAGGCTGCCGAATATGTTGTTGCAGCTCAGACGTGGAAGGATTTGGAGCTTGGCTTGTATAAACGCCGGCGTCGAGCTATCATTTCCCCCACCCACCATCTCCATTTCAAACCCTCAATTACAGAGAGAATGAGACCCAATTTAAAGAATTTGGAAAAAAAATGAAAAGTAGAAAGGGGAGAATGAGACCGGGTGCGAGTGGGGAGGGAATGAAAAGACGCGCTCATGCATGGTATCTCACGCGCGCCCTAAACCCCCTCTCTTTTCTTATAATATATAGATATATTAAGTAATGTATGAGTTAAGTTGTCTCTCTGAATAAATCTGTCAGTTTGAAGAACAAACTAATGGGTATAAGGGAGGGAAAGAGCGAGGGTTATACTATTTTGTGTGCTGAACAGGATTAGTTGATATTGCAATGGTTCTCTTTGAATCACAATATATTGGAATTTTGTTGAACTGGAAACCATATTCTTGAAGCTGTGTTCTCATCCACAATACTTGAGAGCAGCAACTTGCAGCAGCTAGGTACTCTGCTTCAACAGTCGATGTGGAAACACAAAGTTGTTTCTTTGACACCTAGCTTACGAGCTTATCTCCAAGAAATTGTATGTGACCCGATGTGCTCTTCCTGTCTAGCATACAACATGCATGATCTGCGTCTGAATACCCTGTTAGCTCAAAACCTCTATCTTTACGATACCACAAACCAAGATCTGCAGTTCCTTTCAGATATCTAAATATGCGCTTTACATAGCATGCAACTGATCATAAATAACATACATGAAAATTATATTGTATCATGTATGAAAACTGAAAAATCATGTATACGTACACATCACTATAGAAATCATATAATGTTGAAAATAAATTTGTACGTAGGTATGCATCCCAGTGTAAGTTTCATGAAGACTCACCTGATTCCGTGTTAATCGGCTACTGATAGCTCTCAACTGAAAACCTACACATTTCATACCACCATATCCAATTAATGATTTATTTTCTCCAAAAGTCAACTCTCAGTCAACTATAGTCACCTCGACTCGACCTAAAGTCAAGCTCCATAATCGGGTCTCTTAATAATTCAAATATCTCCATTTGATCTCATCGTCAAAATAGTCATGGGTCAAACGAGGTAAAAGTCAACCATTGGTCAACTCGGTCAACCTCAAATAATTTTAGTCAAAACCCTATTCTAACAATCGACGACGTCCTAAAACATTACAATAAATTTTTTTATAACTTTATAAACATATCTCCCAAATTAAAGCGTCACAATAAATACTTAACTTAAATTACGACGTTTTAATCTCATTATTAAATCATCAAAACAATTTAATAATCCTCCAAGCGTTACGCTTAGTAACGACTCTTAACTATTTATCCGTATAATAACAATTGGAATCTCATGCTCCGCATTAAAGCGTCTCTATAATATTTAACTAAAAACGACGCTCCAAATCCGCCATTTAAGTTTAAATAGATAAACTTATAAACATCTCCTTAGGAAAAAAATTAATTAATATTCTAAAATAAATTAATATATTAATCAAATAAAAATTTAAGTTAATATATTAATTAATTTCGAAAATAAATTAATTAATTAACATAATCCAAAAATAATACTTTAATCAACTTAAACCCAAATTTCTTTAAAAGTAATAATTTGGGGCCATTTTAAGACAAATGGAAAGTTGATTAACTCATTTGCAAATTCGAGATTTTTAGTCTAAATATAATACTTAAAAGTAAAGGGACTAAAGTTGTCAAACCTTCAAACTTTTAAAAAGAAACAACTGCCGACGTGAAAGTCTAGAAAATCGCCGGAAAAGTCTTAAAAAGAAACAACAGCGACGAAAACACGCCGGAAACCCGAAAGATGGTCGTTTGGCCTTATTTTCTAACCGTTTTTGATGATTCTTTTTGCAAAACTCTAGAAAATCATTTTCCTCAACCATAGGAACAAGAATCAACAAAAACCATCAAGTATTAAGCCTCATTTTCTCATTTAAAGTTTGAGTTTTAAAATAACTCGAAAATAGTACAAAAACTCGAAATTGGACCTTGTAAACTAAAATCTGAGATATAAGGTTACTAAGGTTCGATAAAGGACTTAAAAACGAAGCTAACCATATAAAGAAATCGAAATTTGGTTGAGTATTTTACCTCCAATCGTCAATAAACGGTGATTTCGGACGGTAACTTTGAGCTCCGATTTCTCTTTTGTTTCTCCGTTTTTCTTGAAACTTCTTGAACCAAAAATGAAAGGGAACATATTGGCTACTTAAATCTGAAACTATTTGGCGTATTCATTGACCCAATAAGCCAATAAGAGGCCTTCAAGATCATCCATCGTTTTCAATTCTGAAAAAGTTGCAGATCTGAAATATTTACAAAACAGGTCCCTCTGGTTTGGGACTCTTGACATCTGACACTACCCCCATACTATTAAAGAATGACGCTTGCCCCCCCCCCCCCCCGACTTCAATGTTTTGGCTAACATTACAATTTTCACCCTTGATGTGACATTTTCCTTCATTTTTAGTCTAAGTGAACATAAATCCTTTATTCATTTCTCACTTTTGTCAAAAGACATAATGGACCCCTTTTCACGTTTTTCTTCTCGATTTCGGTCCAATAAAATAAAATAAAATAAAATAATTTTATTTATTTTTTCTTTTTTTTTATTCTTCTTCTTTTTTTTTGTTTCTTTTCATATTTATTTATTTGCCCGTTTTGAGGTGTCACAAATCTCCCATCCTTTAAGAAATTTCGTCCTCGGAATTATACTGGTTAGACTGATGAAGGGTTTTCTTTTCCAGTCCTTATCTACTCTCCGATTACCATGACATTTCTAAACCTTAGAAATTTTTAATTTCATAAAAATCATCACTAGTACCAAAGATGTAATCTTGTTTCTTATTCTTTTCATTTTTCTTGACTAATAGTTCGACAATCTCCTCTATATAATTGAGCGCGTCGCTAAACTCGACATTTTCCAAAACTATGACAGTTGGCTCTCTCACTAAAACATTTCATCGAATTCGACACGTGAAAATTGTCGAGAATTTAACTCATAACTATGTGGCCAAGTTGGTTGATAGGCTACTTTATCAACTCATGCAACCAGCCTTTTTGTTCAATATACTTTGAACTTTATTTCCCTTACTTGACATATATGACCATGTCTTTTCAAATCGATGACTTTAACAACGTCCTATCCCCGTCTGAAACTCTAGCGATTTTTGTTGCTTATTAACATAACTTCCAATGTACTATGTACTTTCACTATACTCATGTTGTTACTTAACTCATAATAGTAACATATATGACTATTGCACCTTTATGCATATACTAGACAATTTTTGCACATAATGTACCTCGATATAAACTTTGCAAACATACCTCATGGCTGAAAATCCTTTGATTAATGTATCGTGCGTTAACATGAGTATTGTTAGGAACACTCATCAAACCTGAGATAGATTAGTACCACTAGGAATACTTTGTCGAAAGTGATGTACAATGTTAATGCTCTTTCTGATACTTTTTATGCATACTCAATGCATATATTGATAGCTGTTGGACACATTAATTCTTAAATAACATTCATACCAAACTACTGAGGTAATGTGACATAATTATAATACATACTCTACATCTCTTTACCGTCTCTTTATGTGGTAGGGAACACATGTTATATCACTTACTTACCCTCGCTTGAAGGTTCTCAAATCAATGCTTGCCTTACTAATTTGACTTTGTACATAGGCCCTCAGGCATATACTGGTCCATACTGAAACTTGGAGCCTTTACCAACTTACTGTAACTGATTTGACGTTTTAATGTTTTTTTGCACATTCTAAAACGTCTTTTAAATTTTTGCACATCTTATAACTATCGGTGTTCCCTAGGCACAAGGATTTACATAATTCTTCTAACATTGTATTTCTTATACCTCCCATGCTAGAATCCATGGTTTGTTCCAGAATCTACTAAATTTCATCCGAGTCTACTAGTAGAAACTCAAAGTGGTTAATCATTTTTTTTATCATTCTCTTATCAAATAGTCTCTTACTGATCTAATTGAGTCTGATTGTCCGCACTTAATGTGATGTTTATCATCGCAACTTACCACATGATCAACTCTGCTCATTCTTTGCCTGTTTGGATGATAGTGTAATTTCACTATCAAAATTCTTCAACAATGTTGATCAACGTCTCTAGCTCAATAAATTTCCTTTACAGTCAAATATGGATATTTAGATATCGTGATATGTGTACGTAGTATACTTTGAGCCATCTTGGTAATGTCTCACAAAATTCGAGTGCAAGTACCACGTCACTAACCCTTTATCATGCCTTTCATTAGTCCTTTCATGTTCTTACAATTAACGTAATGTGTAGGCGATAAACTTGTCTCATGGCATTAATATTAAATATATTTCAAAATTTGAGGTATCACTGAGAACTATAAGGTTTTCTATCCCTTCTGGCAACTATCAAGTTCATTCATAGCTTTACATTTGCTTTCAATAACTGTTTCGACCTCAATCTAACTTACTGTGTTGTCTGGGTCCTTGTTGACATTAAAGTCTACAACGTAGAGAATATTGAATGTATCCCCAACAATAATCTAGTAATCAAAATAAACTTATATCTCGACCACTAAACTTGACTGTTTTACATACGAGATAACCTCTGAGTTGTCGCACTTTTACTTAAATGTTCATCTTGTCAACTACGTGACCAAGAAAACTGAAACCTTGCTTCTATACCTCACAAAGAATAATTCTTTTTCTTATAACTTATCTTCTTTAATGGTTGTAGGACCCACTTTAACGTTATACATGCATATCCTTATTTCTCAAATAATTGAGCACACTGCAAATAATGATTATAACAACTCCTCTAAGTATGGCCCACACATTATGCTCACTGGGTCTATAGCACTACTGTCGCATTCCTCAACCCAAATGGTGTTACTAAAAGCCCATGATTTTAAACTGAAAATTATATGGGCAAATGTTCTTCAAAGCATGTAGCATTTAAGTTGATCTGAAATAATATTCTGGTGTCCAAAAACTCTCAACATTTTGTATTTTAACAAAATGTGAGGCTAGACACTTTCGAGATCTTGACTCCCTTGGCATAGTATAGGGGTCGTCTATCTATTTGAACCATCCATATACATTGACCACAATATGTACATGTTACTTAACTTAACCGAATAGACATATGTACAAATGCACCCTCGCGGTACATGTACCATTTATGCATTCTTATAGTGCTTTGCCTGGACTACCGGTATTCCGGTACATGACCTTTCATACACACACCCAACTTAAAATGCATATCTGAAAGCTAATGGAGACTAGAATTGTCAACTGGAAATAGAAATATGAAATAACACAAGTTCTGACTAAGGCAACTGGGGCTATTAAAATCATGTTTGCCTTGATATTTCTAAATCTGAACATTACATGTTTTATTTTCGGACCTAAGCCCATGCTAGTTATTCTGCCATATTATGCACTACTTACTTCCAATCACCAAAGGTGCATTCTTAACATCAATCATATCTAAAAGAAGAAAGTTAGATCCATTTATAACTTCAGTTAAACTTACAACACTTACGTTAAGTTACGTTGCATCTAACATATGCTATACTGATAAAGATCTAGGTAAGATATTGATAGTGATTCGTATATAAAGCTGATGCCGTATTCTTACACATAAAGTTCAAGCTTAGGCTAAAGGTCATAACTTATTTCTCTTGAACTAATGCTCTGATACCAACTTGTAACACCCATGTTTTCGCCTTGATAAGTGTTACGTGATCTGAACAATTCCTCTAAAAATACTCCAAAATAACGGCTAAATTAAAACTTTAGATCGTTTACAGCGGAAGACTTTAAAATAATAAATATGTAACTTAAATGCTAACCCATCCCATACCGAGTTGCGTTACAATATTTATTCACAATAGATGTCTGAACATAAATACTGAACTTAAATAGTAGTGACAAGCCTCTATGAGTGCCATTTTCCTTTATCCAACTTGAAACCTTCTATCCCTGAGATGCATACTATAGTCAGTTTATAAAGCTCAGTGAATTCATGGTTTGCGTGAATAAATCCATTTCACATAACACATATCAACTTCAAATCATTGTATCAAATAATATGCATTTTCTGAAAACATGCAACGCTGAAAGAAAAGAGATCTCATAAACTGTCTCGTCGGGTATGGGTCATTTTGTCACTGGCTTCCCTGGGTTATCTGACCTACACCTGTCTCGATACCCATTACGGGGTCGTACCACTTGTCGTGTGACTTACTGGTCAAATGCCAACCCTTTGAAACCGCCCATAAAACTTCCATATGAAACAACCTGCCAGAGTTATTTGAAAACATAATAAACACATAGCATGCAACTGATCATAAATAACATACATGAAAATTATATTGTATCATGTATGAAAACTGAAAAATCATGTATACGTACACATCACTATAGAAATCATATAATGCTGAAAATAAATTTGTACGTAGGTATACATCCCAGTGTAAGTCTCATGAAGACTCACCTGATTCCGTGTTAATCGGCTACTGATAGCTCTCAACTGAAAACCAACACATTTCATACCACCATATCTAATTAATGATTTATTTTCTCCAAAAGTCAACTCTCAGTCAACAATGGTCACCTCGACTCGACCTAAAGTCAAGCTCCATAATCGGGTCTCTTAATAATTCAAATATCTCCATTTGATCTCATCGTCAAAATAGTCGTGGGTCAAACGAGGTAAAAGTCAACCATTGGTCAACTCGGTCAACCTCAAATAATTTTAGTCAAAACCCAATTCTAACAATCGACAACGTCCTAAAACATTACAATAATTTTTTTTATAACTTTATAAACATATCTCCCAAATTAAAGCGTCACAATAAATACTTAACTTAACTATTTATCCGTATAATAACAATTGGAATCTCATGCTCCGCATTAAAGCGTCTCTATAATATTTAACTAAAAACGACGTTCCAAATCCGTCATTTAAGTTTAAATAGATAAACTTATAAACATCTAGAAAAAAAAATTAATTAATATTCTAAAATAAATTAATATATTAATCAAATAAAAATTTAAGTTAATATATTAATTAATTTCGAAAATAAATTAATTAATTAATATAATCCAAAAATAATACTTTAATCAACTTAAACCCAAATAGATAAAATATCCAATATAAGTACTTAATCTAAAAAAATTAAACTCTTTAATTTCTTTAAAAGTAATAACTTGGGGCCATTTTAAGACAAATGGAAAGTTGATTAACTCATTTGCAAATTCGAGATTTTTAGTCTAAATATAATACTTAAAAGTAAAGGGACTGAAGTTGTCAAACCTTCAAACTTTTAAAAAGAAACAACTGCCGACGTGAAAGTCTAGAAAATCGCCGGAAAAGTCTTAAAAAGAAACAACAGCGACGAAAACACGTCGGAAACCCGAAAGATGGTCGTTCGGCCTTATTTTCTAACCATTTTTTATGATTCTTTTTGCAAAACTCTAGAAAATCATTTTCCTCAACCATAGGAACAAGAATCAACGAAAACCATCAAGTATTAAGCCTCATTTTCTCATTTAAAGTTTGAGTTTTAAAATAACTCGAAAATAGTACAAAAACTCGAAATTGGACCTTGTAAACTAAAATATGAGATATAAGCCTACTAAGATTCGATAAAGGACTTAAAAACGAAGCTAACCATATAAAGAAATCGAAATTTGGTTGAGTATTTTACCTCCAATCGTCAATAAACTGTGATTTCGGACGGTAACTTTGAGCTCCGATTTCTCTTTCGTTTCCCCGTTTTTCTTGAAACTTCTTGAACCAAAAATGAGAGGGAACATATTGGCTACTTAAATCTGAAACTATTTGGCGTATTCATCCAATAAGAGGCTTTCAAGATCATCCATCGTTTTCAATTTTGAAAAAGTTGCAGATCTGAAATATTTACAAAACAGGTCCCTCTGGTTTAGGACTGTTGACGTCTGACACTACCCCCATACTATTAAAGAATGTCGCTTGGCCCCCCCTGACTTCAATGTTTTAGCTAACATTACAATTTTCACCCTTCATGTGACATTTTCCTTCATTTTTAGTCTAAATGAACATAAGTCCTTTATTCATTTCTCACTTTTGTCAAACGACATAATGGACCCCTTTTCACATTTTTCTTCTCGATTTCGGTCCAATAAAATAAAATAATTTTATTTATTTATTTCTCTATTTTTATTCTTCTTCTTCTTTTTTTCGTTTCTTTTCATATTTATTTATTTGTCCGTTTTGATGTGTCACAATTACTCTTCTAAATGTTAAAACCAAGTACAAAAATTCTTATCAACAGTTGGAGTCATTTTATTATTTGGGGATTTATATGTGGCTAAATGAGCTTTAGTTTATCAAGAGGAATAGGTAACAAGCATGATCATATTATTTGTGCCAAGAATATGCTTACATGAAAGTTGTTAACCATACTTGCTCATAGTCCTTATGGGAAGTCTTATATCTATTTCCTTGTGCACGAGGATTTAGATAGTATGCATTCTATTGCATATTTATTGCCATTAGGCATTAGCGGGTAGACAATAGGGGGCGCAAGTCCCTGAGTTGGAACTCGGCTAGATTGGATAGGCACCCTTGTTTGTAAGTCCTAGAGGTGTAACCCGACGGGGTAAGCGCTAGAGGCATAAACAGTTTGAGGATTGTGATGTCCGGCGCGACATGGGAACTAGAACCGGGATTTGTGGTGAAATACAATCAACATCGCGGGTGACTCCATTCACATGTTCTCGTCACCCAAGATGGTAACGGGTCACTCCGTTTTACTTGGGAGCTTTCATTGTTATATTTGTACAGGACGTAACAATGTCTCGTTTGGGAGGTTTCGACATTGATTCCAATGCATGGGTTTCGGTAACATTTACTTATTGTTCATATCTATCTTATAAATTGTCTTGGTACGTTAACCTTTAGACTCCGTCCTAACACTTGTGTTCATGTTTAATGGTTCACAGGTTCCGCTAGTGTTGCGAGTAGGGCACCTTGATTCGCCGGGATTGCACCTAGGATTCCTCCTTGGACCGGGCATTTTTGGAAAATGAGGGAGAGCGTTTTGAAGTCATAGTGACACCCATATTAATCTAGTTATTAATTGTTCTAGATTAAATAGGTTGTCACGTATATGTCTTATTTATTCTGCTACTTTAAATTATAGAACTACCCCAATTCTTATGTGTTATAGTCGTCACGTTTGTAGGTTATGGATTCCTCTTATTTTAGACGTTTTAATGCCGAAATTTTGAGTTTTATTTTACTCAGTTTTTAGGGTGTTACAAGTTGGTATCAGAGCTCCAGTTTAAGTGAACTAGGTATGTAAACTCGATGCATAGACTTAAGATGAGACTACGAAGTTATGAATTGCGAGTGTTGGGTAGAATTTTAAGAAGGGACGACCTTAGAGTCAATAGAAACTATGTCGTTGAAATTTGTAAAAGTGGTAGCGAGAATTTTTATGTAGTGTATGTTCATAATTTCAATTAGCTACTGCTATTATGAATGTATGGTTACGTGAATATGCTTGAGTTGCTATGATTACAATAATCAATGAGCTGTATGAGTATGTTTCTTGTGTAATACTTGTGTTGCTTATCTCCCTTTTTTTCCCTCTAAATTGTGTGGCAGACCTGAAATGGTAAATACTCGGAGTTGACTACCGATCGAAGGAGAAATGCATGAGGATAGTTCGTCTAACCTGAATCCTGTAGTCCGGGTGGCGACTGTAGTTCCTCCCAACATCCCGCCGATATTCACCGGAGAGGTGGAGCACATACATAGAGTGGAATTAGCCTCTACGAACCCGGTCATTCAAGAAGCAAACCCCCAAGGGGATATGATGGCCAGTGTTATGCAAATGGTGACTTCGGCCATGGAGAAACAACAAGAGGTATTTCTGAAAATGTTAGAGGAAAGCGATGCCAGCATGCATAGACCAGAGGTGGTTGCGGAGAATGCGGTAGCCGGTTCGGGTGGTACCGGAGGCGGGATTCGTACAGAGGGTTTGGTAACTCCAAAGATAAGACAAGCCGGTAAGGGTTGTTCGTATAAATCCTTCATGGGGTGTAAACCGCCAGAGTTTGCCGAGGCCGATGATCCCGTGGCTTGCATGAAATGGTTGAGGGAAATCGAGCAGGCCTTTAGGGCTTGTGGTTGCGATGAGAGCCAGAATGTGAATTTTGGTTCACAAATGCTTCGTGGTGCGGCTTTGATCTGGTGGGATGTCCACACCGCAACTATAGGGGAAACCGTTTTAGCAAATATGTCTTGGGCTACGTTCAAGAAGAAGGTTATGGAGGAATATTGTAACGAACAAAAAATGGATTTGATCGAAGAAGAGTTCCGAGCACAAACGAAAGGGGAGAGGACGGTGAAAGAGTATACTCGCCTCTTCATGGAGAAGTTGAATCTTGTGGGGCACGTGGCTTCAACCGAAAAGGATAAGATAAAGGCCTATCTGAAGGACCTACATGCGGACATGGGAAATAGAATCCGCAACTCTAAAGCCACAAAACTTCAGGAGTTTATAGAGGAGGCCAAGATAATGGAAAAGGTCTACGCAAAGGACAAAGAAGAGAAGGCGAAGGTCACAGAAAAGAGGAAAGGAGAGGCGCGGCCGAGTTCGTTCAATAGACCGAGGTTTCAACCGAACGTTAGAAGCTTTGATAATCGCCGAGAGGCGAAATGGTATTCTAAGTGCAAAAGCAAGCACTTTGGTCCTTGAAACTCCTACTCCAATCAAGTCTCGTGTTTCAAGTGTGGCAAGACGGGTCACATAAATCTGAACTGTCCTATGCCGGGAACACTCTGTTATGACTGCAAGGAGTCGGGTCACGTGAAGAGGGATTTCCCCAAGCTAAGGGGTGGAGCAAGAGGAGGAAATCCACCAATTCAACTGAAGAAGGAAATCGTCCCAAAAGCTCAAGGGAGGGCCTTCCAAATGACGAGAGAAGAAGCAAAGGAGACCACCGACGTGGTGTCGGGTACGTTCTTACTCAACCCCCTAGCCACTAAAATACTATTTGATTATGGTGCAAATTTCTCTTTCGTGTCTCTCGCTTTTTGCAAAGAATTGAATGTGCCTACTAGTACTCTTAGAGATGCGTTAGTAGTAGAGATAGCAAATGGGGGAACAAGTGATCTTGCGGGAAGTTTTGGAAGAGTGCCATCTAGATATTAGTGGGGAATTATTCGTTGTGAACCTACTCCCTATGGCCATTGGGAGTTTCGACGTGGTGATCGGAATGGACTGGTTGTCACGGCACAAAACGGAGATCTTATATTCAAAGAAGCTGATCAAATTACCGACTTCAAATGGAGGTTTTGTTTTCGTTTATGGGGAGAAACGTAAGGATGAAGTGTCTCTCATTTTATCCATCAATGCACGTAAATGTCTCATGAAGAGTTGTTCGTCATTTCTTGCCTATGTGTTAGATGCCAAATCGTAGAAGAAGAAGATTGAAGACGTGTGGGTCGTTAGCGAGTATCCAGACATTTTTTCTGACGATCTTCCGGGCTTGCCGCCCGACTGCCAGGTAAAGTTTCGAATCGATTTAGTCCTGGGAGCGGCGCCAATTGCCCGTGCACCGTACCGTCTTGCTCCGACCGAAATGCAAGAAATAATGTCGCAACTTCAAGAATTATTGGAGAAGGGATTTGTGAGACCGAGTTATTAGCCTTGGGGAGCTCCGGCACTCTTCGTCAAGAATAAGGACGGGTCGATGCAGATGTGCATCGACAATCGATAGATGAACAAGGTAACCGTAAAGAACAAGTATCCACTACCTCGAATCGATGATCTCTTCGACCAACTGCAAGGAGCCGGATGTTTCTCCAAGATCGATCTCCGATCGGGTTATCATCAAGTGAATGTTAGAGAAGAAGATATTTCCAAGACCGCCTTTAGAACCCGTTATGGTCATTAAGAGTTCCTGGTTATGCCTTTTGGGCTAACTAACGCGCCAACAGTATTCATGGGTTTGATGAACCGAGTCTGCCGACCCTTTTTAGATAAGTCGGTCATAGTGTTCATCGATGATATCTTAGTGTACTCAAAGAATGATGAAGAGCACGAACGGTATCTCAGAGAAGTGTTAGATGTGTTGAGGGATGAGAAGCTTTATGACAAATTTTCCAAGTGTGAGTTTTGGCTAAGAGAGATTCAGTTTTTGGGTCATGTGGTGACAAGTGAAGGAGTAAAGGTGGATCCGTCAAAGGTCGAGGCCATGATGAATTGGGAACCGCCGAAAAGTCCCACAGAAATTTGGAGCTTCTTGGGTCTAGCTGGTTACTATAGAAGGTTCATCCAAAACTTCTCCAATATCACCTCACCATTGACGTCTTTGACAAGGAAGAATGTGAAATTCCTTTGGACCGAGAATCAAGAGCAAGACTTTCGAACCCTACAAAGGAAGTTGTGTGAAACACCGAATTTGTCTCAACCCGTGGGAACGAAGGATTTTGTGGTATATAGTGACGCATCTAAAATGGGTTTGGGATGTGTCTTGATGCAACGAGGCAAAGTTATAGATTATGCATCAAGGCAATTGAAGGAGCATGAAAAGAATTACCCAACTTACGATCTCGAGCTAGCGGCGGTGGTGTTCGCTTTGAAGTTGTGGCGACACTACCTATATGGCACGAAGTGCACTATCTTTACCGACCATTAAGGTCTGAAGTACGTCTTCGATCAGAAAGATTTAAACATGCGGCAACGGAGATGGCTCGAACTACTCAAAGATTATGACTGCAAGTTTCAATACCACCCCAAAAAAGCAAATGTGGTCGCGGATGCTTTGAGCCGGAAGGAGTATAGTAGTGGCGTTCAAACCACCTTTGCAAGGGTATATATTGTCTCAAGCCTTATTGACAAAATCCAAATGTTGCAATCGGAGGCACTTCTTGAAGGAAACCTCAAAGGCAAAATTATGGTGAAGCAACATCTCCAATTGACTGAAGATGGAAGGGTTTTAAAGTTATACCAAGGTCGAATCTGGGTGCCAAAGATTGGAGGATGTCGGGATTTGTTATTGGAGGACACTCACAAGTCCAAGTACTCAATTCATCCGGGAAGCACTAAGATGTATCGGGATTTAAAGCTCAACTATTGGTGGCCGGTGATTAAAATAGATGTGGCTAATTATGTGGAGCAACGCATAACTTGCCTATAAGTGAAGGCGGAGCACCAACGACCATACAGTAGCCTTCAATCCTTGGAAATACCGGAGTGGAAGTGGGAACACATCACCATGGACTTTGTGACCAAACTACCGAAGACGTTGAGAAACCACAATACCATTTGGGTAATAGTGGATCGCTTGACCAAAAGCGCGCACTTCTTGTCCATACGAGAGACTCTACCGATGGACAAGTTGGCCAAGTTTTATATAGATGAAGTTGTCTCGAGGCATGTGAAATTGTATTCCCAGATCAGTCAAGCAATACAAACACTCTCAATTAAGAATATGACAGTATTATTCTAGAGAGAGAGAAGAGAGAGTAGAAAGAGAAAGTAAATCTGATTTATTCATTAATCTCTTTGTTACATGATTAACAAAGCATACAAACTATTTATATGGACTATTAAACTCTCAAGTAACTTGAATAACTATCTACTCAAACTCTCAAGTACTTGAACTAACTCTCAAGTACTTCAACACCTCTAAAACTAATGTTGACTTTCACTATTTGACTTTCAAAGACTTCCTTTGACTCTTCTATTACAAAGGCTTTTTACAAGACTTTCCTAATTAAATCTTGTATACAATTAATGCTCTAACATTCTCCCCCTTTGTATTCAAGATTAAAATTTTTTTTGACACTTGTCTTCAGCGCTTGATTCTTCAACTTTTATCTCTGACATCTTTAAAACTTTGAAGCTTTTAACAATCTTAGTCTTTGAAGAATCTTTGAAAAGTCTTTTGCACTTTGCATCTTTGTAAATCAACTTGTCTTGAACAAATCTTTGAAACTCTTTAAACTTCTTTGAAACTTTGCAGACTTCGAGGAATCTATGAAAATCATGTATCTTCATCACTGTAATATCTGATCAGTCTTCAAGCAAACAAACTTTCACGAATTATCTTTAGAAAGTCTCTTTTCTTCAAATCAGCTTTGAAATTTGAATCTTTCAGAAATTTATTCCACTTTTTGACATCTCATCTCTGAAATTGATCTTTGTAGATTTCTCCCCCTTTTTGATGATTGTGAGCATCATTATCATCAAAACTTTCTCAATTTCAGCACTTTCTTTGAATCTCCCCCTTTTTAAAATATTTTCCCCCCTTTGAGATACATTTGACATTCTCCACTCTTTGATCTGAATAGTTGAATCATGAACTGTATATACCCGAATCTTTTCAAAATCAGATATAAGGAACTTGGTAACCCTGATTCAACAAATGAAACAGTTAGGAATGTCTGTCAGTAACACGAAGTTACTTGTATACAACAAATGTACAATTTAAGGAGCTGGTTTGATGATGACTCCCCAGGACTTCCATTCAATCATTGAAAAACACAAGGTTTATCTATGAATGTTCTGACAGAAAAACAAATTTTATGTGTGTTCGTGCTTGTGTATGAAAGAATTTAGCACAATGATTGTATTTCATAAGGCTCAAATGGTGTAAACTGTTGAGACAACAACAGGTATTACACGGACTCAATGTGCATGAAAGAGGTGTGAAGGTGAGGCAACTTTCCTTCTTTTTCAATATCTAAATCTTCCGAGTGAAGACTAGATAGCAGATATGTTGTGTCCCTAAAGAAAATGAAACATTTCTTTGTTAAGAAAGAAACGACTGGATGGTGGGGTAATTGCAAGAGTTGGCATGAGCTCACTGCCTTTTTCAATGATGGTCACCAAAGAATGTGAACCAATCAGAAGATGCGGCTGCCCGGCTCAGAAAGTGGTTGGTGCAGAGTTTTTATATTCTTTTAACTCTGATCTCACACCCTCTTTCTTTTTATCATTTAAGCTCACTTTTAACCAAACTCTCTTTTCCATTTTACCGCTCAACACAATGAGAAAAACTCAACCGGATGAGTTATCTCCCCCACTCTTTGATTTTTTCCCCTCACCCCTCAATCACTCAAGGATAACTTCCTGGGTAGGAAACACTGTTTAACGTGAATCCATGGAAGTTCTATTTCAGCTCACACATGAATCCCATGTAAATCCTAAAAAGAATAGTTGTTCAACAGTTTAACTTGAACAGTGAAGCACAAAATGATAACATTGTCAAAATGTATGCTCATGAGATTTGAGCATTTGAACAATGAAGATCTCTCAAAACAAGAATATTAATTGAATGAAAAGAAATCAAGAGAATTGTTTTGAGAATCTAACAATCTATCAATCAGATCAAATGAAATGGTTAGGGTATCAAAGAATTGGATATTTTGTTTATATGAACAAATATAAACAATTTTGCAATGAAAGCACAAAGAATAAAATGATGATTGATGCTTAACAACATTTGAAAGCAAACGGGAGTATTACCATCGAAAAATTGTTTCTTTTAGAGACATGGTAATAACAAAATCAAATGAGGTACGGAACCGATGTGTATGAATACTTGACAGTATATAGAAAAGATAATACGCAAGTATTAATCTTTGGAAATACACGACCAGTTAAACATGAAAGCTTAATAATGAAAAACATTTAAAAGCTCACTTCTGAATTCATGAAATCTTTTGAGAATAGAGAAGTGGTTTGAACATTTAAGAAACCGTTTTTCATGCTTGAAAGTTGTTCGTCTTTCAAACAATCAGATATGTAAGATTAGAAGATACTTACATTTAAGCTCCCCCTCAAATCATTATAGAATGATTTAGGTCAGATAAGCTCCCCCTGGATATTTTGCATAATATCCTTATCTGAACATTGAAGAACGGGTCCTGATCTGTCATGTGATCAGAAGCTACAGTCCTTTACATTAATGTTCGAAATCTAAACTGAAGTGTTTAGAAGCCATTGTTCTATGGTCCCCCTTAAACATTGGGTGCCTGCAACACATATTTCGCTTTTGGTACCCACTAGTATTTGGGTCCTGATGTGTTAGTTACAGTTCGTGTGGGGGTTACATAATAAGAACCATACCAGTAATTAACAAAGTTTTTACTTACAAAGTCATGTGCTCCATAGTAAGAACAACATATTTTCTTCTGAGCAATCCTGATAATATGATTAGTAGAATAAAACGTATCAGAATTACCTTTATGCGCACTGTTCTTTTTGGCATTGGTTGTTGATGCAGATGCTTTGTCATTCTTCTTCTCTTCATCTGAAGAACTCTTCGCTCTCCAGACCATCTGATTTTTCTTAGAAGACTTTCCAAGAGATTTGATGTAGAAGTTTGCTGAACCATCAACAGATTTGTCATAGAATAGATTAGATGGTCTAATCTGATTTGATTTGACAGTTTTAGATTTGACAATGTTCTTTTTCAAAACATTTTTCTCATGAATGGAACTTGAAGCTGTTTTGAAAGAACGGACTGATTGTGTTGAGTTATCAACAGGTGATTGACTAATCACATCAGCTGTTACTTTATTAGACAATTCAATGTTTGCAGCTTCCAAGTCATTTATCTTTTTAGTCAAAATGTTTCTTTCATCTGAAAGTGTGTCAAACTTTTGTTTCAAATCAGATTTGGCCTTCTTTTCATTTTGGACATCTGATGATAGGACAGTTATTCTGGATGTGAGCTTTGATATTTCAGATTCAAAGTGTAAGCGTTCTTGCTCAAAATCTTTTTCCATGTTCTTGGTTTCTCAGAAATATCTTTGAAAATACCAGTATTTCTCTTTTCCACAATTTTCTTTTCAAGCTCATAAGACTTTTTATTTTCTTTGAAAATTTGTCTTTCCTTGTCGAGCACTTTTTGTAAAGTAGAAATCTGTGTGGGAAGTTCAGTTATTTTAGCTTCAAGAACTTGTCTTTCTTTTGCAAAAGTGTCTCTTTTAGTGATTATGATCTTTTCAAAATCTGACACTTGTTTAGAAAGTTTAATGCATCTAAGCTCTAAATCCTTTTTCTATTGTAGTGTTTTCTTTGAAAAATCAGACATCTTTTGAGTGGAATCCTTCTCCAGATTAGCTTTTTCATTATCTGCTTGGATGCTTTTTATCAATTCTGCATTTTGTGTCTCCAAAGCAGATATCTTGTCTTCAAAAGCCTTAAAATTGAGTTGAAGCTCAACTGATTCAACTTGTTGTGCAAATGACGTTTGTTCAATTGTCTTCAGTTGGCTTTGAAGATTTTCAATCTATCTCTCTTTCAATTTTAACTACTTTCTTATGTGGCAATTGTTTTTTCTTTTAGAATATAACACCCTGGATTTTCATTATATATAATCGTTGTATTCTTGCGTTTACCTTTTGTCGTAAACACCGAATCTTGATCTGAGAGTTAGTGTTTGGGTTTTGGTTGAAATTGTGGGAAACAGAGAGTTACGAGGGCTATGCCGCGACTTGTAGCCGCGAGGTAAGTCGCGTAACCCTCTGGAGGATTCCCAGATTTTTGACACGCACGGGATATGCTGCGACTTGTAGGCCGCGAGCTAAGTCGCGTGACCCACTGGAGTAATCCAGATTTATGGCACGCGTGACCTTTCCTGCGGCTTGAAGGCCGCAGTGTAAGCCGCACAAACCCCTGGCCGACATATAGGGGTTTCAGCCAAAAATATCTTTTCTCTCAAGATCTCTCTCTCTTCAAACTTTCTCTCAAGATCTCTCTCTCTCTCAGTTTTTTTCTTTGGATCTTCAAGGGTTCATTAATCGCTAGTATTAAGTGTATTGCTCGGGGTTTCGGTGTAGAAAGTTTCACCTCTTCGTCGTGGTCGATATCTGGTTTTCGGGTTTTCGTATAAACCTGTTTGGTGAGTTCCTACTATCATTTTAAACTATATACATATCAAAAGATACCTTTTGGAACTCCTATATATCTCCATGGTTTCATATCTAAGTTTTCTACATATTTGATATAACTTGAGTTTTGGGAGATTTTAGGGTTCCCGATCATTTTCGATTAAAATGATGGGTTCATCATATTAGAAGTAAAATGATGTTTTACTTGCACATTTATGTGGGTTATTTGAAAGAATGTTTAAAGTTCATTTTTGATTATTTTCATTCTTATCAGAAGTTAAACTTGAAAATGCATTTTGTTTATAAATGTTATTTTATACCATATGATTATCTATGGTTGGTCACAGATGCTGTTGTGACGAGTCCGCACCATTACTAGTGGATCCCTAGGTATTGAGTCGACTTATATTTGGGATGTTTTTCCCATCTTTGTAAATGGATGTATATGATCCTTGAGGGCAATTTGGTACGGTTTTGCAAGACCGGTTACTAGCCATGGATCATATTTTCCCTTATTTGTAGCTATGGATGCATATGATCCTCGGGGGAAATTTGGTACGATTATGTAAGATCGGTTACTAGCTAAGGGTCATATGGCAGTCCTAGTGAACGAGTTTGACTTGGTTTCCTCGAGGGCCCTCCCTCACATCGTAGTATGGACCTTTGTAGTTTGTGGCCATGGATTCCAAGTGTTTCGACTCATAACTTGGATTGTGACCTACTTTGTGTTACGCTACAATCCTTGGTAAAACTAGTTATCTTTGTCATCGAATGATGAGTTTGCATTTAAAAGGCCCGGTTTTGGCAAAGGTTTCGTTTGAAAACTAAACCTTATTGAAAAGATTTTCTTATGTTACAATTGTTTATGTTTCTTGAAATTTATAAACTGTATGTTCTCACTAGGCTTTATAAGCCTAACACTTTTTCTCAAATGATATGTATTCAGGTTCTCGTTAGCGGCAGGCTGCCAAGGGTTTGAGTGCCGGGACTGATCC
This sequence comes from Arctium lappa, assembly GCA_023525745.1. NCBI lineage: Eukaryota > Viridiplantae > Streptophyta > Magnoliopsida > Asterales > Asteraceae > Arctium > Arctium lappa. Next base: position 99,386,338 of record CM042050.1, read on the forward strand.
CGAGGGCTTTTGAGATGTTTAGTATTGGATTTTTGGGCATTGATAAGTCCCACTATTTTTTGGATGATTCTGGATCAACAACTTATGTAATCTAGATAGTATATGTTTAGATTGGTTTGTTGTTGGGAACCTTATCCGTATTCTGATTTTTGTAAAGGTTAAGTACAGTTCCACTTTTTGGGATGTTTATACCTTTGGTTGATGCTTAGTTGTACTATTTCCGCAGTTTTTTTAAATTTACCCTGGTTTTTAGGGTGTTACAAGTTGGTATCAGAGCTCTAGTTTAAGTGATCTAGGCATGAATGTAAGATGTCTAGACTTAGACTGAGTATATTAAGCATTGATTCGTGAGTATTGGGTAGAACTACTAAGATTGGTTGGTCTTAGAGTTGACGGAAATTGTAGTTATCAAACGTTGTGGTGATGGTATCCCGAACCGTTATGTATTGTATGTTCATAATCTAACTTAGGTAATGTTATTATGAGAATATTTATACGTGATTGTGCCTGAATTACTGTTGCTATGACATCTGGTACTGTAATAGTACGTTCTGTCGTGTTTATTCTCTCGATCTGTCTCTTACTCTTCTCGTATTTGTGTGGCAACCATTTTAGGATGGTAAATACGCGCAGACGACCGTTAGTCGATGGAGATCTGCGTGCCGATAGTTCGCCCGAGCGAGAACCCATGGTTAGGGCGGCGACCGTCATTCCTTTGGGCATGCCACTGTTATTTACTGGGGAAGTGGAGCTAGGACCAAGAGTAGTTCTGACGCCCACCAGTCCCGTTGTTCAGTTAGCTAGCCCTCAAGCTGATATGATGGCCAACGTCATGCGAATGGTGACGAAGACCATGGAGAATCAGCAAGAGGTTTTTCTGAAAATGTTGGAAGACCGGGAGGCGAGCCTCAGAAGGCATGGATCAATGGAATAGAATGTGCTGTCTGGCGTTGGGGGCTCTGGAGGCGGATTCAGAGCTGAAGAGCCCAGGGTAGTTGGTGCTCCGAAAGGTGGGAAGAGTTGTTCCTACAAATATTTTCTAGGTTGCGGACCACCAGAGTTCTCTGGTTCCGAAGACCCAGTTCCATGTGTTAAATGGATCCGAGCGGTCGAGCAGGCTTTTGGCTCTTCCGAATGTGGGGATGATCAGAGGGTGTGGTTTGGTACCCAATTGCTTAGGGATACGACCCTCACTTGGTGGAATATCGTTCAATCCACCCTGTCTCCTACTGTGTTGGCTCAGTAATCTTGGGTCGAGTTTAAAAAGAAGTTGTTGGAAGAGTTCTGCAGTGAAAGGACTATGGACCGAATCGAGAAAGAATTTCGGTCTATTGTAAAAGGAAACCTGACGGTGAGGGAGTACACCCGTCAGTTCATGGAAAAGCTGGATTTGGTGGGGCACGTGGCCCCAACGGAAAAAGATAAGATGAAGACCTATCTTAATGGCCTACCAACAGACCTGTTATCTTTGGTCCACAATTCTAAAGCTTCCAATCTCCGAGAGATGGTTGAAGAAGCTCAGTTTATGGAGGAGTTGTTCTTGAGAAGCATAGCTGAGAAAGCAGTGGTAGTGTCTGACAAGAGAAAGTGGGAGAACAATTATGTGCCTCCCAGGAGATCCCGACCTTTTTCTGGGAACCGAAGCTTCGGCAGTCAGCCGGAAGCTAGATGGTGCCACAAGTGTCGAACCAAGCATCACGGTAACTATAACACCACTTATCAAACTTGTTATAAGTGTGGGAAGCTTGATCACACCGCCAAATATTGCTCGATCAAAGGACTTATCTGCTATGAGTGCAAGGCACCGGGGCACGTGAGAAGGGACTGCCCAAAGCTTGTGACGGGTAGCACGACGACAAAGAAGGAGAACCCACCTAGGGTTCCGGGTCGAGCGTTCCAGATGACGACTGATGAAGCCAAGGCATCCACTAATGTGGTATCGGGTACTTTTCTTATAAACTCTGTACCTGCTCGTGTTTTATTCGATACGGGTGCCAGTTTCTCTTTCGTATCTGAGTTGTTTCGTCAAAAGATTTATATGCCCACTACTAGTCTTGTGGATGTGTTAGTAGTAGAGATAGCTGATGGTAGTAAGTTCTAATCCATGATGTTCTGAAGAAGTGTACTCTCGGTATCGAGGGAAGATAATTCTCGATCGATTTACTGCCGATGATAATCGGAGGTTTTGACGTTGTGGTCGGTATGGATTGGTTGTCAAACAATGATGCCGAGATCGTGTGTTCCAAGAAGTTGATTAGACTTCCCAATCCTTGTGGCGAAGCCGTTGTGATCTATTGTGAGAAGAGAAAAGGTGAAGTGGCAATAATCACAATGGCAAAGGCACGCAAGTGCTTGGTAAGAGGATGTTCATCTTTCCTAGCCTACGTGATCGACACCAAGTTGGAAAAGTCAAAGCTGGTTGATGTGAAGATTGTGCGCGAGTTTCTAGACGTCTTTCCTGACGACTTGTCTGGGTTACCACCTGATCATCAAGTAGAGTTTCGGATTGATCTCGTGCCGGGAGCAACTCCTATTGCTAGAGCTCCTTACCGATTAGCACCATCAGAGATGAAAGAGATGATGGTACAACTCCAAGAACTTTTTGAGAAGGGTTTCATCAGACTGATCTCATCCCCTTGGGGAGCTCCAGTCGTATTCGTCAAGAAGAAGGATGGCACAATGAGAATGTGCATTGATTATCGTGCGTTGAACAAAGCGACAGTGAAGAACAAATATCCGCTTCCGAGAATCGACGACTTGTTTGATCAACTGCAAGGAGTGGGTTGTTTTTCCAAAATTGACTTACGTTCGGGTTATCACCAAGTGAAGGTAAGAGAAGAATATGTTCCGAAGACAACCTTTAGAACGCGTTACGGCCATTACGAGTTTCTCGTGATGCCTTTTGGCTTAATGAACGCACCATCGGTATTTATGGATTTGATGAATAGGGTGTGCCGACCATTCCTCGACAAGTCGTTCATCGTATTTATTGATGACATACTGGTGTACTCTAAGAGTGAGTTGGAGCACGAGCAACACCTTCACGAAGTTCTTTATGTGCTGAGAAAAGAAAGATTATACGCCAAATTTTCCAAATGTGACTTTTGGCTTGAAGAGGTGCAGTTTTTGGGTCATGTTGTCACTCGAGACGGAGTGAAAGTAGATCCCTCCAAAATTGAATCTATGATGAATTGGAAGCCTCCCAAGAACCCGTCCGAGATCCGATGTTTCTTGGGTCTGGAGGGATACTATCGGATATTTATTCAGTATTTTTCGAAGATCGCTTCTTCCTTGACAACTCTAACTCGGAAGAATACGAAGTTTGATTGGACCGAAACACAAGAGAAGGCGTTCTGGATTCTTCAAAAGAAATTATGTGAAGCTCCGATCTTGTCGTTACCTGAAGGGTCAGAAGACTTCGTGGTCTATAGCGATGCTTCGAAGATGGGTTTAGGTTGTGTGTAGATGCAGCGGGGCAAGGTAATTGCTTATGCCTCAAGACAACTTAAGATACACGAGAAGAACTATCCTACCCACGATTTGGAGTTAGCAACAGTAGTGTTCGCCTTGAAGCTTTGGCGACATTATCTCTATGGCACGAAGTGTACACTCTACACAGATCATAAGAGCCTGAAGTATGTCTTTGATCAGAAAGAGTTGAATATGAGACAACTGCGGTGGCTCGAATTGCTTAAAGATTACGACTGTGAGTTGCTTTACCATCCTGGGAAGGCAAACGTGGTAGCCGATGCGTTAAGTCGGAAAGACTATAGCGGAAGTATTCAGGCTACCTGTTCGAGAATCAAGTTAGTATCCACCCTTGTTGGAAAGATCAAGGCATCGCAGATCGAAGCCTTGTTGGAAGAAAATCTCAAAGAGGAAGTAATGAGGAAGCAGCGTTTACTCTTAACGGCAGATAGACGTAGGGTAAAACTGTTCAGCGGTCGTGTGTGGGTACCCAAGATTGGGGGTAACCGTGAGATACTACTTGAAGATGCTCACAAGTCCAAGTATTCCATTCATCCGGGAAGTACGAAGATGTACAGGGACTTGAAGCTACACTATTGGTGGCCGGTAATGAAACTTGATGTGGCACGGTATGTGGAGCGTTGTGTTACGTGCTCGAAAGTTAAGGCCGAACATCAAAGACCATATGGGAGTCTTCAGTCTTTAGAGATTCCCGAGTGGAAGTGGGAGCATATCACCATGGATTTCGTGACTAAGTTGCCTAAAACTCTTCGAGGTCACGATACCATTTGGGTGGTAGTTGATAGATTGACAAAGAGCGCTCACTTCTTGGATATGCACGAGACTTTACCGATGGATAAGTTAGCAAAACTATATATCGATGAAGTGGTCTCGAGGCATGGAATACCTTTGTCGATCGTGTTAGATCGCGACAGTCAGTTCACTTCGAACTTTTGGGATGGGTTTCAGAAAGAGCTGGGTACACGAGTTAAGTTGAGTACGGCTTACCATGCACAGACCGACGGGCAAAGCGAGAGAACGATCCAGACGTTAGAAGATATGTTGAGGCCTTGTGTCATCGATTTCGGGGGTAGTTGGGACTCGCACCTGGCTTTGGTGGAGTTTGCTTACAACAATAGCTACCACTCGAGTATTGGAATGGCACCTTTTGAGGCATTGTACGGGCGAAAGTACCGAACTCCCGTGTGTTGGCTTGAAGCGGGAGAAAAAGCAGTTCTCTGGACCTGAAATCGTGCAAGAGACGACCGATAAGGTCAAGATCATTCATTAAAGATTGAAAGCAGCCCAGGATCGGCAGAAGAGTTATGCCGATAAAAAGATACGACCGACGGAATTCCAAGTGGACGACCGTGTGTTGCTGAAGGTATCGTCGTGGAAGGGCATTATACGGTTCGGAAAGCGTGGGAAGCTGAGTCCCCGTTTCCTCGGACCTTTCAAAGTGCTTAAGCGGGTGGGTTTGCAAGCCTATCAATTGGAACTGCCGCCAGAGTTGAGCAGAATTCACAACACGTTTCATATTTGTTACCTTCGAAAGTGTTTGGAGGAAGAGGAAAGCGTCATCCCTCTCTCCGAATTAACAGTAGACGAGGGAAACCGTTGTATAGAAGATCCTGACGCTATCTTAGAGAGAAAGTCTAAGAAGTTGCATCGCAAAGAAGTCACTATGGTCAAGGTGTAGTGGAAGCATCATAGGGGAGCCAACGTGACGTGGGAAGCTGAGGAGGATATGAAGCGAAGATATCCTCATCTCTTTACATAGTTGAGATTTAGGGGACGAACTCATTCCCAAGATGGGGAGGATTGTAATACCCTGGATTTTCATTATATATAATTGTTGTATTCTTGCGTTTACCTTTTGTCGTAAACGTCGAATCTTGATCTGAGAGTTAGTGTTTGGGTTTTGGTTGAAATTGTGGGAAACAGAGAGTTACGCGGGCTATGTCGCGGCTTGTAGGCCGCGAGGTAAGTCGTGTAACCCTCTGGAGGATTCCCAGATTTGTGGCACGCGCGACCTTTCCCGCTGCTTAAAGGCCGCGGTGTAAGCCGCGCAAACCCCTGGCCGACATAAAGGGGTTTCAGCCAAAAATATCATTTCTCACTTTCTTCAAACTTTCTCTTAAGATCTCTCTCTCTCTCTCTCTCAGTTTTTTCTTTGGATATTCGAGAGTTCATTAATCGCTAGTATTAAGTGCATTGCTCAGGGTTTTGGTGTAGAAAGTTTCACCTCTTCGTCGTGGTCGATATCTGGTTTTCGGGTTTTCGTATAAACCTGTTTGGTGAGTTCCTACTATCATTTTAAACTATATACATATCAAAAGATACCTTTTGGAACTCCTATATATCTCCATGGTTTCAGATATAAGTTTTCTACATATTTGATATAACTTGAGTTTTGGGAGATTTTAGGGTTCCCGATCATTTTCGATTAAAATGATGGGTTCATCATATTAGAAGTAAAAGGATGTTTTACTTGCACATTTATGTGGGTTACTTTAAAGAATGTTTAAAGTTCATTTTTGATGATTTTCATTCTTATCAGAAGTTAAACTTGAAAATGCATTTTGTTTATAAATGTTATTTTATACCATATGATTATCTATGGTTGGTCACTGATGCTGTTTTGACGAGTCTGTACCATTACTAGTGGATCCCTAGGTATTGAGTCGACTTATATTTGGGATGTTTTTCCCCTCTTAGTAAATGGATGTATATGATCCTCGAGGGCAATTTGATACGGTTTTGTTACTAGCCATGGATCATATTTTCCCTTATTTGTAGCTATGGATGCATATGATCCTCGGGGGCAATTTGGTACGATTATGTGAGATCGGTTACTAGCTAAGGGTCATATGGCAGTCCTAGTGAACGAGTTTGACTTGGTTTCCTCGAGGGCCCTCCCTCACATCGTAGTACGGACCTTTGTAGTTCGTGGCCATGGATTCCAAGTGTTTCGACTCATAACTCGGATTGTGACCTACTCTGTTTTACGCTACAATCCTTGGTAAAATTGGTTATCTTTGTCATCGAATGATGGGTTTGCATTTAAAAGGCCCGGTTGTGTCAAAGGTTTCATTTGAAAACTAAACCTTATTGAAAAAATTTCCTTATGTTACAATTGTTTATGTTTCTTGAAATTTATAAACTGTATGTTCTCACTAGGCTTTATAAGCCTAACACTTTTTCTCAAATGATATGTATTCAGGTTCTCATTAGCGGCAGGTTGCCAAGGGTTTGAGTGTCGGGACTGATCCCGAGGGCTTTTGAGTAGTTTAGTATTGGATTGTTGGGCATTGATAAGTCGCACTATTTTTTTGATGATTCTGGATCAACAACTTATGTAATCTAGATAGTATATGTTTAGATTGGTTTGTTGTTGGGAACCTTATCCGTATTCTGATTTTTGTAAAGGTTAAGTTCAGTTTCGCTTTTTGGGAGGTTTATACCTTTGGTTGATGCTTACTTGTACTGTTTTCGCAGTAAACACGTGCAAAAATACCTCGTCCGGCCATCTTCTTTCTTTGTTTAATGCGCTCCCTTCTCTCCTTTCCGTGGTCAATTGACAGCCTGACTTAGGGCGAAATATAATTGCATCGCGCAGACCAAAATAATCTTTCGGTTACCATCAGATGGTAGAACCCTCTTGTTCTTAAGAAATACCTAATACGAGAGAATAAAAAAGAATCGAAATTTTCTGCTAGATCCCTTCTGATTCCCCTTACCCTGGTTTTTAGGGTGTTAAATAGAACAATGATTTTCTCTCTTTCTTTAATCTCTTTCTCTTTCTCTCTTATGTCTTTCTCTTTCTCTCTTATGTCTTTTTCTTTCGCACTGATGATACATGCACAATCGGATTTAGCATGATCTGTACATTTTGTACAAACAGGAGTTTTATCAGAATTTGACAATTTAAATTTCAACTCCTGAATTTTCTTAAGAAGCTCTGAATTCTGTTCTTTCATTCTATCTTGTTCAGCTTCTTTTCTTGGTATCTCAGGCACAAATCTTTGTAGAATTAGAGACTTGTCATTTCCATCCACTATGATATGTGAAGTTAAAATGATAGGCTCTAAATCGTTGTTGATCATCTGCTTTCTCTCTGCAGTAGACATCTTAAATGATTAGCTTGATAATGAAAGATCGTAAACAGTTCAGAATATTTGACTGAAAGTCAAACTTGGATTAGCACAAAAAAATATCAGATAAGCTCACAAACGATATAATATGGACTAAAAATGAAAAAGAAGTAAAAAGTAGGAATTAAAAACGACAAAATACGAAGATAATACTAAAAACAAGGACTAAAAGTGCAAAATTACTAAGACTCGATGAAAAACGAAAATTAAAACGACAGAAACACAAAAAAAATATAAAGTCTAGGAACTAAAAACGTAAAGACACTAAACTTATAAAACTTGAAGGACTAAAAATGAAAAAAACTAGAAACTATAAACTGCAGGGACTAATACTGCCAAACTTTAAAACTACTTAACTAAACTAATGATTCTAACTAAAAAGGACTAAAAATGTAACATATTTAACAGAAAAACTAACAAAGTTAACTATAGGGACTGAAAAAGACAAACTTTAAAAGATACTAACTAGACTAACACTACTAACTGAGAAATGGACTAAAAAAGTAATGAAAACTAACGGAACTAAGGACCTAGAACCAAAATGTCATAAAACTAACGAAACTAATGGAGATAATGGTTGTCCGTTAGTTTACTGTTCATCCATCTTCAACCCTACGAACTGTGAACTTTTATCGACAATATCTTCTTCGTTTTTCGACCAAAATGGATCAAACAAGTTTCAAAATACTCCTTGTTCGATGCTTAATCAATTTCCACGAAAAAGTTTCGAACATGCAGCGATTATTGGGCTGTGGATCGATCTAAAGAAACTCCGGCGAACACCTTTTCCGGCGATCCATTTTTGATCTTTTAACACTTGTAAACACCTGGAAAAATATGTAAATCGAGTAAGAAACATAACTAGTGAGTTACAACATCCAAAACAGTAGATAAATTGAAATTCCGGCTATTCCCGTTTTTCCGGCGAGAGCTCCGGCGACACTTTAAACTTCGATAACTTGCTCGATTCTTGACCAAAATCAATTCTGAAAGTTGTTGTGGTCTTTAAATCAAACAAAGAACATATTAGAATCATTAATATCGATTAAAAGCATCTCATACGAAGACCCACTTCGAAGCTTCGATCGAAAAAAAAAATCTTGTGAGTTGATTGTTTTGTTAAAACTCGCAGATAGGGGCTAGCGAGTTTTTAGAACTCGCAGATCAAAGGCTGAATTTCAATTCTGTGCCTTGCGTGTTTTGCAAACTCTCATCTGTGCCTTGCGTGTTTTTCATTGAATCCACAGAACTCGCAGGCTGTGGTTTATAAGGCTGTGGTTTATGAGCTTCAAATGTGCAAATCACTTAAAAATGTGCAGATCAGTTAAACACTAACTCGCAGACTGCTTGGAATTAAATTTGCAAGTTACATTAACTGGAACTCACAAGCTGCATATAAAATGAAACTCGCATAGTGCCTTGCGTGTTCTGTATAAAACTCGCAGACTGCCTTTGAATTGCAGACCAGAAACTCGCAAACTGAATGAGTCTAAACTCGCATGCTGTGGTTAGAAGTCGCAGAGAAATTGGAAATTGGAAACTCGCTGACTGAATAGATCAATTGAACTCACAGGCTATGAATTTTGAAACTTGGTCTGCGTGTTCTTGATGTCCACTTGCGTGTTCTTCACAGACACTTGCGTGTTCTTTATGGAATCCATAGGATCGATCCAAGAAATTCAAATCTGCAAAATTGATTTTTTATATTACATCAATACAACTGAAAATCAATCCCAAACACTTTCTTATCACTCTAAAGTATTGAAATCGCAGAATTATGGTGCAATGGATTAAGAACAATGTTCGATGACTTTTGTCAATAAGATCCAAAAAAAATTCCAAAAATATGAATCTGATCTTGTTGATAATTCGTGAGATTGTGAACAAAAAGTGATTCTACAACATCAAACGAGTCCAATGGAATCAGATTTACACTCTAATCACAGCCAATGAATGCGAATCTAAATCAAATTGAACATATAAAATCAATTGTGTTCTTGAAGATTTTGAAATTTTCAAGATTTAATCCAATCATTCAATCCAATATGTTTAATCAATGGATTTGTGATCAAATCACAACAATTCACAATCAGATCACAACAATTCACAATCAATGAATTAGTCAATTAAATCTCAAATCAAGAAAATTCAACAATTTGTTCCAAAATTCCAGAAAATCAATTAATTTTCTGTGCAAATCTCTTCTAAATCTGTTTGGTATAGCTCTGATACGAAATTAAATTGTATTCCCAGATCAATCAATCAATACAAACACTCTCAATTAAGAATATGACAGTATTATTCTAGAGAGAGAGAGAGTAGAGAGAGAAAGTAAATCTGATTTATTCATTAAGCTCTTTGTTACATGATTAACAAAGCATACAAACTATTTATATGGACTATTGAACTCTCAAGTAACTTGAATAACTATCTACTCAAACTCTCAAGTACTTGAACAAACTCTCAAGTACTTCAACACCTCTAAAACTAATGTTGACTTTCAAAGACTTCCTTTGACTATTCTATTACAAAAGCTTTTTACAAGACTTTCCTAATTAAATCATGTATACAATTAATGCACTAACAGCATGGAGTGCCACTTTCTATTGTATCCGACCGGGATAGCCGTTTCACATCTCATTTTTGAGATAGTTTGCAAAAGGAGTGTGGCACAAGAATTAAGTTGAGCACCGCTTATCACCCTCAGATAGACGGACAGAGCGAGAGGACCATCCAAAATCTTGAAGACATGTTGAGATATTGTGTCATCGACTTTGGGAGAAATTGGGATTCACACCATCCATTAGTGGAGTTCGCCTACAACAACAGTTAACACTCGAGTATTGGAATGGCACCGTTTGAGGTATTGTACGGACGAAAGTGTAGGACGCCCGTGTGTTGGCTAGAAGCGGGCGAGAAACAGTTTTCTGGACCGGAGATTGTGCAAGAAACTTTCGACAAGGTTAAGATCATCCGAGAGCGTTTGAAGGCGGCTCAAGACCGAAAAAAGAGCTACGCAGACAAGAAGAGGAGGCCGGTCGAATTCCAAGTGGGTGAAAGAGTAATGTTGAAGGTTTCACCGTGGAAAGGATCAATCAGGTTTGGAAATGTAGGAAGCTTAGTCCCCGTTTCTTAGGACCTTTCACCATCTTGGAGTGTATTGGGCTTCAAGCCTACAAATTGGATCTTCCGCCCGAGATGGACGGGATTCACCCCACCTTTCACGCGTGTTACTTGAGAAGGTGTCTAGCCGAAGAGGAGTGCGTTATTCCCTTGTTAGAGATTCGGGTGGATAACGATGGATGCATGGAAGAGCCCGAGTCTATCTTAGAAAGGAAGGTGAAGAAGTTGCGGCACAAGGAAGTGGTTATGGTGAAGGTTCAATGGAAATATCATCGGGGAACCAACGTGACATGGGAGTCGGAATAGGACATGAGGAGGCGTTATCCGCACTTACTTGTTTAGTTAAGATTTTGAGGACGAAATCTATTCTAAGGGGTGGAGGAATGTAACACCCTAAATTTTTGGAATATTTGATTAAATCGAATTGTAATTTAGTTGGTTTCACTCAGTTGATGTCAACAAAGATCATTCGTGTTTGCAGATTTGGAAAACGTCAAATTTTGATAGGAGGGATAGTATTAGCGAGAGTGACCATGTCACTCTCGCGGTGTCATAATCATGCAAGGGGGTGAGGGCTCGCGGTACAAATTCGGTGAGAGTGCCTGGCGAGAGTGCCAGGGTCACTCTCACGGTGTTACTTTTGCGTAGTTCATATTTTGTTCGTTCAGTCCGAGGTTGTGGTACATACTCGGTAAGAGTGACTGGCGAGAGTGCCCTATCTCTCTCACGTGTCACAATCGCCTTCGGATAAAAAGACAATAAATGCCTGATTTTTCTAGAGGAATTTCATTTATTACATTTTGGGGTTTTGGCAACCGATTTTTAGCTCTCATCCAGGTCAGATTTTTCCTCCCAATCTTCATCTCTTCAACATTTAATCCTCCCTAGAATCTTGTTGGGTGTATTAAATGCTAACCTAGGGTTTATCTACTTTAGTAGTCAAGCTCAAGCCATTTTGATGAACCAAGGTTTCTCATCACCTACTTCTCATCTCCTTGGACCTTCTAGGGTTTGGTTATTGGATCAACCTATGTAAGGGGCTGTTTGGCAGTTGCTGAATGGTTTAGTGCAGAATGATTAACTGGTCTAAATGATTAAGAGATTTTAATGATATATTGTAAAATGAAATATGGTTGTTTGCTAATCGTTCATAATGAAATCAGGGTTCTTAATGGTTAAGGGAGGTCAGGATACAAAATCATTAAGAGGATTTTGGAACTATTAAGAGGTAGCACTTTTTTTTGCCAAACAAGATTTACCTCTTAATGATTCAAAGGTTGCTTCTTAATGGAACGATTAAGAAGTAAACAAACAACCCCTAAGTCTTCTTAACTTACAAACATTCATACTTGCACTATTACTTGTTTACATGAGATTTATGTTATGTTGTATGTTAACCTAAAATTTGGGGTTTTATATGTTTACTATATTCACTACTTTGGAGTGAGTGTAAGGGTCTAAACACCTTTTGAGGTTCGTTTATGCAAGTTTCATGAATTGGAGGTAGATTATCATAAGTGAGTACTCTTCTAAATGTTAAAACAAAGTACATAAATTCTTATCAACAGTTGGAGTCATTTTATTATTTGGGGATTTATATATGGCTAAATGAGCTTTAGTTTATCAAGAGGAATAGGTAACAAGCATGATCATATTATTTGTGCCAAGAATATGCTTACATGAAAGTTGTTAACCATACTTGCTCATAGTCCTTGTGGGAAGTCTTATATCTATTTCCTTGTGCATGAGGATTTAGATAGTATGCATTCTATTGCATATTTATTGCCACTAGGCATTAGCGGGTAGACAATAGGGGGCGCAAGTCCCTGAGTTGGAACTTGGCTAGATTGGATAGGCACCCTTGTTTGTAAGTCTTTGAGGTGTAACCCGACGGGGTAAGTCCTAGAGGCATAAACGGTTTGAGGATTCTGATGTCCGACGCGGCAGGGGAACTAGAATTGGGATTTGTGGTGAAATCTAATCACATCGTGGGTGACTCTATTCACATGTTCTCGTCACCCAAGATGGTAACGGGTCACTCCGTTTTACTTGGGAGCTTTCATTGTTATATATGTACAGGACGTAACAATGTCCCGTTTGGGAGGTTTCGGCATTGATTCCAAAGCATGGTTTTCGGTAACATTTATTTATTGTTCATATCTATCTTATAAACTGTCTTGGTACGTTAACCTTTAGACTCTGTCGTAACACTTGTGTTCATGTTTAATGGTTCACAGGTTTCGCTAGTGGTGCGAGTAGGGCACCTTGATTCGGCGGGATCGCACCTAGGATTCCTCCTTGGACCGGACATTTTTGGGAAACGAGATAGAGCGTTTTGAAGTCATAGTGACACCCATCTTAACCTAGTTATTAATTGTTCTAGATTAAATAGGTTGTCACGTATATGTCTTATTTGTTCCGCTACTTTAAATTGTAGAACTACCCTAATTCTTATGTGTTATAGTCGTCACGTTTGTAGGTTATGGATTCCTCTTATTTTAGCCGTTTTATTTCCGAAATTTTGAGTTTTATTTTACCCAGTTTTTAGGGTGTTACAATCTCCACTGTCAAGATCGAAAATTCTAAACAAGAATTTAATACAAACTCAGAAACAATGTTAAAGAAGTTGCGGAATAACACTTTAACAATTAATTAAAAACATAGAATATGAACTCAAATCATAAGTTTATATTGCATAAAACTTAATGATTACAAACACAACCTCAATCTGTTGAACAGACTCAACAGACGTTCTATACTTCTCTATAGAAAGGATCAATACTAGTCTTGAGGTTAATTCTCTAAACAAAAACAACTCCATCAATGTGTGTTTCTCTATCAAGAACTTCTAGACTATATATACAGAATTAATTACAAGATAATTACAAAGGAAATATTATTCTTCAGAATCCAGTCCATAATTATCTTCATCTCCTATTCTTCCGCATCAATCCATCTTTATCTTCAGAAGCAACACTAACTCAATAGCAGTATTAACTTTCCAAGCAGTACTAACTACTAGCAATACTAACTCTCCAAGCAGTACTAACTATTAAAGTAGCAGCACTAACTCTTCAAGCAGTATTAAATCTACTAGCAGTAGTAATATTTCATCACCTAGCAGTACTAACCAGACTTGGTTATTTCTGACCCAACAATCTCCCCCTAACTTAACTTTTCAGATTGAGAAGTTAAGTTCTTCAAGATGTGTTCCTCTGTGATGCTTTCAAAGCTCCATTTTAGTTGCATAGATTAGGATCCATACCCAAACTCTGATTGATAGTTCTTCTGACTACTATCTTGGCCATTTCAGAATCCTTTGAACATACCAGCTTAGCATTCAACATACCTTGCAATTTGGCTTTATTATGGTCATAGATCTTGTCAACCAAATAGTACTCATGGTAGCATTTGTCAATACTGATGACATAGACTCCACACCTTTCAAATAACATCCAATTGTCTATTCTTTGGAATTTAATCTCCAGATCCAGATCTCTGACAACATGTTGAACTTTGCTAGGATCAAACATCATGCATAAGTACTCCATGGATAGTCTTATTAAGCTCATTCCTGCTCCTGTCAAGTCCTTTTCATACAAGCTCATTCCAACCTTGAACATTTCTTCTAAGTCTGATCTGGAACAGCTTTTGATGATTTTGCCCCAAGTAGAGTAAACCTCATACTTGTCTACCATCCTTTTAATCCTGAAGTATTTCTTCCTTTGATCTTCCAGGATATCCCAATGGATAATTTCAGGAGCTTGGACTGATATTGGGTCAGCTTCTACAGGTTCACTGTCAGTCACTATCATATACAAACCAACATGTACCTCAGATTGTTCAAATTGTTCTGCACCTTGGTGACTTGATTGTTCTTCAGGGTTTGCAACAACAGGTTCATCTTCTTTTTGAACTTCTTCAATCCTTGGCCTTTTGGTCTCTTTCTTTGAAGCTATGGTTTTCACTCTTTTGACAGCTTTGACTGTTTGAGCAAGTGTTTCTTCTTTCTGTTCTTCTTCCACTTCTTTTGTAGGAGTGGTTTCTTCATTCTCAGGAAAAGGTTGTTGAATATGCAGATCATGCCTTTCTTTCATTTTTCTTTCAACCTCAACCCTTTGAATGAAGTCTCCTTGCAACTTTGCCATTTCCTTCTTGTAAAGTTCTTCAAGCTTTCCAAAATACATACCTGTAAACATTCCCTCAGGACTCCAATAGCTCCTTTCAGGAAGTTTATCATCTTCTTTCTTTCTTGGTTGGCTAAGTATGTTTTGGAAGGATGTCTTTGTCTAGTCTTCAGTGGTAGACTTTGCCTTGACGCCTTCTTTGTGACTTTCTTAGCAGCAGCCGCAGACTTCAGACTCTTTTGATATTCTTCATTGATCTTCTTGGCCAACTCCAATGCAATCTCTCTGTCATTGGCAGATTGAATCTCTTTTTCCTTTTCAAGGTCTGCTTGCATCTTCTTTGCCAATTCTTCATCCATAGCTATTTGACTTTGTTTCGTTGATGCTTTTACAGATTCAACCACCTTCTCTTTGCCTTTACCCTTAATCTCAGCAATACTAACTTCTTTTCTTTTCTTTGCTAGACCACCTTCTTTGATTTCCACTCCCTTAGCCTTTTGAGTAGCCTTGGAAGTGTCAACTTTGGCCTTTACTAGTGTTTCTGCAATCTGTATTTCCTCAATAGTCAGCCCTGTTTCTGCTGCTATTTTTTCAGTTTCTACTGCAGTCTTCTCAGTTTCTGCTGCTAGACCTATTTCTGCTGCTTTGCTACATTCTGCTTTTGTACCCAACTCCCCCTCAAATTTAGATTCCATGCCAACAGGACTTTGTTTTTCAGTTTCAGCTTCAGTTGTCTCCCCCTTTTTGGAAGCATCATGACTTATGCTCCTCTTCTTTAGCACAAACTGCTTTCTCTTCTTTTTTCAGTACCAACCTCAGAACCATCTTCTTTAACTTGCTTATCTGCACTTGTTGTGAAAGAATCACCAGTTTCATCTCCTCTATTTCTGCACCTTGTTTGAGTACATCCAGATTGACATTTGCAATAGTTTCCATCAATTCCTCATAGTTATATCTATCCTCACCTCCTTTGGGTGTGTTGACCACCCTTGAAGGATCCTTCGAAGTTTTAGTAGGAGTCTTCTGCCTAGCAGAAGCACCCTCTGTCCCCTTGGTTTCTTGGCACCTGGGACCTTTGGATGATTGCTCACCCAAAGTTTTCGTGGGGAAGGTCTTAAAGATGTTCACACTGTCCTGCCCTGCATTTTGTGCAAAGTTAGTAGTGTAAGCCTTACTGCCCACATGCTCTTCCTTCTCCTTATAGAGTACCTTTTGGGGGTTGGGAGACACCCCTATGGTTTCCATTTCGATATTCTCTAATGGAGAATGCTCCATTAGAGGGCTTGAAGGCTTTGGGGGTGAAGATACAAGAAGGGAAGGAACCTTCTGTACCTTTTTTCTGATATATGTTTTGGTGATGGGGGATTTGGGATTGACAAAAGGGATCTGAGGAATATTAACAGAATGGAATGGTGTGGGTAGATCATCAGTTGGGTGGTCAGATGTGGGCTGTGACCCTGATGCCTCACCATGGGAAAGAGACACACCCATCATTGTAGAGAATAATGGAGTGTCTTGGCCAGATGTTGGGTCTGAATATGCTAAGGATGGATACTACTGCTAGTTGAAAGGTATTACTACTGCTTGTAATTTTAATACTGCTAGTAGAATTAATACTTCTTGAAAAGTTAGTGCTGCTACTTGAATAGTTAGTACTGCTTGGAGAGTTAGTACTGTTGAAGATTACTACTACAAGCATGGTTAATACTGCTCAAGGATTAATAAAATGCTGAGGATGTTAATGTTGCAAGATGATTTATACTTCTAAAAGAAGGTTAGTGATGCTTCTAATGATAAAGAAGACTTGAAGATAAAGATGAGTTGGAGATAAGGTCGCACTAACCGATTTTGTATTAGCAGCAGAATCAGTAGAGGATGATAAAAGATCAACATTGTATGAGTACCTTAGCTTATGCTTTGGTCTGCTTAGCCACCTCTAGAAAGTTTAATTTCTCACAAATGATTTTCAATGATTTTATGTCAAACCTGGATACCAAATCCAAAAGTTTTTATATGTATCCTAGGTTTGTACAAGAGATTATACTAAAGGAATTGACGGATCTACCCTTTTTTCAAGAGGTGTATGTACCAAAACCTCCCAAAGGGAAGGTATTCTCAAACATGAAAAGGCCTAGCAAGGACTTTTCTGGACAAGAGACACCATTGTTCTCAACGATGATGGTTATGTCTCCTTCCCATGGTGAGGCATCACGGTCACAACCCACATATGACCACCCAACTGATGACCTACCCACACCATTCCATTATAGTAATCCTCCTCAGATTCTTATTGAAAAGACCACATCCCTCATCACCAAAATTTATCTAAGGAAAAAGGTACAGAAGGTTCCTTCCCTTCTTGTACCTTCACCCCCACAGCCTTCAAGCCCTCTAATGGAGCATTCTCCATTAGAGAATATCGATAGGAAAACCACAGGAGTGTCTCCCAACCCCAAGAAGGTGCTCACTAAGGAGCAGGTTGAGCATGTGGGCAGTGAGGCTCGCACTACTGACTTTGCACAAAGTGCAGGGCAGGACAGTGTGAACATCCTTAAGACTTTCCCCACGGCAACTTTGGGTGAGCAATCATCCAAAGGTCCCAGGTGCCAAGAAATCAAGGGGGTAGAGGGTGCTTCTACTAGGCAGAAGACTCCTACTAAAACTTCCAAGGATCCTTCCAGGGTGGTCAACACACCTAAATAAGGTGAGGATAGATATAACTATGAGGAATTGATGGAAACTATTTCTAATGTCAATATGGATGTACTCAAACAAGGTGTAGAAATAGAGGAGATGAAACTGGTAATTCTCTCAAAACAAGTGCAAATCACCAAATTAAAGAAGATGGTTCAGAAGTTGGTCCAGAAGAAGAAAAGAACACAGTTTGTCTTGAAGAAAAGGGGAGATGTAAAAGATGCTTTCAAAAAGGGAAAGAGTAAAGTTGAAGCAGAAAAGCAAAGCCCTGTTGACATGGAATCAAAGTTTGAGGGGGAGTTGGGTACAGAAGCAGAAAGTAACAAAGCAGCAGAAACAATTAAACTAGCAGCAACAAAAGCAAAAGAAGTAGAAACCACACCAACAACAGTAACTACTACACCAGAAGTAGTAACAACAGAAGTAGAAACAGAGAAAGCTATAGCAGAAACAGGGCTGACTATAGAAGAAATAACAATTGCAGAGACTTTATTAAAGGCAAAGACTGACACTCCCAAGGCCACTCAAAAGGCTGAGGGAGTGGTCATTAAAGAAGGAGGAGCAAATCAGAGAAAGAAAAACATCAGTGTGGAGAATGCAAAGAAGAAGGGAAAGGAGAAGATGGTTGAATCTGAGCAACCATTGAAGAAACAGAAACAGATTGAGTTGGATGAAGAAGTGGCCAAAAAGCTTCAAGAAGAGATGGAAAAGGAGGAAGAAATTCAATCTGCCAAAGACAGAGAGATTGCTTTGGAGATGGCTGCTAAACTTAATGAAGAATAACAAAAGAGTCTGAAGTCTGCAGCTGATGCAAAGAAAGTCACAAAGAAGGCTTCAAGGCAAAGGCTATCACTGAAGACTAGACAAAGACAACCTTCCAAGACATACTTAGAAAACAAAGAAAGAAGGAAGACGATAAACTTCTTGAGAGGAGCTATTGGAGTTCCTGAGGGAATGTTTACAAGTATGTCTTTTGGAAAGTTTGAAGAACTTTACTAGAAGGAGATGGCCAAACTGAAAGGGGACTTCACTCAAAGGGAAGAAGCTGAAAGAAAGATGAAAGAGAGGCATGATATCAACATATAACAACCCTTCCCTGAAAGTGAAGAAGGAACTCCTATCAAGGAAAAAAAAGAAAAGAAAGAAGAGACATTGGCTCATCAAATTGGTGTAATCAAAAAAAGAAAACAATTGCCACCAAGCCAAAGGCAAAAAAGGCAAGAATTGAAGAAGAACGAGCAGAAGCAGAAGCAGAAGAAACTGTTGCACCTTCAGCAGAGCCAGAGCAGAATCCAGAGCAGTACAATCAACAATCAAATGAGCAGTTTGACTTGTACATGACAGTGACAGATGAAGATCCAGTACAAGCTGATCCTATTTCCATGAAAGCACCATAAATTATCTTTTGGGATATTCTGAAGGACAACAGGAAAGAATACTTCAGATTCAAAAGAATGGGTGATCAGTTTGAAGTGTATACAACTTGGGGAAAAGTGATCAGAAGTTGTTCCAGGACTGACCTAGAGGAAATGTACAAGGTTGGAACAAAGCTGTATGAGTCTGTGTTGCAAGGGACTGAAATGAGCCTACTCAAGATTGCTATGGAATACTTATGCATGATGTTTGAGCCTGAAAAAGTGAAGCATAGGATCAAAGATCTACATCATGAGTATGGTTTTAAAAGGGTTGATCATTGGATGTTATTTGAAAATTGTGGTGTCTATATGATAACAATTGACAAGAGTTGTCATGAATACTATCTAGTGGACAAGATTTATGATCACAGCAAGGCTAAACTGCAAGCAATGTTGAAATCAAAGTTGGTATGTCCAAATAACTCAGAAATGGCAAAGATAGTAGTAAAGAGAACCATCAATCAGAGTCTAGGTCTGAATCCTGATTTGGGAATCTAAGCTGAAGTGTTGAAAGCATCATGAAGACTCTATGCTGAAGAACTTAACATCTCATTCTGAAAAGTTAAGTTAGGAGGAGATTGTTGGGTCTGAATATGCTAAGGATGGATACTACTGCTAGTTGAAAGGTATTGCTACTGCTTGTAATTTTAATATTGCTAGTAGACTTAATACTGCTTGAAAAGTTAGTGCTGCTACTTGAATAGTTAGTACTGCTTGGAGAGTTAGTACTGTTGAAGATTACTAGTGCAAGCATGGTTAGTGCTGCTCAAGGATTAATACTACTGAGGATGTTAATGCTGCAAGATGATTTATACTGCTAAAAGAAGGTTAGTGCTGCTTCTAATGATAAAGAAGACTTGAAGATAAAGATGAGCTGGAGATAAGGATGAAGATAATTATGGTATTGATACTGAAGATCAATTTTATTTTGATAATTATCTTGTAATCAACTCTGTATATATTCTATAGAAGTCTTTGTTAGAATTAACAATTATTCATACGTTTTGTTTAGAGAGAATTAACCTCAAGAATAGTTTAGATCCTTTATATAGAGAAGTATAGAACGTTTGTTGAGCCTGTTCAACAAATTGAGGTTTTGTGTGTAATCATTAAGTTTTATGCAATATAAACTTATGATTTGAGTTTTTATATACTGTTCCATTGATTTTCTGTTAAAGTGTTTTTCCGCAACTTCTTTAACATAAGTTTCTAATGTGTTATTTAAATTCTTGTTTGAGTTTCGATCCTGACACCAGAAAAGTCCTTGGAAGACCTTTTCATGTT
This sequence comes from Arctium lappa, assembly GCA_023525745.1. Classification (NCBI taxonomy): domain Eukaryota; kingdom Viridiplantae; phylum Streptophyta; class Magnoliopsida; order Asterales; family Asteraceae; genus Arctium; species Arctium lappa. Next base: position 99,406,603 of record CM042050.1, read on the forward strand.
TGAGAACACTTTCCCCTTGGGGAGTTTTGGTACATATACCTCCTTGAAGGTAGGTAAATCCATCAATTCCTTATTAAGTACTTCTTGTACAAACCTTGGATACATATAAAAGCTTTTTGATTTGATATCCAGGTTTGACATTAAATCATTTAAGATCATTTGAGAGAAATTAAACTTTCTAGAGGTCGCTAAGCAAACCAAAGCATAGGCTATGGTGCTGCTGAACTCACTCCAGTCAGTTGATTTTCTTAAAATGCAGTGTTGTAGGGTATGAACAAAAAATCTCCACTGAGGTGAAAATCTGTTCTTGAAAAACTTAAATACATCAGTGGGACCTTCATACCCCATACGACTAAGAACTTGGAAGAGTTCTTCCTTGGGAAGAGAGGTAATACCTGAGGCATCATCTAAGCGTATATGGATGCGAATACACTCTTCTGAGATGGTTAGGGGTTTATCACACACCCTTGTTTTGATGAACAACCTCTTCATTAATATCTGCTTCCAGATTTGAGTCATTCTTTTTAGGAGTGCTGCCACAAAAAACTGAAGAGTTATCATCATCTGTGTCATCTTCTTCCAAACACGGCATCTTAGGACCTTTGATTCCTGAATCTGAGGGTTGATCTTCCTTTTCACCTCTGTCCTCTTCATTCTGAGCTGGTTCAGTGTCCTTTGAATCTGAAGTATCTTTCTTATCTTGGTCAAAGAATTCAACAGGATCAGCAGTAGGTGTTGGGAACAGCACAAACTCTTGTCTTTGTACTTGTACCTCTTCTGTCCCTGTTCCTGCATTATGCTCATTACTGAAACCCAAAGAATTAGATAGTGAATCAATGTCAAATAGCCAATCAGGACCTGAACCATGTTGATTTGGTGTGTTTTTATTGCATTTGACATTGTCACTTTCCTCAATAATCCTAGAAGAGGAGTTGAAAACTCTGTAGGCCTTACTTTGAGATGAATATCCAACAAGAAACCCATCCTCAGCTTTGCTATCAAACTTGCCTAAGTGAGTTTTGGTATTGAGAATTGTGCAAGGACACCCAAATGGTTTGAAAAATCCAATAAAAGGTTTCTTCTTTTTAAAAAGCTCATAAGGTGTCTTGTCTTGGGATTTCACTACTAGAACTCTATTTTGAACATAGCAGGCAGTATTAACTGCTTCTGCCCAAAAAGTAATTGGAAGTTTTGAATTTGCCAACAGAGATCTAGCAGCTTTTATCAGAGTCCTATTTCTCCTTTCAGCAAGACCATTCCATTGAGGAGTCCTAGGAGCACTGTATTGTCTCTCAATGCCTTTTTCCTCACAGAAGCTGTTTAGGTCATTTTTTTTAAATTCAGTGCCATTATCAGACCTGATGACTTTAACTCTTAGATTTGTTTGGTTTTCAAATCTAAGAACAAAGGATTTGATCAATCCACTTGTCTCATCCTTAGTCCTCAAAAAATAGACCCAAATGAATCTAGAGAAATCATCAACAATAACCAAGCAGTAGGATTTCTTACCAATACTCATCACATTTGTAGGTCCAAACAGATCCATATGCAGTAAATTAAGAGGTGAATAGATTGTATTTATCTCTTTGGACTTATGAGAAGTTTTGTACTGTTTGCCTTTAAGACATGCAACACAATGATCATTACATGAACATACCTTTTGTGGCAAACCTCTTACAAGGTTGTTTTTCACAAGTTTGTTCATTGTTTTAAAGTTCATGTGACACATCCTTCTGTGCCATAGAGATGATTCATCCAATGAAGCTTTTGAAAATAATCAATTTAAAGATGAATCAGAAGATACACTCTCCAAGTCTAAGCAATAAACATTGTCCTTTCTAGGAGTTCTAAGTAGTATCATACTTTCATCAACTACCTTGAACCCTGGAGCAAGGATAATACATTCAGTGTCATTGAATAATATGCTATGTTTCTTGTCACAAACCTGTGATACACTTAACAGGTTATATCTCAATTGCTCAACATAGTATACATCTTCAAAGGTCATCTTACCTTTTGACACATTACCTTTTCCACTTATCTTTCCCCCTGCTAGATTATCACCAAAAGCAACATGTCCTCCATCAATTCTTTTGAAGTTTTGAAGGCAGGTCATGTTACCTGTCATGTGCCTGGAACAACCACTATCAATATGCCAAATGCTCCTTCCCTTGAGCTTTTGGTTGCCCTACACATATAATAAAGCAGTTAGTTTTTAATAGGAACCCAAGCCAAAGTGGTCTTGGGTTTCCCATTCTCATCAACATATTCATATTCAGACTTGATGAGATTATCAAACTAAGGAATCTTATTGTTTGAATACTTTGTTAGAATAATGGGCCTGTCATTGGAAGCAGTACTAACTTGATTTGCAGTACTAACTTTGTTAGCAGTACTAACATCAGCAGTACTAATTGGGTTAGCAGTACTAACTAGGTTAGTAGTAGTATTGCTTGCAGCAACACTATTCTTGTCAGCAGTACTATTTGAAGTAGCAGTACTAACAAATTTCTTTACTTTTAGAACCCAAACCTGGACAAAGTTGTTTGCTTTCTTTTTATTTAAGTTACTCCTTGGTTTATTTGAAGTATTTTTCTTTGAATTAGCAAACTAATTCTGAGCATGAGATTTTATAGGTGCCCTTCTCACATTCTCAGTCATATGATTCCTTATTTGCTTCTTATAACCAACAAGATTTTGTATATTTATTTGAAAAGTGATCCTTTGGTTAATAGGATTGAAATAACAGTGTTTGGATAGATGATTTAACCTGCCACAGATAAAACAAGGCTTTGGTCTGTTAATTTTTCTCAAATCAATTCCTTGTTTTAAAGCCTACTGATTATTTCTGTTTCTTTGATTTTCCCTTGTTTTATCATGTTGTTGGTGCTGATTCTGTTTACAAGTACAGGGATTAACAATAGTGGTTTGCATGTAATGGACTCCCTATACCTTTCCCTTCCCTCTCTTAGAATTTTCAGCCTTCTCACTCTTCACAGTCTCTTCCCCACTTTTGGACTTCTCCATTTTCTCACTTTTGACAAATAGTTTACCCCCCCTTTCATTTGTCAGAATGTGGTTTTCTAAGGGAATATCTTTACGGTCTTCCTTATTCTTACACTCAGAGTCCTCTTCTTCAGAATCTGCCTCAACCACTACTTTGTCTAAAGGATCTACTTCAGTGGCTCCTTCAGGTAATTTCTTCCTGTCTTGTCTTTCTAAGAGGTCTGCGGTGGGAGAAATATAGTTATTGTTGTATGGTGGAGGGGTGGTGTTATAGCCTATTCCTCTTCTCAGTTTGTCATGAACTTGATTTTTGAGTAAATAGTCCATTGCTTTAGAAGCATTGGAATATTTCTCAATATCACTCTTAATTTTCTCACATCCTGCTTTGGCCTTCTCTAGTTCAATCTCTAACTGTTTCTTCTCCCACTTCCAGTAGTTGGTATCATAAGAATGTTGAAGTTCATTAGCCTGATATGACTTAATTTGTTCTTCAAACCTCTCAACAATCAAAACATACTCTCTTTTATCTTTCTCTAGCCTTTTGAGATCATCACACATGCTCTGATTGTGATCCTTGTACTTTTTAACAGTTTCAATACAGGCTTTAGAGCAAAGGTTAGATGTTACCTCTGTGGGAAGTGCAGTGCTTGATGACTCTGAAACTTCGGCCATCAATGTTTGATTCTGAACTGCTTCTTCTGATTGGTCACTCCAATCAAATCCCATTCCTTCTTGGGAAACAAGGGCTTGAGAAGAGTTCCTGTTGTTGAAGCTAGTGGACTGTGATGGTTGATGATTGCTAGTATGCTGTTGAGGCAATCCACTTTTGCATTCTCTTGCAAAGTATCCCAGTTGTGACACTTGTAACATTCAACCTTGGATTTATCAAATCCAACCCCATCTTCTCTTTTCTGAGCAAAGTTGTTCCTTCCAGTCCTTTTGATGAACCTTTTTACCCTCATTGTGAGCATAGCCATCTGCCACTTGATATCCATCTCTTCCAGATCATCAGCATTTATCTGTTCTAAGTCATCATTAATTAGAGTGGAATTAGCATGACTGGCTAGAAAAGCTTCTAAAACAGAGTCATTAGATCCATCTTGCTTTGATCCATAAGCAGTACTAACTGATTCTGTATTAGCAGCAGAATCAGTAGAAGATGATAAAAGAGCAACATTGTATGAGTATCCAGAGGGCCTCTTCTTTGCTTCTACCTCTGCTTCAAACACTCTAAGGTCATTATCGAGGTTATCCAATTACTTGTCCTCCATTTGGTCATTCTTCCTGAAGGAGACAGTGTACATAGTCCATTCATCACCAAGAGATCTGAGAAATTTTCTGTTGACATCATGTTGATCTATCTGGACACCAACAGTAGCCAATTCACCAATTAACTTATTAAATCTATCAAAAGTTTGAGTCATGGACTCATTCTTTGTAGACATGAAGTTTTCATATTGCTGCTTCAGGATGGCCTTCTGATTTCTCTTGGTACTTTTGGTACCAGAAAATCTTTTCTCTAGTGCATTCCATAAAATTTGAGCATCCGTGCAGTTGCAAAACTGGTGTTGGTACTCATTAGGTATAGCCAAGAGCAGAGTGCTCAAGGCTTTCATCTCTGTCTACCTCATCTTTCTCTCTCCATCAGTCTTTGGTGGAGTTCTCTTTTTTTCTGCGTCCATCTTTCCTCCGTCTGAGGGACCATTCTCAATGATGTCCCACATTGAGAAGTCTGTGAGAAGAATGTATTGCTTGATTCTGATTTTCCACATGTCAAACTCATTGGGTTTGAGCATGGGAACCTTTGAGACCAGAACGCTATCGCTTGAACCATCCATGATTATAGATTTCTGAGTTTTCTGGCTCTGATACCACTTGTCAAGATCGAAAATTCTAAACAAGAAGTTAATACAAACTCAGAAACAATGTTAAAGAAGTTGTGGAATAACACTTTAACAATTAATCAAAAACATGGAATATGAACTGAAATCATAAGTTTATATTGCATAAAACTTAATGATTACAAACACAACCTCAATCTGTTGAACAGACTCAACAGACGTTAATTCTCTACTGTTGAGGTTAATTCTCTAAACTTAATGATTACAAACACAACCTCAATCTGTTGAGGTTAATTCTCTAAACAAAAACAACTCTATCAAGAACTTCTAGACTATATATACATAATTAATTACAAGATAATTACAAAGGAAATATTATTCTTCAGAATCCAGTCCATAATTATCTTCATCTCCTATTCTTCCGCTTCAATCCATCTTTATCTTCAGAAGCAGCATTAAGTGAATAGCAGTATTAACTTTGTCCTTATCCAGCAGCATTAACATCATCAGCAGTATTATCATGCTTGCAGTATTAACCTTTTACTTGTAGCATTAACTTTCAAGCAGTACTAACTACTAGCAGTACTAACTCTCCAAGCAGTACTAACTATTAAAGTAGCAGCACTAACTCTTCAAGCAGTATTAAATCTACTAGCAGTACTAACCAGACTTGGTTATTTCTGACCCAACATCCACTTTCATCTTGTTGTTCAATAAGGGGTTCAGTTGAAGCAATCAGTGCAGAAGTTTCAGTTGTTTTGACATTTGATGTATGTTGGGTAGGCGTTGCCGAACATCCAACTGATTGTGTAACTTCTAGCTCGACAGTTTTGTTAGCAACTTCAACTGAGTGAGCAGGTGTTTGAATTTGAATTTCTTCCTGAATCAAGATATCGGATTCGGTTGAGACATCTGAAGTGTTTGGATGATGATTGCTTGAATCTTCAGATCTGTCAATCACAACAGGTTTAGTCACTCTTGTACGAAGAACCTCATTATAGAAAAATTCAAACAATGAATCTAAATCTGTTAAATTATATGTAGACGTGACGCTTTATCAGATTTAGTAACATTAATCGTAGGTTCTGGAATGATTTCCCAGAAGCTAAAAATCCAGTTATCATGGGTTCTGAATTGCTTTGATCAGAGGCCATATCTTCATCGAATGTGACATTTATGCTTTCCACAACTATTTTTGACTTCTTCAAATAAACTCTATACGCTGCAGATGTCTGAGAATATCCAATGAAAATGCCTTCATCAAATTCGGACTGAACTTGTTTAAGTTCTCCTTATCATTCAGCACAAAACACCTGCGTCTAAAGATGTGAAAATGTTTAATGCTAGGTATTCGATTATTAATCAAAGCATATGGTGTTTTACCAAACCGGCGATGAATTATGGAGCGAATTTGTGTATAGCATGCAGTTGACACAACTTCAGCCCACAGAAATAGAGGTAGATCAGATTGACTTAGCATAGTGCGAGCAGCCTCTACTAGAGTTCTGTTTTGCCTTTCTACTAGCCTCTACTAGAGTTCTGTTTTGCCTTTCTACTACTCCATTTTGTTCAGGTGTTCTGGCAGCTTAAAATTGGTGTTTTATCCCGACCGATTCGAGATAATCATCTACAATCTTGTTCTTGAATTCTATGCCATTGTTTGTTCTGAGAAGCTTAGTTGTCTTCTGCAAATTTACTTGAGTAGTCTTTAAAAATGAGATGATGACATCGGGAGTCTCATCTTTCGATCTTAGAAATTTGACCCAAGTGTATCTTGAATAATCGTTCACAATCACTAAGACATATTTCTTGTCGTTGATGCTTTGAGTTTCCATTGGACCACAGAGATCCATATGCAACAATTCCAATAAAGAACTTGTACTTGGTTCAGGCTTAGGCTTATAAGAAGCCCTTTTCATCTTGCCCTTCTCACATGCAGCACATAGATGTTCTTTGACATATTTCAGCTCAAAAAGTCATTTCAGCAAGTTACCAGTCACCAGCTTGTTGATGTATCGAAAATTGAGATGAGATAGCCTTCTATGCCATAACCAGCTTTGTTGCATAGTGGTTTTTGAAAGTAGACACACCTAATTACCAGTATTTACTTTTGACAAATTAATTGTGTAGAGGTTTCACTTTCTCGTCCCGACCAAGAGTTTTTTTCCGTCTTCAGTTCTAACACAACACCTCTTGGTCTTGAAGTTTTCCTCTAATTCTTTGTCACAGAAGTGACCAATGCTGAATAGGTTATGTCCTAGTCCTTCAACGTAGCTCACTTTCTTGATCGTTACATTATCTTGGATAACATCTCCATATCCCAAGATTGATGAAAACTGGTCATTTCCAAATCTGACGTTCCCGCTGAATTTCTCTGTAAAATTAGATAAAATATCTTTCTGCTCGGTCATATGCTTGGAACAACCAGAATCCAAGTACCACATATGACGGGCCTGCATATGAGAAATCAAGGAACAACAGATTTAGGTACCCATTTATATCTGGGTCCCTTCATGTTAGCACAAGATTTTGGCACCCATTTGAATTTGGGTCCTCTTAGACTTTGAAAACCTTTTGAAACGTAAGAATTATAGACATGACATGAATCAAACCAATCATCAGAATATTGGCGAGAAACAAAACTATTTCGACGATATGTAGAAGACTTATTAGTAGACAGAGATAATTGGAGTAATTGCTTTATTAAATAACTCTTGTAAGAAAATACAAGTTTTGGTTTATGAAAAGCAATGTCACCAACTACATCAGCATTACTATCAGTCATTCTATTACAATGAATATCAGAAGATGATTTTGTATTTTCATCAATTTTCCGCTTTGGTCTCCACTCTGATTTCACTTCAGGCTTTTGCTTTTTCACGTCTGAAATATATGAACTATGAAAAGTTAGAACTGTGAGATTTAGAAGATTATTTATTATTTGATTTACAAGTGGTTGTCCGTTTCTATGAAGGCCTATTCCTTTTCTTCTTACCTTTGGCATCCTTGATATTCACATAAATTGGTTTATCAACTTTCGTTGATGATTCCCCTTTCTCATACACATTGGGTAAACCTTTAGAATTAATAATGAATTGAGAATGATCTGGAAGTTTTGCACTAAAGTCAAATTGATCAACACAATCATCAAAATAACCATTAGTGTTTATAAAATCAAAATCTTCATCAAATAGACCACTAACATCACCTGATTTAGAAGCTTTGGAAGTGTTAGACCACAGTCTCATTGGATTCAAGATCATCCAATCTGAAGATCCAATCTGAAGCTAAAGCCGTAATGTCGACTCTCGATATTAAAGTCTATGTTTGTTTGTAATAAATGTCAAAGTAATTGTTTGTTATTGTATTGTTTAAGTAATTAATCTAGTTAGTTAGTTATTAGTTTAGTTAGTTTACTATAGTTAGTTATTTAATATCTTTGTAATAGATATTATTTACAAATAATATCTAGATATTATTGCAAGTTGTAGGAAGTGTGTTAGACACACATTAGATAGATTAGATATTGTGTATCTCTCTGATATCTCTCAAATTAGATCAGATCATAATCGACACATACAAACACACACTAAAAGATGTAAAAGAGAGAAAAACAGAGAACACAATCTAGAGCTTGAATCGATCAACCTTGTAACCTTTGTTATATATCAATACAGGTTGGTAATCGTTATTGTGTTGTTTCTATAAAACTTGATAGTATTGTTGGACCGACAATTGGTATCAGAGCCTGATTAAGATCAAAATCAAGTTTTTAAAGAAAACGACTCTGTGTTCTTTTTGAAAATCGATTTCTAGATTTTGAGTGTTTTAAGTGTTAAAATCGATCAAGTTGTGATCGATTAGTTTGCTAGATAGAGTTGTGAGTGTTTGATTTCAGTTTAAAGCTTAAATCGAGTTCTATTTTGTGATTTTTGTGGTCTGAAAGTCGAGTTACAAAAGTTATTGTGCCATCGATTTACTTTCTAAAAAGTAATTTTTATCGAGATCGAGTGGTCACAATCAGTTCTAGAAGTGTTTGTAGTCATATTGGTAGAGTTTGGGTCTGTTAATCTTGGAAAAACAGATTGAAAAGTTGAATCTATCGAAGTACAGACGAACTTGCGCAAACCAGAACACGAACACACGCAAAGCTCACTTTGCGTAACCTACTTTGCGCAACCAACGTGACACGTAAAGCTTACTTTGCGCAACCAACGTCATACGCAAAGTCCACTTTGCGCAACGCACTTCATACGCAAAGCTTACTTTGCGCAACTCAAGCAACACGCAAAGTCCACTTCTCGCATCCAACGGCTTACGCAAACCTCGAACGCTACTTCTCGCAACAAGAAGGAAACGCAAACCTCAGTTCAAGTGATCTTCTCTTCACGAAAAGCTCAAGTCAAGTTTGCGCAACCCACGTGATACGCAAACCTAAGTTTGCGCAACCCTCTTGACACACAAACCTCACTTTGCGCAATCAACGTGATACGCAAACCTCACTTTGCGCAATCAACCTCTCGCGCAAACCTTCTCAAAATGCAAAGTTTTTCCAGACTTAGAATTTTTCATCAGAATGACATCCAGAGAAGCCCTTGCAATCGGAACTGACACCAAGCCACCAGTTCTCTTTAAAGGAGAATACGAACAGTGGAAAGATAGGTTCCTGAACTTTGTTGACAGACATGAGCTGGGTGATTTCATCAGGAAATCTATAGAAGAAGGGGTTATGAAACCAGTTATAACGACTCGTTTGGTTGGAACAGTGTCGACTTAGGTTGAACTTAAGTATCATGAACTAGAAGATGATAACCTTAGAAGAGCTAAAGGCGACAGATTAGCTAAGTCATACATTCTACAAGGAATTCCAAACGAAATCTATGTAAAGATTGACAGCTACAAGGCCTCCGGCAAAGAAATGTGGGATCAGCTTGAGAAGATGATGCTGGGTTCAAAGGTTGGGAATCAGCTTAAAATCTCCAACTGCCTGAACAATTATGAAGAATTTAGAGGCAGAGTGGGAGAATCTTTAGAAGAAACCTATGACAAGTTTGTGACCTTTTTGAACGAACTAAGCAAGAACAAGGTCCAAATATCTCAAATCGAGCTGAACGTCAAATTCCTGAGTATTCTACAACCGGAATGGAAAAGATTTGCCAGACAGATGAAGCAGATCAAGGATCTGAATAAGATTGCCCTTCATGAGGTGTATGAAACCCTCAGACAAAATGAAGAAGAGGTGGATGAAATTCTAGATGAGAAGAGGCAGAAAGGAAAGACAGTTGAAGACACAGTTGCTCTTATTGTTAGGAAGAAGAAAAACAAGACAATTGTGTATGAATCAGAAGAAGATGAAGGTTATGCAAACTCTGACATGGATTAAAATGAACAATTGAAGCAAGCAATGATTCTGCTGTCAAATGATTTTTAGAAAAAGTTCTACACAAAGCCATCAAACAGTCAGAGATATTCTTCTGGTCCAAACAACTACATCCACCAGGAAAGGGTTGAAGGAAGTAGATATGAAGGGAATAGATTTGAAGGGAAAAGAACAGAGGAAAGGAAACCTGAAGAGAGAAGATATCAGTCTGAAGGAAAGAAAATAGAGGAGAGGAAACCGGAAGAGAGAAAGTTTAAAGCTGAAGGATCCAGTCAGTCAGAACCACCAACGTGCTACAACTGTGGCAAAACATGTCATTATGCCAGAGACTGCCGAAGGCCAAAAGTTAGAAACTTCGATTATTACAAGAACAAGATGCTTCTTGCAAAGCAACAGGAGGCTAGTAAGGCACTAATGGCTGAAGATGAATACTGGTTTGATCATTCAGACTAGGAAGAAGAGGAAGAAGAAAGAGATGAAGCCGTCAACATGTGCTTGATGGGAAAGCAAGAATCAGATGATGAAGAAGAGGAGGTATGTGATTTATCGTATTCAGATTTCATGAATAAAATGCATGCCATGATTTTAAAATAACAAGAGTTAGAGTCGAATCTTGAGCGAGAAAATGGTGTTATAACTGACAAAAACCAACTGATACAGAAACTTAGCAATGAAATTGCTGAGAAGAAAGTATTGGTTGAGGTTTTACATAGAGATAATGACACCAATGCAAAGGAAAAGACAATAATTCTAAAAGAGAATTCTGAACTCAAGTCTAAACTGACAAAAAGTGAGATTGATATATATGAGCTTACAAAATTGCATTCTTCATGTACCAAAGAAAATTTTTCTTTACTTGGTAAATTAAAAAGTTTGGAAGAGAAGTTGTACAAAATAGGTCAAACTGAACAGACTATTCATCTGAACAAACCTAAAGAGGAAATAGAGAGATGGGGAATCGGTTATAAGAATCCTCACTATCTTAAAAAAGGGATGTCTGAAGTGCCAACACTTTATGATCATCTTTCTATGAAATTAGCTCGACGAATCCCTGAGTTAAAAACTTTCTGGACTAAACTATCAGAAGAGGATGAAGCCAACTAAACTGAAAAACGTTTAAAATCATCTAAAGTTCACCTTCCATTTTATTATGCGAAGATGAATAAAAGTTATAATGAAAATCCAATATATCAAAAGAAGAAAAATCTTTCAAGTGATTTCTTTCAAAGTTATTCTGAAAAAGAAATGGAGGAGAACCCTATTCAAGGAAAACTATATGTCCCTCCTCTTGTTTTAGAAAGTAAAGTTTATGAACTCGAGAATTCTTTATCAGATGAAAGACTTTTGATAAATATTGAACAAAAAGTTTTTTCAACTGTGTTCAAAAATGTTATTATTTTTAAGGCTTCAAGCTCTGAGAATATGTTTGGTTTAGCAAATAAAGGGTTTGATTTTCTGAACGCTGATGGTAGTTTAGATGATTGTTCTAATCAATTTTACTTTAATGCAAAACTTCCTAACCATTCATCTTTTATTAAGAAATCTTTACGAAAAACCATTATGCCTGTTAACAGTGCAAAATCAACGAAAGTTGATAACTCAGTCTCTGTGAAAGCTAAACATGCTAAAGGTAAGAATATATCTCAGCATTCACAGAAACCGAACACTACTGGTAATCCGAAGAAGAAGCATTCGTTTGTTGCTCAACAGTCTAACTCAAGAGTTTCACATGTTTCAGATCTGAGCAATCAAAGGCCAGACGTTAAATCTCTGTGGCAACCAAAACAGAAGCTTGACAAGACCGTTAAATTGTTTTCTAGTATTAATTGTACTAAGACTTCGCCTAGTAAAGATGTCTTAATTGTTGATGTTGATATTTTGAACTCAAAACTTGATATTTCTCGTAAACAATATACAATGAAACAATTATTTCAGTTATCTTTATCTGCTATAAAGTCTTCTATTTATGATAAACATGTTTCTATCTCTTGTCAAGATTCTAAAGATTGGTTTGGCAATTATCATGTGCATTCATTTCATTCTAAATCTTCAAATGCATTTCAAAAGAAAAGAGGACCCAATTTGAAATAGGTACCAAAATCTTGTGCTAACAAAGTAGGACCCAAATTCCAGTGGGTACCTAAGGCTAAATCTGTGTTGCAGGCACACCAAGTTTAAAAAGGGAGCTTACAGATATGACTTATAGACAAATCATTCTTGGACTCGTTCCTCAAAGAAACTAGGTTATTGAATACAATAGTTCAAGACCCGCACTGCAAAGATAAAACGATGGTTTCTGAACACGTCTGTTTAGAACCCTTGCTTAAGAGAAATAATGTCTTTTGAACATATCAGTTCAAGACCCACTCTTCCATGCTCAAAAGTCTTAAATTTTGATTTATGACTATCTAAATCTCTTGTTTTGTTATTTCTCTTGTGCAGATCCGTCATATGTGGTACTTGGATAGCGGATGCTCCAAGCATATGACTGGACAAAAAGATATGTTGTCCAATTTTAAAGAGAAATAACAAAACAAGAGATTTAGATAGTTGTGCAGATCCGTCATATGTGGTACTTGGATAGCGGATGCTCCAAGCATATGACTGGACAAATAGATATGCTGTCCAATTTTAAAGAGAAGTATTGCGGATCAGTCAGATTCGACAACGACCAGTTTTCTCCAATAATGGGATACGGTGATGTACAACATGACAATGTCACGATAAAGAAGGTGAGCTATGTTGAAGGCTTACAGCACAACCTGTTCAGTATTGGTCAGTTCTGTGACAAAAGCTTAGAGGTCAATTTCAAACCCAAGATATGTTCAGTTCGCACTGAAGAAGGCGAGGAACTCTTGGTCACCACAAGAAAGTCAGACAGCTACATAATAAACTTGTCAAAAATCCAGTCTGACAAACAGGTTTGTCTATTGACGAAAGCCTCGAAGCAACAAAGTTGGCTATGGCATCGAAGGCTCTCTCACCTCAACTTCAGGTACATCCACAATTTGGTCAGAGGAAAGCTCGTCAAAGGACTTCCAGTGCTCAAATATGAAAGAGAACATCTTTGTGTAGCATGTGAAAAGGGAAAGATGAAGAGGGCACCTCATAAACCAAAGCCTGAACAAAGTACAAGCGCTCCGTTAGAGTTATTGCATATGGACTTATGTGGTCCGATGCGAACTCAGAGTCTAGGCAGAAAGAAGTACATACTCGTGATCGTGGACGATTACTCGCGATACACATGGGTCAAGTTTCTACATTCAAAGGATGAGACACCAGATGTTCTTATCATCCTCCTACAGACGACCCAGGTGAATCTGCAGAAATCGGTCAAGTTTCTAAGAACAGACAACGACACAGAGTTCAAGAACCAAAAGGTTGAAGAATATATCGAATCTTTCGGGATTTCACATCAATACTCTGCTGCTCGTACGCCTCAACAAAATGGAGTGGTCGAAAGAAGAAATCATACGCTAGTCAAGGCTGCTCGTACTATGCTAACTCAATTAGACTTACCTCTATTTTTGTGGGCTGAAGCTGTATCGACCGCGTGCTATACACAGAATCGCTCCATGATACATCGCAAATTCAAGAAGACTCCTTATGCTTTAATCAACAACCGAACACCGACAATCAAATACTTCCATATATTTAGGTGTAAGTGTTTCGTGCTAAACGATAGGGAAAGTCTCAACAAGTTCAGTGCCAAGGCGGATGAAGGGATCTTCATTGGTTATTCCTCGACATCAACTGTATTCCGTGTTTATTTGAAGAAGTCAAAGACGGTGATTGAAAGCATCAACGTCACGTTTGATGAAGAGATGGATTCCGAACAACACAGTTCAGAACCCGTTATAACCGGAGTACTAGCTTCTGGGCAACTCAGTCCAGATCCCGTGTCTCAACAGAATAAATCAGATGAAGCATCAACGTCAACTAATAATATATCTGATTTAGACTTATTATTTGAATTGTTTTATGATGAATTTCTTGGATCTAATGTAAAGAAATCTGTTATGGTTGACAGGATGGAAGACTTAACGACTACTCATCCAACTAGTTCAGATGTTCCTATTGAATCCAACTCCCCGACTCAACAAGAAGTTCCAATTCAAATACCGACTCCAAAAGTTGAATAAGTTCAATGTGATGAAGAGACAGAAGTAGCTGAACCAGTAGGATGTTCTGTACAGATCCATCCACAGCCAGAACAAGTTGTACCTACTGAGCCTTCTGAACCTACCACTTGAACAAGCTGAAGAAGGTATAAGTGGAATCATTCCTCCTGAACAAGCTGAAGAAGGTACAAGTGGATTTATAGATGATACAACTGACATACATTCATATAATCCACTGCCTCATGAACATAAATGGACCAAAGAGCACCCGCTAAGCCAAATCATTGGCGATCCATCAAAACCGGTGCAAACTAGGTCAACATCACTCAACATGTGCATGCATGACTCCTTTCTGAGCAAGTTCGAGCCAACACGTATATCAAAGGAACTTGCTGATCCAGAATGGATGATCTCAATGCAAGAAGAGTTGAATCAGTTCGATGCACTTCAAGTCTCAGTTCAATGCACTTCAAGTCTGGAGACTCGTACCAAAGCCTCAAGGTAAAACAATAATAGGTACGAAATGGGTTTTCAAGATAAAGAAAGACGAAGATGGTACCGTTATCCGAAACAAGGCAAGACTAGTAGCCAAAGGATACAGACAAGAGGAAGGAATTGACTATGACGAGACATATGCTCCTGTGGCGTGTTTAGAGGCAATTAGAATGTTTCTACCCTACGCAGCACACAAGAACTTCACGAAATTTCAAATGGACATGAAGACAACATTCCTGAATGGAATTCTAAAGGAAGAAGTCTACGTCTCTTAGCTAGAAGGTTTTGTCAATCAAGAGAAGCCAAATCACGTCTACATTCTCGACAAAGCACTCTATGGTGTGAAACAAGCTCCTCGAGCCTTGTATGATGTCCTTTCCAATTTTCTAGTCAAGTCTGTTTTTTCAAAAGGAACGGTGGATACCACTTTGTTTATCAAAAAGGAAAAATCCAATATCATTTTAATTCAAATCTATGTAGATGATATTATCTTTGGATCTACAAATCCTAAGTAATGTAAGAATTTTGCAAACCTTATGGTGTCTAGATTTCAGATGAACATGATGGGAGAGATGAATTTCTTTCTCGGTTTACAAGTAAAACAATTTTCATCGGGTATTTTTATCAATCAATAAAAATACATTATGGATATTCTTCGGAACTTCCAAATGGAAAATTCAAAACCGATTGGTACCCCAATGGCACCAGGTACTAAGATTGGCACCGATCCTTCAGGAAAGGCTGCTGATGTTAGGACTTATCGATGGATGATAGGTTCTTTAATGTATCTTACTTCTAGTAGGCCAGATATAATGTTCTCAACATGCTTATGTGCACGATATCAGGCCAATCCTAAAGAAATCCATATGTCTGCTATGAAGCGCATATTTAGGTATCTAAAGGGCACTGCAGATCTTGGTCTGTGGTATCCTAAAGATACTAGTTTTGAACTAACAACCTACACATATGAAAATCATGCATATTGTATGTTAGACAGGAAGAGTACGTCAGGACATGTACAGTTCCTCGGTGATAAGCTCATAATTTGGGCATCGAAGAAGCAACTTTGTGTTTCAACCTCCACGACCGAAGCAGAATATGTAGCTGCTGCTAGCTGCTGTTCTCAGGTATTATGGATGAGAACTCAATTGCGCGACTACGGTTTCCACTTCAACAAGATCCCGATATACTGTGACTCCAAGAGCGCCATCGCAATATCAGCGAATCCTGTTCAACACACCAAGACTAAGCACATAGACGTCAGGTATTACTTTATAGAAGATCATGTTGAAAAAAGAACAATTGAACTTTTCTTTGTAAAAACTGATTATCAACTTGCCGATTTGTTTACCAAACCTTTAGACGAAAAGAGGTTTAACTTTCTTGTCTCTAAGCTTGGTATGCTAAATCTTAAGATTTAATCAGTAGTTACCTATCAAAGTTTTCTAATTGTATACTTTTTCATCATTTCTTAATTCTTAACTCTGATTAGTATCTGCACTTCTATCTTTTGTTCATGAACCAAGGGGGAGTATGAGAAGAAATTAACAAGTGGTCAATATTACTTCGAGGGGGAGCTAATAAAATTTTGCATGTACCTTTTAATTCCAAATGTTTTTAATGCAAGAATTTAGGGGGAGCTCTTCAAGACAAAAGTGGAGTACGAATATGACTTATGATTATTTCTGATCAGAACTCGTACTTTCAGAGTTTTACTGCTTTTTGTCTTTTCAATTTAAGTGAATAAATTTGCTTTGACTTGACATAAGACTTTTGCAGAATTTTTGAGAGATGCTTACAAGATCATATGTTTATGACTTTAAGCTTAGCTTCATGAGATATAAGCTCGCACGTTAAGGTATAATCCTTTATCTTAATCTCATATATGGTTGATAAGTGGACAACTTTTCATCATAGAAAACATTGTTCTAAATGTTCAAACCACTTCCCGATTATCAAAACGAATTCATGAATTGGAAGTGTGACTTTAAATGTTTTCAAGATCAACTTTGTGCTTTAACTGAAATAGTTAAACCAATCTGAGCATCATATGCATAGTAGGAAAACAAGGATCATTGTGCTAGGACTTAACACAACTTCTATGGAATCACCTTAACCAGTGATTTCTACCCACGAAGTTAATCCTTAGTGATTGAGTGTGAGAAGTCGAAAAGAATTGAGTGATGAGATATAACTGAAAAAGAAAGTTTGGTTAGAATGAGCTAAATGTTTAAAAGAAAGAGCATGTGAGAACAGAGTTAAAAGAATATCACCACTCTGCACCAACTTTTTCTGAGCCGGGCAGCTACATTACTAGTGTTTCACAATTCTTTGGTGAACATTATTAAATCAGGCAACTAGTCCATGCCAACTCTTGATCAAACCTCACTAACTACTCATTTTCTTCTCAACAAGAAAGTGTTTCACATTTTCTATGGGGATGCAGGACATTTACTATCTGATTTTCATTTGGAAAATCTAGATATTGAAAAGAAGGAAGTCTGACCCACCTTCGCACTTCAATCATGCACATTGAGTCTGTGTTTAACTTACTGTTGTCTCTGTGATTTACACAAATTTTTTTCAGCATTATGAATATATCCAGAAGGTTTCTTCTTTGCCTCTACCTCAGCTTCAAATACTCCAAGGTCATTGTACAGATCATCAAGTTCTTTCTCTTCCAATTATTCATTATGTCTGAATGAAATAGTGTACATGGTCCATTCATCTCCAAGGGACCTTAAGAACTTTTTGTTTACATCATCTTGATCAATCTGTACTCCCATAGTGGCTAGTTCACCATTCAGCTTGTTAAACCTGTCAAAAGTTTGAGTCATGGACTCATTCTTAGTTGACATAAAGTTTTCATACTGTTGTTTCAAGATTGCCTTTTGATTTCTCTTGGTACTTTTTGTACCAGATAAAATCTTCTCTAGAGCATTCCAGAGAATCTGTGCATCAGTGCAATTGCAAAATTGATGTTGATACTCATTGGGAATGGCCAAGAGCAGTGTACTTAAGGCTTTCATCTCTGTCTGCCTTGTCTTTCTTTCTGCATCCGTTTTTGGTGGAGTTTTTTTTCCATCTTCACCAATCTTTCCTGCATCAGATGGGCCATTCTCAATGATGTCCCACATGGAGTAATCGGAGGAGAATGTATTGCTTGGTTCTAAAATTCCACATGTCAAATTCATTGGATCTGAGCATTGGAACCTTTGAGACCAAAGTACTGTTTGATTCAACTGTATTTTCCATGATGAATAAGATTTCTGAGAATACTTGCTCTGATACCACTTGTCAGGATCTTGATTCTTAACAAGAATATATACTTAGAAACAATATTGATGAACAAGCTCACCAATATGAATTCTACTTCTCTAGAATTAGGATTACAAACCTTGAGGTTGATTCTCTCTATGAAAACAAAAACTCAGAATTTCAGAATTTATTCTAAGGTTACAAACTATTTTATACTTATACTGAAGATAAAAGATAATTACAAATAATAAAAATCTTCAGAATAATCTTGCATATTTATCTTCAAGCTTTCCATAATCTTCAAACTTCTTCAAACTTGATCTGCACAAATCTTGATTATCTCTTAAGCCGCACTAAGTCTTCAGCAACATTAATACTTTGATCAGTATTAATGTTCAGCAGTACTAACTACTAGCAGTAAGAAAATTGCTTAGCAGTAGTAATTTCTTCTAGCAGTATTAATCTTGACTAGCAGCATTAACCTGAATCAGCAGCATTAACTTCAGAAGTAGTAATCAAGTTGTGCTAGCAGCACTAACTGTACTTGTGCATTTCTGAATTACCCAAAAATCCCCCCCTAACTTGACTTTTAGGAAGAGAAGTCAAGTTCTTCAGATGGTCTTTAAGATGATCCCAAAACTTCATATCTCATACACCTGTATTTGCATCCAACCCCAAACTCTGATTGATTGTTCTTTGGATCAAATATTTTGCCATTTCTGAATCCGGAGAACATCCAAGCTTCTTTTTCAACATTGCATGCAACTTCAGTCTACTGTGGTTGTACACTCTATCCACTAGGAAGTATTCTATGTTATTTGAATCCATAGTCAAAGCATATACTCCACTAGTTTCATATAGAGTCCAGTTGGTGAAACACATTTCTGATCACATGCTCCACTTCTTCAGGCTTGAACATCATACACAGATACTCCATCACAAGTTTTGTGATTGAAATCCCTAGAGCTTTCAATTGATTTGCATACAACTTCATTCCTATTTCATACATCTCTTCTAAATCTGACCTGGAACATGTTCTGACAATCTTTGCCCAAGTATTATACACTTCATGCTTTTTATCTTTTCTTTTGAGCCTGATCTATTCTTTTCCATCAACCTTCATTGTATCCCAGAAAATGACCTCAGGAGGCTTAACACCAACAGGTTCAGCTGTAATAGGTTCAGGCACTTTGTCCATCACTACCATGTACATATTCACATCATCAGTGCTTGATGGTTCTTTCTGTTCACTTGGCTTAGGTGCCCTTTCTTCTTCAACAACCTTCTCAGCTTCTTCTTCAGCTACTCTAGGCTTCTTGGCTGATTTTCTTCTGGCCATCATTTTGGTTCTTTTTAAAGTCCTCAGACTTTCACCAAGAGTTGCTTCTTTCTTTGATGTTTCTTGCTCATCTGGAAAAGGCTTTTCTATCAGAAAATCATTGCTTTCTTTCATTCTCTTCTCCATTTCAACTCTTGCAGTTTCATTCCCTTGAAGCTTGGTCATTTCTGAATTATACAACTCTCTAATCTGTTCAAAAGTCATCTTTGAGAACATTTCCTTTCTGACTCCTACAACACCTTTGAGAAATGTAATCATCTTATTTCTTTCTTGAGTACCAAGGAATGTCTTTGAGGGTTGTCTCTTCTTTGCAACTCTTTTGACCAACACAGATTTCTTCATGGATGTAACTTTCTTTTGTGCTATTTCAGTTGCCAGACTTTGTTGATAAGCTTCATTTAATTCTGCAGCCAGAGCCTTAGCCATTTCCCTGTCTTTTTCAACTTGAACCCTTTCTTCTTGCTCAAGATCATCCTGCATCTTCCTGGCCAAAGCTTCATCTGACTCAACCAACTTTTAATTTTTGATTGGTTGATCAGATTCCACCATTTTAGCTTTGCCTTTATCTTGGCTTATCACTTTCTCAACACTTGCTTTCTTTATAGCCTCACCTCTTTCTTTGGTGACAACTCCTTTGGCCTTTGAGGTAACCTTGGGAGTATCAGGTTTGGCTTTGATTAAGGTTTCAACAATTTCAAGATCTGTTAGTACTTCTTGCACTATTTATACTGCTTCCTTCAGTTCAGCAGTATTAACGGTTTCTGCTGCTTTGCTTGATGTTTCTGCTTCATGTACAAACTCTGTTTCTTTTTCTTGCTCCCCCTAAAAATCAACTTTATCCTGTTCCCCCATATCTTTGGCATCTTCCATGTTGGCATCAACTTTTGACTCCCCCTTTTTGGGAGCATCAGTCACTGGTTCCCTTCTTCTGAGCACAAACTGTTTCTTCTTCTTTTTCTGGATCAATCTCTTCACCATTTTCTTCAGGTTGGTGATCTGAACTTCTTGAGACAGAATGATCAGTTTCAGCTCTTCTATGTCTTTTCCCTGCTTGATTACATCCATGTTGATGTTTCCCATTGTTTCCATCAATTCATAATAGTCATATCTGTCCTCACCTTCTCCAGGAGTGTTACCCCCTTTTGAAGGATCATGGGATCTTTTTGTAGTAGAGGTCTTCTGCCTAGCAGAAGCACCTGCTACCCCCATGGTTTCTTGGCACCTGGGACCTTTGGATGATTGCTCACCCAAAGTTGCCATGGGGAAGGTCTTATTTATGTTATCACTGACCTCCTCTGTGCTAGCAAGAGTAGTGGCATCCTTTGCACCCATATGCTTATTCATCACCTCATTGAGCACCTCCTTGGGGTTGGGAGACGCCCCTGTGGTTTTCCTGTAGATATTCTCTAATGGAGAATTCTCCATTAAAGGGCTTAAAGGCTCTGTGGGTGAAGGTACAAGAAGGGAAGGAGCCTTCTTTACCTTTTTCCTGATATATGTATTGGTTATTGGTGAAGTTTGTTTTTGAATAAGGGACTGAGGGATTGATATAGTGATGGAAGGTTGGGATTGGCTTTCATTGGGTTAGTCTAATGAGGGCCTTGACCCTGAAGCCATACCTTCTTCATTGTGGGACACCACCATCATTGTAGATAACAATGGGGGTGTCAACTCCTTCCGAGTCCGATGGAGATCTTTTCATGTTTGAAAAGACCTTACCTTTGGGGATTTTGAGTACGTATACCTCATCAAAGTGAGGCATATCCGTCAATTCATGGTTTATAACTACCTGTACAAACCTTGGGTACTTATAAAAACTCTTTTTGTTTCCCAAGTTTGATACAAGGTCACTGAAAATCATTCTTGAAGAATTGTACTTTCTGGCAGTGGCCAAGCAGGCCAAAGCGTAAGCAATTGTACTGCTGAACTCACTCCATCCAGTAATCTTTTTAGAAATGCAGTGCATCAGGGTATGAATAAGAAAACGCCATTGGGTATAAAATTTAGATTTTGAGAATTTGAAACCACTCAATTGGCCTCCATACCCCATTCTTGACAGATTTGAGAACAAGTCCTCATTAGGAATAGAAGTAATACCTGCAGCATCATCTAGACGTAGACAGATGCGTATCACCTCTTCAGAAATGACAAGGGTTTGCCACACACCCTTGTCTTGATTATCTGCACCCCATTCTCTGTGACTACTGTGGCATTTGCCCATAATTGTCTTTGATGCTCTATGTAGATTGTTGGTGATACAGTAAGAGCATGGGCAATATGGCTGGACTTGAGAAAATCCACATTCTGGTGGAATCCAGTAGCTTGCTTTGGTTTTTGAAGCATAGCGATTTCGTTGTGCTCGTCAATGAATGCCATGGATGCCATGTTAGCTTGAGTGTTCTTTCTTGAAACTTACTAGGAACTTGAGAGAAAAGGGTTAGAGAGCAAATGAATGGAAATCAAAGAGTCGTTATGAACTTTTGGGCGGGCAAAAAAAGGTATTTATACGATTCGGGACATAAGCATTATTAACTACTAGCAGTATTAACGAACTAGAAGTATTAACTGAGAGCAGTATTAACTTCTAGCAGTATTAACTAACTAGCAGTATTAACTGAAAGTAGTATTAACTACTAGCAGTATTAACTAACTAGCAGTATTAACTGAGAGCAGTATTAACTACTAGCCGTATTAACTAACTACCAGTATTAACTGAGAGCAGTATTAACTACTAGCAGTATTAACTAACTAGAAGTATTAACAGTGCACTGGCAGTATTAAAACTGCACTGACAGCATTAACTATACTTACACTTTTTGAAGCTTGAGGAACTCTGAGCAAGGTAATAACTTCCTGAGAAAGATGTTAGTAGTACCAAAGAATAAACCAATAACAGGTATGAAAACACTTTTTAAGACATGAGCTCATTCAGAGTTGATCATGCCCACACTTGTGACCAAGAAAGTGAATCTACCCACATCAAAGGCTTTAGTGAATAGATCAGTAAACTGGTTGTCAGTATGAACTTTAGCAACTTGAATTAGCTTCTTTTCATTACAATCTCTAATAAAGTGATACCTGATCTCAATGTGCTTTGTTTTGGAGTGCTTGACTGGATTGTTAACAATGCTTATAGCACTACTATTGTCAATGAAGATTGGAGTGTAAAGAAAGGTTACCCCATAGTCCAGCATCTGATTCTGAATCCATAGAACCTGAGAGCAGCAACTTGCAGCAGCAATATACTCAGCTTCTGTTGTTGATAAGGACACTGTGGTTTGCTTCTTACAATACCAAGATACTAGTCTTGCACCCAAAAGTTGACATCCACCTGAAGTAGACTTTCTGTCCATGTTAGCACCTCCCAAGTCACTATCTGAATAAGCAATCAAGTCAAAGTTGGATTCATAAGAATACCATAGACCTAATCTAGGTTGCCCTCTTAAGTATCTGAAAATCCTTTTAACAGCTTGAAGATGTGATTGCTTTGGCTTGACTTGGAATCTGGCACACACACACACTGGAAACATGATGTCTGGTGTTGAGGCTGTGAGATACATGAGAGATCCAATCATTGATATATATAGATGGACATCAACATCCTCCCCCTCAAGATCAGCAGTGATCTGTTTATGAGTCTCCATAGGTGTGCTTGCTGGCTTTGAGTCTGTTAAACCATACTTATCAGAATGTCTTTCACATATTTTGATTGGCTTATGAAGATCCCATATTTCTTCTGTTTCACTTGAAGCCCAAGGAATAAGGTAAGTTCACCCATTGAACTCATTTTAAAGCTCTTGTGCATCAACTTTTCAAAGTCTCTACACATCTGATCTTTTGTGGATCCAAAGATGATGTCATCAACATAAATCTGAACAAGTAGGATGTCCTTCTTACTCCTTTTAATGAAGAGGGTCTTGTCAATTATTCCTCTTTCAAACCCATTCTCCAAGAGATAGGTAGATAGAGTATCATACCATGCTCTTGGGGCTTGATGAAGACTATAAAGTGTTTTCTTCAATTTGTATACTCTGTCTGGATATGATGGATTTTCAAATCCAGGGGGCAGACAGACATATACTTCTTCATCAATTGTACCATAAAGAAATACACTCTTCACATCCATTTGGTATACCTTGAACTTCATGTATGAGGCATAGGCTAGAAATAGCCTAATTGCCTCTACCCTTGCCACTAGAGCAAACACTTCTTCATAGTCAATGCCTTCTTCTTGAGTGTACCCTTGTGCCACAAGCCTTGCTTTGTTTCTGATCACAATTCCTCTCTCATCCTTTTTATTCCTGAAAATCCACTTGGTGCCAATAACTCTATGACCTTTTGGAAGGTCCACCAAGTCCCAAACTTCTTGCAATTGGAACTGCAGTAACTCTTTTTGCATAGCTTCTATCCAACTGGAATCTTTCATTGCATCATAAACCTTCTTAGGCTCAATCTGAGATAGAAAGCAAGAGTGTACTGTGTGTTTCTAATCCTGCAGCTTTAATTCCTTGTTATCATAGGAGAAGAAATGTCTCCTATGACCAGCTCTGGAGAATGGTTCTTTTGAGTTCTAGTCTGATGACTAGGTTCTTCATTGAGTCCCACATCTAAATTTGAATCATTTAAGCCAGCTGAGGGGATCTCACCAGCTGCTTCTGGCTCTTCATGCCCTTGATTCTCCTCATCTCTTCCTTCTTCTTCACTCTGAATTGGTTCATTCATAGTTTCCTTTGCACAGACATCAACAGGCTCTATTGTAGGTATAGGAAAGATCACATACTGAGGAATAATGTCTTGTACTTGTACTTGATCATCCCCTGATCCTCCACTTCCTGAACCTGCAAGATAATCACTACTGAAACCCAAGGAGTTAGTTAGTGAATCAATGTCAAATAACCACTGAGGACCAGACCCAATAGGATTTGGTGTGTTCTCATTGCATTTGACATTGTCACTTTCCTCAATTATTATAGAAGAAGTATTAAAAACTCTGTAAGCCTTACTCTGAGATGAGTAACCAACAAGAAAACCATCATCTGCCTTGCTATCAAACTTTCCTAAGTGAGATTTGGTATTGAGAATGGTACAAGGACACCCAAAAGGTTTGAAAAATCCAATAAATGGTATTCTTTTATTTAAAAGCTCATAAGGTGTCTTGTTTTTAGGCTTGACTACTAGGACTCTGTTTTGGACATAGCAAACAGTATTAACTGCTTCAGCCCATAAAGTAATTGGTAGTTTGGAATCAGCTAACAGAGATCTAGCATCCTCAATCAGTGTCCTATTGCTTCTCTCAGCAACACCATTTTGGTGTGGAGTCCTAGGAGCACTGTATTGCCTCTCAATTCCTTTTTTCTCACAAAAGGTATTTAGGTCATGATTTTTAAATTCAGTACCATTGTCTGACCTAATGACTTTTACCTTTTGATTTGTTTGGTTTTCAATTCTTAGAATAAAGGATTTGATCAGTCCACTTGTCTCATCCTTAGTCCTTAGAAAATATACCCAAGTAAATCTAGAGTAATCATCAACAATAACTAGGCAGTATGATTTCTTACCTATACTCATAACATTTGTAGGACCAAACAGATCCATATGCAACAACTGAAGAGAATTAGAGATTGTGTTCAACTCTTTGGACTTATGACAAGTTTTGTGTTGTTTGCCTTTGAGACAGGCAACACAATGATCATCACATGAAAAGACTTTGGAAGGTAAACCTCTTACAAGGTTGTTTTTAACAAGTTTATTCATTGTTTTAAAGTTCACGTGACACATCCTTCTGTGCCAAAGTGATGATTCATCCAAAGAAGCTTTTGAAACAAGACAGTTTAGGGATGAATCAGTTGAAACACTTTCCATATCTAAGCAATATACATTATCCTTTCTAGGAGTTCTTAGTAGTATCATCTTTTCATCAACTACCTTGAATCCAGGAGCAAGGATAATGCATTCAGAATCAGTAAATAATATATTATGTTGTTTGTCACAAACCTGTGATACACTTAACAGGTTGTACCTTAACTTCTGAACATAGAATACATCTTCAAAGTTTATTTTACCTTTGGTTACATCCCCGTTACCACTTATCTTACCTCCATTTAGAGTATTACCAAAGGCAACATGCCCACCATTAATTTTCTTGAAATTCTTGAGGTATGACATGTTCCCTGTCATGTGCCTAGAGCAACCACTATCAACATGCCAGATACTCTTCTCTTGAGTTTCTGGTTGCCCTGCACATAAGTTTAAACAATTAGTATTGATTGGGAACCCAAGCCAAAGTGGTCTTGGGTCTCTCTTTCTCATCAAAGTATTTACATTCCTTTTTGATGAGGTTTTTAAACTCAGAGCACTCTTTATTGGAGTACTTTGTCAATATGATTGGCTTAGCAGCACAAACACTAGGAGCAGTACTAACCTTAGAAGTACTAACAGAGTTAGCAGTACTAACTAGTTTAGCAGAAGTACTAACAATGTCAGCAGCACTAACATTGATAGTAGTAGTATTGCTTCTAGCAACACTATCATTGTCAGCAGTACTATTTGGGGTAGCAGTACTAACAGTTTTAGTGCATTTAGGAACCCACATATTGACACTTTCTTTAATAATCTTTTTCTTCATGTGGTTTTTAGGTTTAATAGATTTCTTAGCCACATGGTTCCTTTCAATCTTCCTATAACCAAAGGGTTTTTGCATAGATCTTTGAAAATTCATCCTTTGGTTTATAGGATTGAAATAAAAGTATTTGGCAAGATGATTCAATTTGCCACAGATGAAACAAGGTTTTGGTCTATTGATTTTACTCAAATCAACCCCTTGTTTTTGTGCCCACTGATTATTCCAGTTTCTTTGATTTCCCCTCTTTTTATCATGTTTTAGGGGCTCAGTCTTCTTACATGCACACTGTTTGCAAGGGACTGGATTCACAACTGTGGTCTGTTTGCAATGGACCTTACCAGACTTTCCCTCTGTCTTCTCTATGTCCTTGGATTTGATCCAAACCCTTCCACAGTCCTCATTGGTGATAATGTTATTCTCTAGAGGAATCTCACCACACACATTGTTCTTCTTACTTTTACCAACCTCTTTCTCAGTCTTATCCTCAACAACTACCTCATCTAAGGGATCTATCTCAGTGGCTCCCTTAGGCAAGTCCTTCCTATCTTTGGTTTATAGCACGTCTGAAGTAGGAGGAATGTAGTTGTTATATGGTGGTGGTGTGACATTATATCCAATTCCTCTTTTTAGCTTGTCATGAATCTGAGTTTGTAGTAAAGAGTCCATTTCTTTAGAAGCATTGGAAAACTTTTCCACATCAAACTTAACCTTGGTTAGCTCCTCTCTCAACTTTTCACTCTCCTCTTTAGATTTGGTCAGTTTAAGTTCTAGATCCTTTTTCTCCCACTTCCAGTAATTGGTGTCATATGAGTGTTAAAGTTCATTGGCTTGAAAACCTTTAATCTGTTCCTCAAACCTCTCAACAATTCTCACATAGTCTTTTATATCTTTTTCTAATCTCTTAAGGTCATCACTCATCTTCTGATTGTGATCCCTGTACCTTTTAACAGTTTCTATGCAAGTTTTAGAACAGAGATTAGAACTTACCTCAGTTGGGAGATCAGATACTTCTGCTATAAGAGCTTGATTTTAGATAGCCTCTTCTGCTTGATCACTCCAGTCAAACCCCATTCCTTGTTGAGAAACAAGGGCTTGCAGAGTTTTTGTTATGGTTGAGGTTTCCAGACTGTACTTGTTGGTGGTTGTTGGTGTGAGACACTCCACTTATGCATTCCCTGGCAAAGTGTCCCTTCAGATGACATTTATAGCATTACACCTTTGATTTATCAAATCCTCCTCCATCTTCTCTTCTTTGGGAGAAGTTGTTCCTCCCAGTCCTCTTTATGAACTTCTTCTCCCTCATGGAGAGCATGGCCATCTGCCATTTAATATCCATCTCTTCAAGATCATCAGGATGAAGTTGTTTCAAGTCATCATTAATTAAAGAGGAATTTCCATGGCTGGAAAGAAAGGCTTCAAACACAGATTCAGTGCCTTTCTCTTGATTTGCTCCATTAGCAGCATTAACTGATTCAGGGTTAGCAGTAGAATCAATTGATGCTGACAGGAGTGTAGCATTATGAATATATCCAGAAGGTTTCTTTTTTGCCTCCACCTCAGCTTCAAATACTCTAAGGTCATTGTACAGATCATCAAGTTCTTTCTCTTCCAATTGTTCATTCTCTCTGAATGAAACAGTGTACATGGTCCATTCATCTCCAAGGGACCTTAAGAACTTTCTATTTACATCATCTTGATCAATCTGTACTCCCATAGTGGCTAGTTCACCAATCAGCTTGTTAAACCTGTCAAAAGTTTGAGTCATGGACTCATTCTTAGTTGACATAAAGTTTTCATACTGTTGTTTCAAGATTGCCTTTTGATTTCTCTTGGTACTTTTTGTACCAGAGAATCTCTTCTCTAGAGCATTCCAGAGCATCTGTGCATCAGTGCAATTGCAGAATTGGTGTTGATACTCATTGGGAATGGCCAAGAGCATTGTGCTTAAGGCTTTCATCTCTGTCTGCCTTGTCTTTCTTTCTGCATCCGTTTTTGGTGGAGTTCTTTTTCCATCTTCACCAATCTTTCCTGCATCAGATAGGCCATTCTCAATGATGTCCCACATGGAGTAATCTGTGAGGAGAATGTATTGCTTGATTCTAATCTTCCACATGTCAAATTCATTGGATCTAAGCATTGGAACCTTTGAGACCAAAGTACTGTTTGATTCAACTGTATTTTCCATGATGAATAAGATTTCTGAGAATACTTGCTCTGATACCACTTGTCAGGATCTTGATTCTTAACAAGAATAAATACTCATAAACAATATTAAAGACGTTTGCGGAATAACACTTTAATATTCAATAAAACAGTGAATCAGAATAACAACTTGTAAACTTTATTGAATGATAGTAAAGCTACAAGATTCAACATTCAACCTCAATATTGATGAACAGGTTCACCAATACGAATTCTACTTCTCTAGAATGAGGATTACAAACCTTGAGGTTGATTCTCTCTATGAAAACAAAAACTCAGAATTTCAGAATTTATTCTAAGGTTACAAACTATTCTATACTTATACTGAAGATAAAAGATAATTACAAATAATAAAAGATCTTCAGAATAATCTTCCATATTTGTCTTCAAGCTTTCCATAATCTTCAAACTTCTTTAAACTTGATCTGAACGAATCTTGATTATCTCTTAAGCCGCACTAAGTCTTCAGCAACATTAATACTTTGATCAGTATTAATGTTCAGCAGTACTAACTACCAGCAGTAAGAAAATTGCTTAGCAGTAGTAATTTCTTCTAGCAGTATTAATCTTGACTAGCAGCATTAACCTGAATCAGCAGCATTAACTTCAGAAGTAGTAATCAAGTTGTGCTAGCAGCACTAACTGTACTTGTGCATTTCTGAATTTCCCAACATAAGCAATCATTAAGTGCTTAATTCTTTTAACACAAGCACGAACACACAAGGAATTAATTTCTTTGTCATAACGTTTATAGAAATAACATTTGTGGTGTTTTCGATGATTAAATGGAATCCCTGGGGAGTCAACATCAAACAACTCCTTTCTAATGTGTATTCGTTACACACAGTGACTTAGTGTTACTGACAGGCATGTTAACTGATTCCTTAGTTGATTCAGGTGTTACACAACTAATTTGTCTGGATTTGCAAAGATCTAGATGAATATCTTATGAATTGACGAATCAGAGGCTACGAAAGATAGACATTTCTTACAAATAGTTTTGATGAAGTCGTTGCACTTAACATCAAAAAGGTGGAGAATGACTACACAAGAAATGGCAAAGATCACATGTTTCAAGAATCATGTCCAAGATTGAAATCTTCAAAAGCAAGTATCCTGAAGACATGCTGATTTCAGAGCTAGAGAAAGAGATTGCATCTTCTGAGTTGAACAAGAAGACTGAATTGCTAAAATCTTTTTATTAATGATCTTGATCCAAAGGGGGAGATTGTTAGACCACAGTCTCATTGGATTCAAGATCATCCAATCTGAAGATCCAATCTAAAGCTAAAGTCAAAATGTCGACTCTCGATATTAAAGTCTATGTTTGTTTGTAATAGATGTCAAAGTAATTGTTTGTTATTGTATTGTTTATGTTAAGTCCAAATATTGTATACAAGATTTAATAATAAAAGTCAGTGTAAGTCAACAATGTCAAAGTCATAAGCAAAGTCAAAGTTGTATTGTCAAAGTCAATATTGATTAGTTTTACTTAGTTGTTAAGTTTTAGTTTAGTTAGGTGATATAAATAGAGTTTGCTTTGTAATCTTTAGGTAAGAACTTAATGGTAAATCAGAGGTGTGAGATATATGACAAGAGCTTTCAAGATTAACTTTCTTTCTAGCTTTCTCTCTCTAGAATCTTAAGATCTTGTGTTCACAATTGGTATCAGAGCAGGTTAGATTTTGAGAGATTTGAGAGTAGAGTACTAAATTTCGTGTTAATCAGTTCAATCGATTTTCTAATTCGTCAGAATTTTTTTTTTCAAGAAAATAGTTTTCTGGACATTTTTTCTAGATCTATGTTGATTTTCTGAACGATTTTCAGTGAATTTGGATTCAATTGCTTCGGAATTCAGTGTAGAACATGTTTTGTTCTTGATTCGTGCAAAGATTTGATCATTTTGTAATCGAATTTGTCAATTTTGAATATTCCAGAAAAGTTCTCGAGTTTTTCTGTTCTTCGCGAATTTTGCTGATTTTTGGTGTTTGATCTATATTTGGATTAGTTTTGGATAATGAACCTGTTTCTAAGTGAATTCCGTGAGAGTGTTTTGAGAAATTTTGGACTTGTGTGATTTTCTTCGTTCGTAAACTGGACAGAATCGATTTTCGGTTCATTCATAAGAGTTTTCGGGTTATTCATCAGGGTTTTCGGTTCTTTCTTCAAGTTTTTCGGTTCATTCATCTGGATTTTGTTCTTTTCGGCTAAGGTTTTCGAATAAGGTTTTCGGCTAAGGGTTTTCGTTCTTTTCAGTATCATCTTCAACCGAGAAGCTAAGTTTTCGGTCTCTTATATAACCGAAAAGTTTGGTTTTCGGTTTCCTCAACAACCAAAATGCGTGGTTTTCGGTTCTTATTTTCTTCAGCCGAAAAGCTCTCTACTACTATTCAGCATGTCTCTTCAATCTCAAGTCTATAAGAATGAGTTGATGATGTCTCTCGGGACAGATACACGTCCCCCTGTGCTTATTAATGAGAATGAGTATTCTCAATGGAGAGATCGATTTATTGATTTTCTTGAGAGACAACAAAATGGGGATTACATGGTTCATGCTTTAACCAATCCTCCTTTTGAGAGACCTGTCAAGATCATTCCAGCCACTGCTAATACTGATCAAACCACAATACTAAAGCCAGTTGATGAGTACAATGAAGAAGAATTTTTAAAGTACAACGGAGAAACAATTGCTAAGTCTAATCTCATTCTTGCCTTGCCAAGTCACATATACAATCGTGTATATTGTTACAAGAACAATCTAATGCTCATGTGGACTCATTTGGAGAAAATCATGCTTGGCTTGGTGGTGGCTACTCAACTTCGAAAAACGAGATATATGAAAACTACAATTCAGCAGACAGTCTCTGTTGAGAGCAATGAGCAGAAAGTTAAGAAATTGGAATCTGAGAATGCTGAGCTTAGAAAGAATATATCTGCTTTGGAGCAAAAGATTACTGAAGATAAAGCTAATTTTGAATGTGAAAAGAAAAGTTTTTCAAAGAAGTTTTCAGATTTCTCCAAGAAATGTTTTGAAGAGAAAAAGATAGTGGAGCTTAAATGCTTAAAACTTTCTCAACAAATCTCTGATTTTGAGAAAGTATTGATTTTAGAAAGAGAGAAATTTGCTCAGGAGAAGAAGGCCATAGAATAGAAGAATGTAGGGTTCTTTAAAGAATTATCTGGCCAGAGAACTGAGTCAGAAAAAGGATTTGAGGAAGAAAGATCCATTTTTTGAATCTGAAATCAAGAAGCTAACTTCAAAATTGTCTGAACTGTCTGCATCTGCGCTAAAAGAGCAAAAGACGAAGTCTGAATTCAAAACAAAGATTGACCAGCTTGTGAAAGAAAGAGACAATTTCGCCTCAAAGATCAAAGAACTTGAGAAATCTGTTTCAAGTTCAAATCAGAAATTCGTTTCTTCACAAAGGTCAGTAAAATCATTTAATCAGATTCGTCGCACTAACCTTTTCTTTGATGAATATTTAGATGGTTCAGATTCTTATCCAAGGAGAAAAAGTTTCAAGAAAATGAAACTGGTATGGATGAAGAAATCAGTCAAAGATGACAAGACTGATGAGCTGAAAGATAAGAAATCATGTGTACCTGTACAAAAAGCAAAGAAGAACAAAGCATCTAACAGTAAGAAATTTTATTGTTCTATTTGTTGTACACATGATCATTTTCACAAAACAAATGATCATTACTGGTATGATTCTTACTCTGTTACCCCCACACGAACTGTAACTCACATTTCTGGACCCAAATACCAATGGGTACCAAAGAAGAAAATCGATTCTGTGTTGCAGGCACCTCAATCCAAGGGGGAGTAAAAGACAAAATGGCTTTTGAGTACATCAGCTCAATACCCGGACTTCAATGTCAAAATGGCTTTTGAACATAGCAGTTCAAAACCCGCATCTCAATGTCAAGAATATGGCTTCTAAGCACATCAGCTTAGGACCCGTTCTTCAAAGGAGTTTGTCTTCTAAGCACAACAGCTTAGGACCCGTACCTCAACGTTCAAAAATACCTTACTCCTGTATGATTGCATCCGATGGATATTGATGGTCTCCGTCCCGAGTGAATTGATCTGATCTCTATCCTATACTTTTTATTTGCTAAATTTTTCTGATATTGATGGTCTAACAATTCAAAGGGAGTGTTTGATCTCTATCCTGTTTTAAATGATATATTTCAGATGCTTAATTTAAGGGGGAGTAAAGGTGATGACTTATGATTATTTCAGATCAGAACTCATTCTAGAAAACCGTTTTACTGCTTTCTGTCTTTTATTTTTGAATAAATAATATGAATAAAGTGGCTTCTGATCACATGACAGATCAGGACCCGTTTTTCAACGTTCAAAGAAGGATATTATGTTAATATCCAGGGGGAGCTCAAAAGATATAAATCATTTGATCATGATTTGAGGGGAGCCGAAAAGATAAAAATCTTCTGATCCTAGATCTCAGGATTGTTTGAAAGAAGAAAAACTTTCGAACATGAAAAACAATTTTCTTAAATGTTCAAACCACTTCATATTCTCAATCGATTTCATGAATTTAGAAGTGTGATTTTTAAATGTTTTTCAATTTTTGCGCTTTATTGTTTAACTGGCCATGTGTTTCCAAAGATTAATACTTGTGTATTATCTTGTCCATATATTGTCAAGTATTCATACACACCGGTTCAGTATTTTATTTGAAATTGTTATTACCATGTCTCAAATTCAAACAGTTTTTCGATGGTAATACCCCCGTTTGAAATTCAAAGTTGATGAGCATCATTCATCTTTTTCATATTTGTGCTTTCATTGATAAATTGTTTATATTTGTTCATATAAACAAAATTACCAATTCTTTGATACCCTAACCATTTGATTTGATCTGATTGATTCATTGTCAGATTCTCAAAACAATTCTCTTGACTTCATATTCATTCATTCAATATCCTTGTTTTGAGAAATCTTCAAAGAACAAATGCTCACATTTCTTTCATATTTTTCAATGAGCATACATACTCTGACATATGATTTCTTGTGCTTTACATGTCAAGAAAATCATTGACCAGCATGTACTTCTAGGAACATGGGATTCAGTGTGAGTGCTTATTAGATCTTCCATGGATTCACACTAACCAGTGTTTCCTACCCCGGAAGAAATCCTTTGAGTGATTGAGGGGAGAGGGGTCTAAAAGAATTGAGTGTGGGAGTGAGCTGAGATAAAATGGAAATGAGAGATTGGTTAGATGTGAGATTAAATGTGTAAAAGAATCAGAGTGTGAGAACAGAGTTAAAAGAATATCAGAACTCTGCACCAAACATTTTTCTGAGCCGGGCAGCCACATTACTGATTGGTTCACATTTCTTTGGTGATCATCATTGAAATAGGCAAATAGCCCATGCCATCTCTTGCATACAACCTCACTAGCTACTCATTCTTTTCTTAAAAAGAGAATGTTTCACATTTTCTGGGGAAGCAGCACATAATCTATCGGATCTTCTCTTGGAAGATACTGATATTGAAAAAGAAGGAAAGTTGCCCCACCTTCGACCCTTTCTCATTCACATTGAGTCCATGTATTATCATTGTTGTCTCGGTGATTTACATACTTTGAGCCTTTATGAAACACAATCATTGTGCTAATTTCTTTCATACACAAGCACGAGCACACAGAAAATCTGTTTTTCTGTCAGAACATTCATAGATAAACATTGAGTTTTTCGATGATTGAATGGAAGTCCTGGGGAGTTATCATCAAGCCAGCTCCTTAAATTGTACATTCGTTGTACACAGTAACTTTGTGTTACTGACAGGCATTCCTGACTGTTTCATTTGTTGAATCAGGGTTACACGCTCATTATGTCTGAATTTGAAAAGATTCGGATATATACTGTTCATGATTCGGCTTTTCAGATCAAAGGACAACGATTGTTTCAAAGGGGTTATCAAAGTCTGAGCTGAAATTGAAGAAATTTTGATGATCTGATGCTCACATCATCAAAAAGGGGGAGAACGATATAAAGATTCAATTTCAGAGTTCAAGTTCAAAGTTCAAGCTTTAAATTCAAAATGTTTCTGCTGCTGTTTCAAAGACTAATTCAAAGTCAAAAGATTCAAGAAGGTTTGTTCTTCCAAAGATGATTAAGAGATCAAAGTAATGAAGATACAATTTTTCAAAGATTCCTCAATCAAAGCTGTTTCAAAGTTCAAAGCTGAAGAGTTCAAAGATATTTCAAAGATGTTTCAAAGTTGAAGTTTCAAAGGAGTTTCAAGAATTCCGTTTCGCATTTTCAAGACATGTTGACTTTCAAAGCCTCAAAGTTAAAAAGACTTTTCAAGATTCTTCAAAGGCTGAAATACTGAAGATTGTTAAAGCTTCAAAGTTCAAAGTTGCCAAAGACAAAAGCTGAACAATTAAGTGCTGAAGATCTGTATCAAATTTTTATTAAATCTTGAATACAAAGGGGGAGATTGTTAAGTCCAAATATTGTATACAAGATTTAATAATAAAAGTCAGTGTAAGTCAACAATGTCAAAGTCATAAGCAAAGTCAAAGTTGTATTGTCAAAGTCAATATTGATTAGTTTTACTTAGTTGTTAAGTTTTAGTTTAGTTAGGTGATATAAATAGAGTTTGCTTTGTAATCTTTAGGTAAGAACTTAATGGTAAATCAGAGGTGTGAGATATATGACAAGAGCTTTCAAGATTAACTCTCTCTAGCTTTCTCTCTCTAGAATCTTAAGATCTTGTGTTCACAGTTTAAGTAATTAATCTACTTAGTTAGTTATTAGTTTAGTTAGTTTACTATAGTTAGTTATTTAATATCTTTGTAATAGATATTATTTAGAAATAATATCTAGATATTATGCAAGTTGTAGGAAGTGTGTTAGACACACATTAGATAGATTAGATATTGTGTATCTCTCTGATATCTCTCAAATTAGATCAAATCATAATCGATACATACAAACACACACTAAAAGGTGTAAAAGAAAGAAAAACAGAGAACACAATCTAGAGCTTGAATCGATCAACCTTGTAACCTTTGTTATATATCAATACAGGTTGGTAATCGTTATTGTGTTGTTTCTATAAAACTTGATAGTATTGTTGGACCGACAGGAAGATTTTGAAAAATCAATGTTAATGAAAACAGTTGAAAGTATCATTTGTTCTAACCCAGTCAAAATCCTTTCTTCTACAAGAGTGTTCTCGAGTTCATTAATTTTACCTTCTAAAGCAAGTGGAGGAACATAAATATTTCCTTCAATTGGTTTTGCCTCCATTTCCTCTGTAGAATAGCTTTGAAAATAATCGTTAAAAAACAATTTTGATTGTGTAAAACTATAACTAGAATAGCTTCATCCTCATCTGATTGTTTAGTCCATTTAACTTTGAGTTCAGGTTATTTGAGGTGCCAATTTAAGAAATCCAAAATCATACAAAGCAGGCACTTCGGAAATATCTTTTTTCAGATAGTGTGGGTTCTCAGAGCCAAGACCCCAACACTTACTACTCTCTTTTGATTTGTTAAGATGAATGGGTTGCTCTGTCTGACCAAGAGTATAAAGTTTTTCTTCCAAAACACTCACTTTTCCAGCTAAAGATTTGTTTTCTTTCTAGGTCTAATTTTATAGTAATCATTGTATTTATAGGACTTGGTCAATACTGTGTTTTAGGACTATCTGTGTTGTATTTGACCAAGGGTATTTAAGTCCCTTTGGTCTTTGTTGGTTGAAAGTTCTCACACGCATATTAATCAGAATTCTACTTTGCGCTCCTATTGTCTCTCTCTCTACTTTCTCTCTCTAAGGATTTAGAGATCTTGGTTTATCAGATAAACACTTTTTCGCAACCTCTTTAACCTCAAGTTCACACAATTTATATTTTGAAGTTGTTTCAGATAGTTGATTAGGAATTACAGTGTTCTCTCTCGCACCGGTATCAATATTTTTGTGTAAAGCTTCAATCAATACATTTTTCACAGCAATATCATTGTTGAGCTTCAGTATTGATTGGTTTTTCTATTTAATGATACATTTTTTGCGTTCAAGCTTAGACTGCAAATCCTGAAGTTCAATCATCATGAATTGCATTTGGCTTAGGAAATCAGATTCAGTCATATCACATACCTCTTCAGTATCCTCAGCATCAGAATCTGCTTCAGTTATGTTCTGACCTATAAAGCACATGTGAGCATTTTCATCTTTTTCTCTTCGTCTAAATGATCCAACCAGTATTCGTCTTTAGCCATCAATGCTTTGCCAAGAGCATTTTGTTCTTGTAGTATTCCGAATTGCAGACCTTCGGCTTCCGACAATCCTCAGCTTATTGGCCTACTTTTCCGCAGTTGTAACACTTAACTGGCTGATCAGTTTTATTCTCCGTATAAGCATTCATATATTTATTATCAGACTTCTTCTCTTCTGGACTTTTCTCCTCAAACCTTTAATTTCTTGTGTTCATAATTTCTTGATCCTGATGAGTACCTCTGACTGTTTGACCCTGGTTTCTTGTACAATTTCTTATGGAAAGATTTGGTCGACAGTAGCATAGCTTGCTTTAAGTTCACACAATCATCAGAATAAGAATCCTCCTCACTTTCAACTTCTTCAGATTTAGACACTATTACTTTCTTCTTTTTCTTCAGACTTACAGATCTTTTCTCTTTCTTCTTCACAACCAATGCAACAAGATCTGCTACCAGTTTCTCAAATTTCTTTTTCTCATCTTTAATCCCCTCTACCTCTTCCTCGTTTTGTCTCAAAGTTTCATATACTTCATGTAATGGTATCTCATTTAGATCTTTCATCTGTTTCATCTGTCTGGTAATTCTTTTCCACTATGGCTGTAGAATGCTCAAGAATTTCACATTCAACTTAATCTGAGACTTATTGACTGTCTGGTAACTCTTACTCAACTCGTTGAGAAGAGTAACAAACCTGTCATATGTAGTCTCAAGACTTTCACCTTCCTTAGCCTTGAATTCTTCATAGTTGTTTAGACAGTTTGACACTTTCATCTGATTTCCAATTTTGGACCCTAACATCATTTTCTCAAGTTGATCCCACATTTCTTTCCCCGTAGCATTATAGCTATCTATCTTGACATACATTTCATTTGGATTCCCTTGCAGAATGAAAGATCTGGCCAATCTGTCAGCTTTTAGCCTTTTCTTCAGTTCCTTATTGTACTCTTCAATTGGCAATGGATACTCCTTGTTTACAACTTCCTCTCCATCCTCTGTTTCTATAGAAAGAATCTTAGTTGGAGGTTTCATCACTCCTTCTTTAAGAGACAATCTGATATAGTCACCCAAATCATTTCTATCTATGAAGTCTAAGAATCTATCCTTCCACTACTCATACTCACCTTTGAATAACACTGGTGGTTTCACGTCTATTCCAATAGCAAGAGCCTCTCTGGAAGTCATCCTGACAAAAAAACTGTACAATAAGAGCTTGAAATGATCGTTAGTTCGAAACAAATCAATATATAGAAAAACTTAGAAGGAATTTTCAGAAATAAATTTCCAAAAATTTCCTAAGGAAGGAATTCGCACACTACTTTCAACTAAACAATTTTCGCACACAACCACAATTCCCATAACTCCACCAATTTGCATACTTCAGAATTCGCACACCAACAATTTGCACGAGCCAAGATGCGAGTTCTTAAAATTTGTGCACTACTATATGCGAAATCTAGACAGAAAAATTTGAAGAATCCAACATTTCACATGAATTTTCGTACAATAGGGACCTACGAATTCTATACTTAGAATCTATTTTCAACCTCAAGCAATTCGTATCGATACTAATTCTAGACTTCGAAAAATTTCCAAATTTTCATGCGAAATCTAAGCAATTCGCATATACCCTTATGCGAATTCAATGAATTCGTATGACACTCTGATGCGAAAATCTTACTTTTCACCCAACGCTTTATGAGAAATATGTCCTTTAATCAACT
Source organism: Arctium lappa (assembly GCA_023525745.1). Taxonomy (NCBI): domain Eukaryota; kingdom Viridiplantae; phylum Streptophyta; class Magnoliopsida; order Asterales; family Asteraceae; genus Arctium; species Arctium lappa. The sequence continues at coordinate 99,444,841 of CM042050.1, forward strand.
TTTCGTATATGAGAGTTATGCGAATCCTTTTCAATTCGCACAAAACCTTAGGCAATTTTTGTACTTGTGATTTTTCAGAAAGACTTATGCGAAATCCTCTCTTTATGCGAGTTCTTGATGCGGATTCTGTAGATCTTGCGAGTTCTTCGAGAATCTATACGAGTTCTTCAGTTTCCAGTCCAAAAACACTTTAATTAACCCAAAATTCCATCAATTTTCGATTTATAGATCAAAACATCACCAATTTGATCTGATACACCAATCAAACCTTTTACAAACAATGAATTTCAAAGAAATTTACTTAAGCATATAAATCAGATTCATTACAGTGCTTAGAATTTATGAACTCAAAAACTTACAAAATCTCAAAAAACAATTGAGAATTACAGTACAAGATCGATACAAATCAATACTGGATTTGTCTAATACATCATACGAACACAATAGACTTTATTATTCTCACAAATACATTGAAAAATACAAAATTCGATCAAAAGTAAACGAAGAATGGTGCGAAACATTTTCTTGATTTCTATTGAACTTCGGCTCTGATACCAATTGTGTGTCCCACAATATGTTCTTATTGCAAATATGATCAAGATGACAACACAATCAAACACAACAGTTTCCAATTTCAATTAATCTAAATTAGTATACAGAACACTTCTCTGAATATTTCTCTCTCTACAATCACAGTATACGCTAACCTTCTAGTCATATGAGTCTACCAACGAAAACTCTATTTATACTCTAAGACTAATTACAATACACGGACAAAAAATAAACTATTAAACACATTGACTTTGACTTTTACTTGTTACAAATTGACTTTGACTTTAGCTTGAGAGTTGACTTGAGCTTTTGACTTGACTTTCTTCATACACATTCATGATCTTGTATCCAATATATTAGTGCACTAACAGAAGGGTATAAATCAGATAACTCAAAAAAATGTTACAAAGGGAATGAAATCATAGTGTGAATAATGAATCTAGACTATACCAAATCATGAAAGCAATTCATTAATACACATAGGTAGAGTTTGGTACACAGACATGATTTGACGGGACTAGACAGGACAAGAGGCTAGGACAGGACTAGACAAGACAAATATTTGTCTTGTGTTTGGTATGACTAGGACTGGATAGGATAGGACTGGACTGGCCAAGTTTCCCAAAAACGTTTGATGATTTTATATGTCATATAATAATTATAAATAACACAAATAAAGTATAACTTTAAATAATTAAAAAACATATTTATTTTTTATATATTTTTCATACATATAAATACATACAGAAACAATGGTATGAAATTAAATGAAAAATATGAAATAATTGATGATAGTTCGAAAAAATCCGACTCATACAAATAAAATATAATATTTGATTCAATTTGGAAGATCTTTATGAATTGGCGGAGGCATACTTCCAGCGAAAGGTAAATATAAAGGCGATAGGTAGCTGGTGAAGGACGGTAGTTGTGAAAGACGTGAAAGATAGTGGACAATGGTGGTGCAATAGGTAGTTGTGGTTGATGTGGCAGAGGTATAGGTGGTAAACGATGGTAGTGGTGGTGGCGGTGGACAATGGTAAAAAGAGGTTGTTGTAGTGGAGAAGAGGCGGAGGTAGCCGACGGTGGTGGTGGCGGCAATGGGTGGTGGTGATCAGTGGAGGTGGTGATAGCCGATGGTTAGAGAGGTCGTGGAGGAAGTTGTAGTGGAGGAAGAGGTGGAAGTGGTCGACGATGGTTGGCGGTGGCTATCGGTGGCCGTTGATGGTGCTAGGAGCCATGGGTGGTGATGATAGGTGTTAGCGAAGGTGGTCTACGATGGTAGTGGTGGTGGTGATGGCCAATGGTGGTGGAGGAGGTTGTTATAGTAGAACAATAGGTAGAGGTAGACGACGGTGGCCAGCGGTGCCTACTGGTGGTTACGATGGGTAATGTGACCCTTAAGACTAATACCATATTAGAATTATATATCAAATGGCGGTAGATCAGTAATTTTTAGTTTCTATAACACCCACGATTTTCTAACTTGAAAATTACGCTCTATGGTAGCCACCTCTCTACTCTTTCTCTTTGAAGATCAACAACCTGGAGTCTTTCTATCTCAACTCAACCAACCTATGATGGAATGCCACTTCAGCAGAAACGGTTACTACACCTTTACAGGTGGCAGGACCTCATTGGCTATAGGTTTGACTTTTGTAATATTCTGCTATAAATAGGGAGATCTCCTTTGTGCAATGTACAACATAACAGATTTACACATATGTCACACTATAAACTGCAGACAGTGAGCTAGAGAGAGAAAGGTGAGTCAGATATAATTCTACACACACTACTAGGTATTCTTGGTGTTCTTCATATTATAATTCTCAGATTCATCATCAATCGTATGATTATGATGGCTTTTACATTAAATTGTCTATGCTATCTCTATTTCCTCTAGTCTATTACTGTATCCACCCACTTTAATCAAGTTACTCAAAGCTTCTGCATCTATTACTCTATTTTCTAACTTGATCCAAAGATGAGTTGATCTGGTACAACAATTGGTATCAAAGCAGGATTGATTCTTCTAAATCAATTCGATCAACTATGTAGTGTTGATTTCTCATCTGGTACATTTTTGCTTTCTAATTTGTTCTCAATTCAAGTAGTCTCTATTTTTCACTGTTTTTTGACCAGTTCAATCTACTGTGAGATTAGAAATCTGTTACTCGATTAGAAAGTAAATAAGTATGTGTTTTTCAATTTAGAATATGTTCTTCAAATCTGAGTAAGGTTTCTAGCTCTATCTCATCTCAAATCTCTCTATTCAAACCTACTTTGCTAATACTATGTTTTCTGTAAAATGGCGAACATTAATGCCATCTACACGGTTGGTTCCTAAACAATACTCCCAACTATCCTCAGGGATGAATATCCCAATGGAAAATCAGGATGATCAATTTCTTCGAGGGTATTAATAATGATCTTTACAAAATAGTTTTAAATGGTCCCTACATCCCTACTGTTATTGTTCTTAGAGTTCCAACTATAGTAGATACGGCTGAAATACCTGCATATACCAATCCAAAAGATATGGCATCATGTTCTGATGCATACTGGGAAAAGGTTGAGGTTGGAAGGAAATCTAAAAGGCATCAAATTATGGCAATCCCAAATGCCATCTTCCAGTCTCTAGATGCCTATGAGATAGCCTAAGAGCTTTGGCTAGAACTCAAGAGACAACTTGAAGATGGGGTTAAAACACAAAAGGACAAAAGATCTAAATGTCTCAATGAGTACTATAGTTTTGCTGCTAAACCAGAAGAAACCCTACACCAGACATATGACATGTTTAATCATTGATCAACAAGTGTAGAAGGTAAGGATTCAAAGGACTAGGGAGGAAAACAATGTCTTATTCCTTTAGAGCATGGGTGAAGAGTGGCTTCAACTATCAATGTCTTTCCAATTGAATAAGGACCTTGATGCATGGTCTTTACACAATTTTTTTTGGTAATTTGGTATCCCAAGAACAACATATTGTCAAAGCCAAGCCTCTGTTGGGTGGGCCTCTGGCCTTAGTAATTGTGTCTATAGAGGATCTGACTAAGAAGTCCATAGAAAAGTCCACATAGGGGAACTCTAAAGCTCAAGCAAAGAAGAAAGGGAAAAAGGATTTGATTGTTGAAAGTGAAGATGATGAGGAGAATGATGAAGAAGAGGAAGAAGATAGTATGAGCTCGATAGCCAACTTTTTGGCTCTTTTGACAAAAGAGTTCACCAGAGGTTATCCCAAGAGGCCAGCAGCGCAGAGAAACAAAGATAGAGAAGACAGAAGTGAAAGATATCAGAGATCAGCCCCAGTTTATTAGAGGCAATATGGACCCCCAGAGTCATATGAACCAAGGTATGTGTAGTGAGAAGAGGTGTATGAACCAAGAGCCATAGAATAAAAACTATTTGATCCGAGATATTATGAGCAAAGATCCTATGAACTGAAACAAGTTCCAAAATTCATACAAAAGGAGGAGCATAGTGGTTCTCTGAGGCCACATAAGCAAAATCCATAAAGCGACAAATGTTATAGATGTGGAAAGTTTGGAGACTTCACAGCTGATTGCAGAAGCCCACCGCCCAAAGATGCAGCCTTCTATAAAAAGAAAGCTAAGTACTATGATCAGAAGAGTTTGATGGTTGAAAGAGAAATGGGTTCTAATGATCCCTCTGATGAGGAGTGCATGCATGCATTGTTTACAATATGGCTGAAATGTGTAGGACAGATACTGATGATGAATCTCATGTACCTTCTGACTTTGATCCTTCTAATCTATCTTGTTCAGAGTTTGCAAGTCATAAACTTCAAAATGATTTAAAATTTTTGGAACAAAATCATTCTGATTACCAACAACAAGTTGCTTTTTATAAAAGGGAAAAGGGGCTTCTGGGTAAAAAAAAAAGGAAATCTTCGTTGAAAAGGAAGATTTAGAAGCGAAAAAGATTTCAAGTGAATATATGTTAAAAAAGAAACGTGATGAACTTGCGAAGGATCTGTAATGCAGAAAGCAGAAGAGAAAGAAACCTGAAACTGATAGAATGAACACTCTCTTGATTTAAAACTATATTTTCAAAAGGAAAGAGAATTGCTGCATCAAAACTTTCAAAGAACAGAGATTTTAATCAAAAAATACCAAGATGCACAGGATGTACATACAAAGGTTAATTCCCAAATGCATACGCAAGGGTTAGGATTCAATGATACTGATCCTTATACTGGCAAGAAGAAGGACTTTTTGGAATCTACATTCTGCATTGGTATAACACAAAAACCAAAATTTCCAGTTATGTCTGTTTTCGTGAGGAAGAAAACCTTTGATGGCACAAGAACAGGGAATCTGCAAAGATTTAGGAATATCATTTATTTCTCTGAATAACTAATAGTTGCAAAGAGTAAAGAGGAAACCTTTTTCATGTTCGGATTTCCAGAGACACAACGTCAGAACACCTTAGCACTTAATGCAGCGACAACTGAATTTGTTCCCTCTAAAGTATAAAAAGAATTAAAAAGTATTTTTGAAGGTGATGTTTTGGAAGTTCTGAAGCATAATGAATCTTCTGAACCTGAAGTTGTGCCCTACACAATTAAGGAGATAAGCAATTCCTTTAAGAAGGTTGCAAATGGATATGACATATATCATGGTAATCTAGTCTCTGGAGTTGTTGAAAAAGTATTTCTTGATTCAGACTCAGATTATGAGGATGATTCATCTTATGTCACTCTAGAGACTGGCTTTGAAGAGCCAGTGGTTAAGGAATCAGAGGAGACCAAGCTCCCTCTAGCATTCCAGATGGACCTATTTCTACGAAGAAATTTGAGAACAAAATACCTATCTACCCATATATAATTGATATATGTTTAAAAGATAAATCAACCCTTGATCTTGAAAAAGAAATGAAGGGGAAATATTTTTCCAAATCAACTCTACAGACTTCTAAATCCTTTGTGTTCAAACCAATTGAGTTTACAAGAGAGCAAAAAGGCAAATGGATTGAAAATGATAATTTTGTTCCTTTTGTGGCAGTGAAATCTTTGAGAAAAAGGGAAGTGGGTAGAGCAGAAGCCCAAGCAAGAACAATAGAGCTTTCAAAATAAGTCTAAACTAGATAGGAAGTTTTGTCAAACATCTGATGCTAGGAAAAACAATCATAAGGCTTTTGTACCTATTTTTGAGAAATCCAATGAAAAGTTTAAGCAATCCTCTTGCATTCATAACTGTCATTTTCTTTTACAATTTCATCAACCGAAAAAACACTTCTTAAATCCCATCTGCTTCCTTTCTAGACCCAAAAGAAAGAATAAAAAATTCAAGGGCCATAAAAGCAATCACAGAGAACCTCTAGACAAAAGCAAAGCCTAAGGCTTCAGAGGTTTCTCAAAAAGCTCCTAATCAAAAAGGACCTATCTGGATATGGGTACCCAAATCCTGTTAATCTATCCCGTCTGCTTCCTTTCTAGACCCAAAAGAAAGAATGAAAAATTCAAGGGCCATAAAAGCAATCACAGAGAACATCTGGACAAAAGCAAAGCCTAAGGCTTCAGAGGTTTCTCAAAAAGCTCCTAATCAAAAAGGACCTATCTGGATATGGGTACCTAAATCCTGTTAATCTATCCCGTCTGTTTCCTTTCTAGACCCAAAAGAAAGAATGAAAAATTCAAGGGCCATAAAAGCAATCACAGAGAACATCTGGACAAAAGCAAAGCCTAAGGCTTCAGAGGTTTCTCAAAAAGCTCCTAATAAAAAAGGACCCATCTGGATATGGGTACCTAAATCCCATTAATCTGTTTTGTAGAGACAACATGTTCTAGTATGGTACCTCGACTCAGGATGCTAGTGGCATATGACTGGAAACAAAAAGTTACTATCCTTCTACCAAGATAAATCTAGAGTCCTTGTGACTTCTGGAGACGACAGAAAGGGTCAAATAATAGGTTATGGTCCTATTTCAAGAGGAGATGTATATGTATCCAGAGTTGCTTATGTTGATGGGCTAAAACACAATCTTCTTAGCATATGTCAACTCCGTGATAGCGGCTTTGATGTTAAGTCTAGGATAAAGTCATGTTCTTTATTGACAGAATCAGGTAAAGAACTGCTAAGAGCCGAGAGAAAAGGTGATTTGTACCATATGACTTCAATGCTATGAGAAATGCAGAGATGGCCTGTCTTGTCTCTAGGAAGAATGAGGTAGCTTGGCTCTGGCATAACAGGTTCTCCCATCTGAATTTTCATAACTTAGACCAGTTAGTAAAGCACATTCTTGTTACTGGTCTTCCTTCTCTAAAGTTTGACAAAGATCACTTATGTTCTCCGTGTGAATTTTGTAAACTAAAAAGGGCCACACACAGAACTAAGTATGATATATCATGCACAGGACCTCTACATATGTTACACGTTGGCCACTATGGTCCCATTGTTGTGTGGAGTTTGTTAGGAAAAAAGTATATCTTGGTTTTAATAGATGAATTTTCTAGATATACTTGGATAGAGTTTGTTGGAAAGTACTCGATATCCCTGATTTACTAATCAGTTTATTAAAGAAAATCTTGGTTCTGTACGGCTGCAAGGTTTAAAAATTGAGAAGTGACAATGGGACTGAATTCAAAAATGCCAAGATCGATGCTTATATAGTCAGTGATAGAATATCCCAGAACTTCTCTGCAACCAGAACACCTCAATATAAGTTACTGTAGATATCGTGGCTCAATCTAAAGACTCAACGGACGCCATGAGGAAACCCATTTCTGGACCTCAACCCAAAGAGCCAGAGCTAAAGTTTCATGAGAATATCTACAACTTCTTTATAGTGCTCGAGATGAGGAAGCAGTTATGGCACCGAATATTCATCCTCTGATGAAGGAAGATGTAAGAAGAAGGTTTTGGAGAATTTCCCAAGACAAAAGTAAGGTATTTCAGTACATGACATTAAACATATCATGGCCCCCATTATGCACTCGTTTCCAAACAAGCAGATGATGTATGACAAATACCGAGTTGAGAGAATCGATGACAATCAATTGGTTTTCAGCGATCCAAATCTGATCAACCTCTGTCCATATGATTTTCCTCGGTTGTATGCATTGACAGAATAGAGGGTAGGTACCAGAAAGGAGATCACTATTGCAAATGGATTCATATGGGAAGTTATGAGGGAGAAGATCAAGTACTAATGCATGATCGACTTCCAAATAGCTCTGGAACTTAGAGTTAACAAACTCTCAGTGACAACCCTTGATGATACAATGCCAAAATTGGAGATGGTTGTTAGTGCACAAATATGTTGGATCCAAGATCATTAGAATTAAAAGTCAATGCCCAAGTCAAAGCCTTATTGAAAAGTCAAAGTTACTTATATAAGAAAGTCAAAGTCAAAGTCAAAGTGTTTAGTTTAGTTGTTTTTGTCTTTGTTACTAGTAGTTATAAATAGTTTTTCTGTTTGTAGAATCAGATGATACGCTGAGAGAGTAAGCATAGAGAGAGAAATATTTTGTGAGAGTTTGATATTGTAATCTGTTGAATTCATGATCTAATAATATATCATTTAGAGTGAATTCTTGTTTGTTCATCTTGATTTGCATATAGTTTGGGACACACAATTGGTATCAGAGCAAGCACAATTCAGAATCAATCAAGAATCTGAGATGTTTTGATCGACTTTTTGAAGAACTCGCAGTTCACTGTTCATCATTCAAATTTCATGTATTTTTGTTTTTTTAAAGTTATAATTGCTTGTATTGTTATCGATTTGTGGTTTAGAACACATTTGATTTGTATTGATTCGTCTAATTCATAATATATTTGTGTGAATTTTGGATTTGAGTTGGTTTTTGGTTAATTGCAAACGTACTGAGTTTGTGATCGAGTTGTAATCTTCGTTGATTTTGTTGAAATCATTTGTTTGTAATTTGTTCAAAGTGTAATCTAGATCAAATTGACAAAGTTTCATGGATTGATTTGAAGTATTGGATCGATTTTGGGTTGAAATTGAAGTTTTTGGGCCAAGATCTAAGAAATTCGCATCATGATCTGGATAACTCGCATGATAAAGAAGAACTCGCATAGTTCTTGAAAGAATTCACATCGCATTGTGTTTTTAAGAAACTTTAAGTACATATTTCACACGAGGCTGTGTACAATAAGTACGAAATTCGCATCTGCCTACATGCGAATAGAAGAAATTCACATCTATTGATATACAAAAAGTTGTTTTCAGAAATTCTAAGGATAGAATTCGCATCACAAAGAATACGGGAAGTCAAGAATTTGTACCGTGAGGGATACGAATTTCGAGAATTCGTATCTCATTGTATACAAAATTTGAGAATATTACATAAGGAAGCTGTAGTTTTTCTAAGGTAGGAATTTGCATCGATACGAAAAGTTTGAGGATGAGAATTTTTCTAAGTCTAGAATTTGAATCACAAGCTCGTGTGAAATGTGTTAAAGTTGGTGAAAAATTCTATGTCTGAAATTCGCATATCACAATATGCGAAAAGCAAGCCTGAAACTCGCATATAACTACATGCGAAAAGTTGAATCTCGCATCCATCAGCGTGCGAAATCTAGGAATTCGCATCTCTCTACGTGCGAATTTTTTTTTTAATGTTTGTTTTGTTTGCGAATTACTTGTTGTGCGAAAAGTTACTTCTTTGACGTAAGGATTCTATACTTAGTCATTTTTCTGACTAAGTTTTTCAATGTTTTTGATATTTTCTGATTCTGTGTTTAAAGATCCGTGCAATTATCAAGATGACTTCTCGAGATGCTTTGGAAATATGACCTGATGTCAAACCACAAGTAGTGTTCAAAGGAGAGTATGAACAATGGAAAGGCAGGTTTCTGGATTTTATAGACAGACGTAAACTTGGTGAGTATATCAGACTATCTTTGAAAGAAGGGCTCTTGAAATGACCAACAAAGCTTCTTTCTACAGAAGAGGAAGGAGTAGAGGTAGTTAGCAAAGAATATCTCATGGATATAGGTGAATATTCTGACGAACAGAAAAGAGGCACAAGTCTGACAGACTAGCAAGATATTTTCTACTTTAAGGAATTCCTAATGAGATTTATGTGAAAATAGACAGCTATAAAGCTACTGGGAAACATATGTGGGATCAGCTTAAAAAAATGATGTTAGGTACAAATATTGGTAATCAGCTGAAGGTTTCTAATTGTCTTAACAACTATGAAGAATTTAAGGCATAAGAAGGAGAGAATTTAGAGGCAACTTACGACAGATTCGTCATTCTTCTGAATGAGCTGAGCAAGAACAAAGTAAAGTGTTAGGACTGAAAGTCCTGAGTGTTGAAAGTGGAATAAAGTATTTATAAGGGTTTGATTTGTAATTAATTGATAGTTGTTTTATTAAGATGGGCCCAAGCCCATAAGCCCAATTGCTTGTAAAGCCTAAGTATATAAAGGCTTATTTGTTTCATAATTAGGGTTGAACAGGTTAGAAAGGTTAAGAAATTCATTATTCAGTTTTCTAGTCATTAGGTTTACATACCCTTATCAGAAATACTCTCTGTAAACCTTAACCCTTTGAAGTTATATCAATCATATGACTAGTTGTTGTGGCCTATAATCTGTTCATCATTGTTCTTATTTACTTGTGATTGCACTGCACTGGGATCTACAATTGGTATCAGAGCAGATAGGCAAAAAGGTTTGATCCAGTAAAAAGGTTTGTCTGAAACCCTAAGATCAAATTCTTGTGTTAATTGCTTTACTTGCATTAATTGATTGTTAGAGGTTAAATTCTGCGTTATCTGTTTGATCGATATCTGTTTGCTTATGGTTTTAGTCGATCTATTTTTTTAAAAACAGTAAGATTTCTTTAGTTCGGTCGAATAATTTTCTGAAAATCCTTAGTTCGGTCGATTATTATTAGGGTTCTGTTCGGTCAATTATTGGTTACTGTTGATTGTTTATCGATTGAATCGTTTTTTTTTGGTTGATATTGTTTGTTTCTTTCGATCGAAGGAGAAGATCTGAGTTTTGGTTTCGGTCAAATCCCAGATATTCTTCGGGTTCTTCGGTCGAACTCTTCGTGTTCTTCGGTAATCGATCTTATCTATATTTGTGTTTATCGTATTTTAAAGTCTTTCGATCTGAGTATTCGACCGGACACTTGTGCTCCGGTCTTGCCCCTTCGACCGAATAAGAGTTTCTCCGGTCTTGTCCCTTCGACCAAATAAGAGTTTCTCCGGTCTTGTCCCTTCGACCGAATAAGAGTTTCTCCGGTCTTATCCTTTGATCGGATACGTGTCTTGTCCTTCGACCGAATACGTATATCCCCGGTCCTATCATTCGACCGGATAAGTGTATCCCCGGTCTTGTCATTCGACCGGATACCTGCTTACTCCGGTCTTACCTTCGACCGGTATCTTGCATATTCTGGTCCTTTGCTTCGACCGGACCCCTGTTTGACCGGGTATTATTATTAAAAAAAAAGTATAAAAGGTCAAATTTTTTTGTCTCACGATCTTTTTGCAGTGTATTTATTTTAGCCCCCGTACTTCAAGGATTCAGCGTGTCGTTTGTGACCCTAAACTTTCAAGTTTCACATTTTGTCACTTTTGGTCCCTGCACTTTCAAGTTTCATCTCTCTTCAAAGCCGGAGCGAATACATTCTATTCGAAACGATCAAAATGGTGTACCCACCAAGGCTGCGGTCCAAAGGAGAATATGAAAGGTGGAAAACTGATTTTCTGGATTTTGTTGACGAACATGAGGTGGGTCCCTACATCAGATTATCTTTGACTATAGGAGAAAAGCAATCCCAAATTCCGGAAAAAGCTTCTCCTGTGGAAAAGGAGCAAAGAGAGAGTGGCAATAATTATGCTAGAAATTATATGGCAAGTAGTATTTCTTGTGACATTTTTCGTGACACTTTTAATGAAATTTCTGGTCAAATATTTTATAACAAAATGACAGGAAAAGAGTTGTGGGATTGTACTGAATGGTTGGTGTTAGGGCCAAATCTGATTTTAAAAGGGAGAGAATTGGAAGCTAAGAACTCTGAGCTAAAAGGAAAGATTTCTATTTTGGAAGCTAAACCTCAGCAACCAGTCTCTACTGAAAGTTATGAGGAAAAGATCTCTGTTCTGAAAGATGCAAATGCAGAACTTCAAAAGCATTTATCTGATTTGGAGCAACTGCTTGCTAAACACAAATCTGATTTTGAGACTAAAGAGAAATCTTTCGCAAAGAAGTTCTCAGAATTCTCGAGAAAATGTGTTGATGAGAAGAAGGAAGTGGAGCTGAAATGCATAAAACTCTCTCAGCAAGTTTCTGCTTTCGAGAAAGTAATAATTCTTGAAAGAGAAAAGTTTGCAAACGAAAAGAAGACCATTGAACAGAAGAATGTTGGATTCTTCAAGGAAATATCCAGCCAAAGAAATGATGCTGAGCAGGGATTTGAAGAAGAACGAAGCATCTTTGAGACTGAGATTAAAAAGTTGACTGCCAAGCTATCTGAACTATCTGAGAAGGCACTAAAAGAGCAGAAGACGAAGTCTGTGTTCACGAAGAAGATTGATCTGCTTGTTAAAGAAAGAGACAACTTTGCATCAACGATTAAAGTGCTTGAAAAGAATGTATCAAGCTCAAATCAGAAATATGTCTCTTCACACAGGTCAGTTAAATCTTTTGATCAGATTCGTAAAACTAACCTTTTCTATGATAGCAATATAGATGGTTCAGGTACATTCCAAAGAAGAAGGAGACATAAAGAAGAGGAACTGGTCTGGAAGAAGAAACCAGTTGAAGATGAGCTGAAAGAAAAAGAAGCGTGTGTACATGCGTCCAATGTCAAAAAGAGCAAAGTGCATAAAGGTAAACCTGATCATATCTACTCGAGAGATCAATTACTCAGGTTGTCAGGTAAGAAATACCATTGTTCTTATTTTCATACACATGATCACATTCACAAAACCAGTGATCATTTCTGGTATGGTTCTTATTCTATTTCCCCCACAAGAACTGCAACTAACATTCGAGGACCCAAATACCAGTGGGTACCAAAACCGAAAACTGATTCTTTGTTGTAGGCACCTACTGTCAAGGGGGAGTAGAAGAATAATGGCTTCTAAGTAAATTAGCTTAGAACCCGGACTTCAACGAAATTTGGCTTCTGATTACATGACAGATCAGGACCCGTTCTTCAACGTTTAGACCTGGATATTTTGCAAATATCCAGGGGGAGCTTAATAGATCTATATCGTTCTATCATGATTTCAAGGGGAGCTTAAAGGTAAATATCTTCTAATCCTAGATCTCTGATTGTTTGAAAGAAGAACAACTTTCGAATATGAAAAACGTTTTCTGAAATGTTCAAACCACTTCTTGTCCTCAAAAGATTTCATGAATCTAGAAGTGAGTGTTTAAATGTTTTTAAATTTTTTGAGCTTTAATGTTTAACTGACTGTGTGTTTCTAAAGATCAATAGTTGCGTATTATCTTATCCTTATACTGTAACGTATTCACACACACAGGTTCAGTACTTCATTTGTATTTGTTATTACCATGTCTCATAGCGAAACAATTTTTTCGATGGTAATACCCCCGCTTGAAATTCAATGTTGTTGAGCATCAATCATAATTTCTAATCTTGTGCTTTCATTGCTAAATTGTTTATATTTGTTCATATAAACAAACTATCCACTTCTTTGATACCCTAACCAGTTTAGTTGATCTGATTGATACATTGTCGGATTTTCAAAGTTCAATTGCTCAAATCTCCTGAGCATACATTTTGACAATGTTATCATACATTTTGTGCTTAACTGTTCAAGTTAAACTATTGAGCAAACAATTTTTAGGACTTACATGAGTTTTGTGTGAGAACTTAAACAGAACTTTCATGGATTCACGTTAACCAGTGTTTCCTACCCCGGAAGTTATCCTCGAGTGATTGAGGGGTGAGGGGTCTTAAATCAAAGAGTCGGGGAGATAACTCATCGGGTTGAGTTTTTCTCATTGTGCTGAGCAAAAAAATGAAAAAGAGAGTTTGGTTAGAAGTGAGCTTTAATGTTAAAAATAAAGAGGGTGTGAGAACAGAGTTAAAAGAATATCAGAACTCTGCACCAACCACCTTCTGAGTCGGGCAGCCACATCTACTAATTGGTTCACATTCTTTGGTGACCATCATTGAAAAGGAACTTAGCCCATGCCAACTCTTGCATATAACCCCACCAACCACTCGTTTCTTTCTTAACAAAGAAATGTTTCATTTTCTTTGGGGACGCAGCATATCTGCTATCTAGTCTTCAATCGAAAGATTTAGATATTGAAAAAGAAGGAAAGTTGCCCCACCTTCGCACCTCTTTCATGCACATTGAGTCCGTGTAATATCTGTTGTTGTGTCAACAGTTTACACATTTTTGAGCCTGATCAAGCTAAGTAGCTTCAATCATTCTACACTTGCACGTACACACAAGGAATTAGTTTTCTTGTCATAACATTCATAGAAAATTCCTTTGTGGTTTTTCGATGATTGAATGGAAGCCCTGGGGGAGTGAACAACACAAAAACTCCTTTCCAAAGTACATCTGTTGTACAAAGTGGCTCCGTGCTACTTACAGGCATACTAACTGTTTCATCTGTTGAATCAGGGTTACATTGTTCATTATGTCTGAATTTGAAAAGATTCGGATATATACATTTCATGAATTGACGGATAATCAGATCAACGGGCGGAGAATGCCATATTGTCATAGAGGGGAGATCAAAGAAAGTGCTGAGATTGAATAAGTTTTGATGATCATGATGTTCAAAATCATCAAAAAGGGGGAGAAATGTTTACAATGTTCAATTTCCAAGAATTAAAGAAAGAAAGTCAGTTCTGAAGACAGTCTAGAGATCAAGGAGATGAATATATGATTTTAATGATAAATTTGTTTGTCTGAAGACAGTGAAGATTTCAAAGATTGAAGATTTCAAAGTCTGTATTGATTCTTTCCCGTATCATGTGGTGTCTGCTACAAATTTGTTTATCATTCCTCCTACGAGCTGATTGAAACAAGTTCTTAAGCTGAAAGTCTATTCAACTCGCGGTTCAAAGACAGATTTTTTGTTTTAAACTGAAGATGCACCGTGGAATGTCAAGTAACTCTCACATTATCTTTCTTGTATGCTGATCCGATGTGATTGAGTTTCTACAGTTAAAAGTTGCTTGATAGTGCGTTCAGTCGAGGCTACTGTACATTGAATCTGGTTACAAAGTTAAAACTATGAAGACCAAGAGCTTTATTCAAGGGGGAGCGTGGAAAGTCATGAAGACATGCAACACCAAAGTTCTTCAAAGATTCAAGAGGGAAAGAAGATCAAGGCCTGAAGCTTATCAAGTTGTTAAATGCTTTATTCAACTTTAGGGGGAGATTGTTAGGACTGGAAGTCCTGAGTGTTGAAAGTGGAATAAAGTATTTATAAGGGTTTGATTTGTAGTTAATTGGTAGTTGTTTTATTAAGATGGGCCCAAACCCATAAGCCCAATTGCTTGTAAAGCCTAAGTATATAAAGGCTTATTTGTTTCATAATTAGGGTTGAACAGATTAGAAAGGTTAAGAAATTCATTATTCAGTTTTCTAGTCATTAGGTTTACATACCCTTATCAGAAATACTCTCTGTAAACCTTAACCCTTTGAAGTTATATCAATCATATGACTAGTTGTTGTGGCCTATAATCTGTTCATCATTGTTCTTATTTACTTGTGATTGCACTGCACTGGGATCTACATAAAGAAATCTCAGATTGAGTTAAATGTAAAGTTTCTAAGTATCTTACAACCTGAATAGAAAAGATTTACTCGACAGATGAAACAAATGAAAGATATCAATGACATTCCATTAAATGAGGTTTATGAGACTCTACGACAGAATGAAGAAGAGATTGATGAAATAAGAGTTGAGAAGAAGATAGCTGAGAAACTAGTGGTTGATCTGGTTGCTTTAGTAGTAAAGAGAAAGGAAAAAGGATTCGTTAGTTTGAAGAAGAAGAAGAAGAAAGTGATTGTGTCTGACACTGAGGAAGAGGAAAGTGATGACTTTGAATCTGATAAGAAAATCTGAAGCATGCAATGCTACTTCTGACCAAAGATTTTCAGAAGAAGTTTTACAAGAAGCCTGGTTCAAACAACCAATGATATTCATCAGGTTCAAGGAATTATAAGTACAAGGAACGATTTGAAGGAAAGAAAAGATTTATGGAGAAAAGGCTGGAAGAAAGAAAGTATTTGAATTAGTATATGGAGAAGAAAGTAAAGGAACCAGTCAATTGCTACAAATGTGGCAAGATCGTCCACTTTCCAGAGATTGCAAGAAGCCTAAGGTAAAGAATTCAGATTATTACAAGAACAAGAAGCTCTTGGAAAAGAAAAAAGAGGTAGACAAAGCTCTGAGGTACGAAGATGATCACTGGCTGGATCACACTGATTATAAGGATGAGAAAGAGGAGATTGCCCATATGTGCTTAATGGGACAGAAAGTTGTTGAGGAGAATTCAGATGAAGAGGATTCAGAATAGGTAAATGATATGACTGAATCTGATTTTTAAACTCAAATGCAATCCATGATGGTTTAACTTCTGGATTTGCAGTCTAAAATCAAACGTGAAAAAGGTGTCATTGCAAAGAAAAACCAATCAATACAGAAACTCTACAAAGATATTGTTGAGAAGAATGTATTGATTGAGACTTTACACAAAAATATTGATACCTTTGCTAGAGAAAAAATTGTAATTCATAATCAATTATCTGAAGCATCTTCAAAATTTAAATTTTGTGAACCTGAGATAAAAGAGGTTGCTAAAAAGTGTTTATTTTTACAGAAAGAAAATAAGTCTTTGATTGAAAAGGTAAGTGGTTAGGAAGAAAAACTTTATACTAGAGGTCAGATTAATCAAACCATTTATCTTAAGAAACCAAAAGAGGTTACTTCTTTAATTTCAGTGAGTATTGGGGTATCGGTTACGATAATCCTCATTACTTGAAGAAGGGTATTTCAAAAGTGCATGCTTTATATGATTTTGGTTTCCTAAAATTGGCACAGAAACATTTTGAACTCAAAGTCAAATGGACAAAATCATCAGATGAAGTGTAAGCTAAGGAAGATGAGAACAGGAAAAATAAAACTAAAACGCAACTACCATTTCATTATGAAAAGTTGAATTCTAGTTACAATTCTAAATAGTCAAAATTCCTTCCAAATGATTATTTTCAAAGTTATTCTACCAAGGAAATGGAGGCAAAACCCGTTGAAGGCAAGATATATGTTCCTCCACTCATCTTAGAAAGTAAAATTCCTGAGCTTTAGAACAAATGGTATTTTCTACTGTTTTTATAAAGAGCAATTTCTCAAATACTTCCAAAGCTCCTATATTTAATGATGATGATGTTTTGTTTGATGAAGAGATTGATTTTCTGAACTCTGATGGTTGTTTTGATAAATGCATTGAACAGTTTGATTTTAATGCAAAACTTCCAGATCATTCTCAGTTTATTGTTAATTCTAATGGTTTATCAAGTGTGTATGAAAAAGGTGAATCATCAATGAAAGTTGATAAACCAGTTTTTGTAAGCACCTATTATGCCAAGGGTAAGAAAAGAAAGAATAGACACTCACAGAAACAGACCAACACTGGTAAATCAAAAAAGAAAGAATCTCACAAGTCTCACAGTTCTAACATGCAATACTTATGTTTTAGATCTGAAAAAGAAAAGGTCCAAAGTGAAACATGAATGGAGGCCAAAGAAGAAGATTGATGAGGCTACAAAATCATTTTCTGATTTCGAATGTAATAGGGTTACTGATAGTGTATCTGATGTAGTTGGTCAATGTGTTTCTCATAAACAAAAACTTATAGATCCTTACAAGTCTTATACAATAAAGCAATTGATCCAATTATCTTCGTCTACTATTCAGTCTTCCACACCTTGTAGAAATGATTTTGTATCTCGTCAATATTCTAATAATTGGTTTGGTTCATATCATGTCTATCATAATTATGGTTCAAAAGTTTTTTTCCAAAGACCAGAGGATCCAAATTTAAATGGATGCCAAAATCTTGCGCTAACTTGACAGGACCCATCTATAAATGGGTACCTAAACCTATTATTGCTTGATTTCTCCTGTGCAGACCCGTCATATGTGGTATTTGGATTCAGGCTGTTCCAAGCATATGACAGGGCAGAAAGATATATTGTCTAATTATACAGAGAATTTTGCGGTAATGTGAGATTTGGAAATTACTAGTTTTCACCAATACTTGGTTATGGAGATGATGTCCAAGAGAACTTAACGATTAAGAAGGTGACCTATGTTGAAGGATTAGGACACAATTTGTTCAACATTGGTCAGTTTTGCGATAAATATTTAGAGGTGAACTTTAAGGCCAAGAGATGTTGTGTTAGAATTGAAGACGACAAAGAACTCTTGGTCGTAACGCGAAAGTCAAACCTCTACATGATCAATCTGTCAAATGTCAAGACTGATAATGCAGTGTGTCTATTGTCTAAAGCCTCTACGCAACAAAGGTGGTTATGGCATAGAACTCTATATCACCTCAACTTTAGATACATTAACAAGTTGGTGACTGGGAATTTGGTGAAAGGACTTCCTGAGCTTAAATACGTAAAAGAACATTTGTGTCATGCATGTGAGAAAGGCAAGATGAAGAGAGCTTCGGATAAGCCTAAGCCTGAACCGAGTACAAGTACTCCTCTAGAATTGTTGCATGGATCTCTGTGGTCCAATGTGAACACAAAATATAAACGACAAGAAATATGTTCTTGTGATTGTGGATGATTTTTCAAGATACACTTGAGTCAAGTTTTTGAGATCAAAGGATGAAACTCTGGAGATCATTATTTCATTTTTGAAGACCATTCAAGTGAATTTGCAGAAGACAGTTAAGCTTCTTAGAACTGATATTGGCACAGAATTCAAGAACAAAACATTTGACGATTATCTCGTATCTCTCGGGATAACTCATCAGTTCTTTGCTGCAAGAACGCCAAAACAAAATGGGATAGTTGAACGACGAAATTGGACTCTTGTTGAGGCTGCACAAACAATGCTGAGCCAATCCAATTTATGTCAGGATCGAAATTCAAACAAGAATTTAAATAAACACACTCAAAAACTATGTTAAAGAAGTCGCGGAAAAACACTTTAACAGTAATTCAATGAAACAGTGTATGAACAAATCACAAGTTATATTTGAATTAACTTGATGATTACAAACAAAACCTCAATCAGTTGAACAGGCTCAACAGACGTTCTATACTTCTCTATAGAAAGGATTATTAACAAACTTAAGGTTAATTCTCTCTAAAACAAAAGACGCAGATTCATATATCTAGATCTAAAACAACTAGACTATTTATATACAAAACATATTACAAGATAATTATTAAAAATAAAGTTGATCATCAACATCCAGTTCATAATTATCTTTATTCTCCTTGTCTTTCGCTTTACAGATCCAATCCAGCTTTATCCACATGAGCATCATTAATCTTCCAGCAGTATCTTCATCATCAGCAGTATTAACATGCTAGCAGTAGTAACTTCATCATGCAATACTAACTCTCCAAGCAGTACTAACTACTAGCAGTATTAACCTTACAAGTAGTAGTAATACTCCTAGCAGTAGTAATCTTCAACTAGCAGTACTAACTCTCCAAGCAGTACTAACTACTAGCAGTATTAACCTTCAATACTCTAGCAGCATTATCCAAACTTAGCTTATTTCTGACCCAACAATCTACCTTTATTTTTATGGGTCGAAGTTGTCTCAACTGCATGTTATACTCATAATCGTTCAATCATTCATCACTGGTTTGGTAAAACTCCATATGCTTTCATAAACAATATAATACCTAGCATTAAACATTTTCATATTTTTGGATGTAGGTGTTTTGTGATGAATGATAAGGAGAACTTGAACAAGTTCAGTTCCATGGATGATGAAGGCATTTTCATTGGATATTCTCAAACGTTTGTTGCATACAAAGTTTACTTGAAGAAATCTAAAATAGTCGTTGAGAGCTTAAATGTTACATTTGATGAAGAAATGGTTTCTGAGCAACTCAGTTCAGAACCCGTGATAACAGGAGTATCAGCTTCTAGACAGATCAGTCCAGAACATGTGGTTAATGTTTCTAATTCCGATAAAGCATCAACGTCTACATCTCATATAACATAATTAGATTTACTATTTGAATATTTTTACAATGAGTTTCTTTGTTCAAAAGTGACTAAATATGTTGTGGTTGACAGATTTAAAGATTCAAGTAGTCATCATCCAATCACATCAGATGTATCGACTGAATCAAATTACCCGATTCAAGAATCATCTACTCAATCAGTTGAGGTTGCACATGAGAATGCATAAAGAGAAGTTACTTATTCAGTTGGATGTACTGTCATGCCTACCCAGCAGACATCAAATATCCAATCAACTGAAACTTCTATACCAGTTACTTCAACTAAACCCTTACAAGAACATACTAGATACTTATATGATCAACATGATAAGTCTACATCTAATCCACTCCCTCATGAAATTATTGGATATCCTTCAAAACCAGTGCAAACTAGGTCTGCAACAGCAAATGAATGTTTGTATGATTCATTACTGAGCAAAATAGATCCGACAAAAGTTTCAGAAGCTCTTTGTGATCCAGATTGGGTTACAACCATGTAAGAAGAGCTCAACCAATTTGAAGCGCTTAAAGTATGGTGATTGGTGCCTCAACCTGAAGGAAAGACAATCATTGGCACTAAGTCGGTATTCAAAAATAAAAAGGATGAGGATGTTGTTGTGATTTGGAATAAAACAAGACTTATTGCCAAGGGATACAAATAAGAGGAAGGCATTGATTATGATGAGATGTATGCACCAGTTGCACGTATTGAGGCAATTAGGATGTTCCTAGCCTATGCTACACATAAGAATTTTACGGTCTATCAGATGGATGTCAAGACAGCCTTTTTGAATGGATTGTTAAAAGAAGAGGTGTACGTTTCTCAACCTGAAGGATTCATAAGTGTTGAAAAACCAAATCATGTCTATATCTTAGATAAAGTGCTTTACGGACTCAAACAAGCCCCTCGAGCCTAGTATGATATGTTACCTAAGTTTCTTGTAATGTCCGACTTTTCTAAAGAAAATTCGACACCATCTTATTTATAAAAGAGGGAAAAAGCTGATATCATTTTAATTCAAATATATGTGGATGATATAATATTTGGTTATACTAATCCGAAGTACTGTAAGAATTTTTCTGCACTCATGGTGTCACGTTTTCAAATAAGTATGATGGGAGAGATGAACTTCTTTCTCAGATCACATGTATGACAATTTTCAACGTGGATTTTCATAAATCAATCGAAGTATATTGCTGACATTTTGAAAGAAATTTAATATGTCAAATTGTACTCCTATTTCAACCCCGATGGCACCAGGTACTAAAATCGGACTGATCTTTCGGAAAAAGCTGTTGATCTTAGGACTTATAGAGGCATGATAGGTTCATTAATGTACTTAATGGCCAGTCTGCCTGATATTATGTTATCTACATGCTTATGCGCTAGTTATCAAGCTTTGCCCAAAGAATCCCATCTTTCGACATTTAAGTGGATATTTAGATATCTAAAGGGAACCGCAAATCTTGGTTTGTGGTATCCTAAAGATACAGGTTTTGAGCTAACAGTGTATTTAGACGCAGATCATGCAGGTTGTATGTTAGACAGGAAAATCACATCGGGTTACATTCAATTTTTTGGAGACATGCTCATAAGTTGGGCGTCAAAGAAATAACTATGTGTTTCGCATCAACCGCTGAAACAGAGTATGTAGCTGTTGCAAGTTGCTACTCTAAAGTTTTGTGGATGAGGACACAACTTCGAGACTATGGATTCTAGTTCGAAACTTGGCATGTTGAACCTCAATACATAATCTCTAGTTACTTAGTACAATTTATTTTTATTATTTTTCTTTATTTCTTTATATTTTTAATCTGAACGATATCTGACCTGAAAGGTTCTGCTCATGGTTTTAGGGGGAGTGACACAAAGTTTAGATGATCTACATTTTAATGAGAGTATGAGAATTTTTTGCATATATTTTGTACTGACAATTTTTTATGATGCATATTTTTAGGGGGAGTAAGGACTTTGATTTATGATTAAATCAGATCATAATTCGTTCTTTAAAAGTTTTATTGCTTTCATGTTTTTAATTTTCAAATAAATGTTTTTGCTTTCAATAAGACTTTGTTGCTTTGACGACTTTTTGACTATAGGTAGATTTTAAGGGGGAGCTTACATGATCATATCTATCATGACATTGGAGCTGATTTTATGAGATTTAAAGTTGAGCGTAAGGATTATTCTACTCTTAATCTCATTATGTTTGAAAGAAGAACAACTTTTAAACATGCAAAAATGTTTCTAAATGTTCAAACCACTTCTTATTGTCATAATGTTTTCATGAATTAAGAAGTGTGATGTTAAATGTTTTCATTGTTATGAGCTTTCATGTCTAACTAACCGTGTGTTTCCAAAGATATATACCTGTGTATTACTTTATTCCATATACTCTCAAGTGTTCATACACATTGATTTAGTATTTTAATGACTATGTTCTTACCATGTCTTATATTAAAACTAATTTTCGATGGTATGACACTCCTTTTTGTATATTCAAAGTTTGTTGAGCTTTATTTCATTCAACACATTTCTTTCAAGAATGTCTATATTTGATTCGTATAGAAAACTTTCAATTTTTCATGACCTAAGCTTTTAATGATACATCATTCATATTTGATCTTTTAAAAAATTGTTAGATTCTCAAAACATATCTATTGATTTCACTTCATTCATTCAATTTCTTTGTTTTGAGAGAATCTTCCATGATTAAAATGCTCAAATATTCATGATTATCTTAATGAGTATACATATATCTGACATGTATTTCATACTGTGTTTTAACAGTTAAAGTTAAATTATTGACCAACTTTTTGATTTTAGGTCAAAATACAAGGGATCAGTGTGATGACTTAAAAGAACTTTTATGGATTCACGATAAACAGTGTTTCCTACCTAAGAAGTTATCCTTAAGTGATCGAGAGGTGAGGGGTCAATATCTGAGTGTGGTGTGTGATGAGCGGAAAAATGGAAAAAAGAGTTTGGTTAGAAGTGACCTTAAAAGATTAAAAAAAAAGAGGGTGTGAGAATAGAGTTCAAAAGAATATGAAAAACTCTGAACCAAATCTTTTCATAGTTGTGCAACCACATTATTGTTGTTTCACAATTCTTTCGTGAACATCATTGAAACAGGCACTAGCCCATGCCAACTCTTGGATTAAACCCCACCAGCTACTCATTTTTTTCTCCATAAAGAGATGTTTCAATTTTTATTGGGGACGCAACACATACTCTATCTCGTCTTCATTTGGAAGATGTGGATATTGAAACAGAAGGAAGTTTGCCCCACCTTTGCATTTCGATCATGCAAAATTGAGTCTGTGTATTACTATTGTTGTCTCAATGGTTTACACACTTTGAGCCTATTTGAAAAGCCTAAGTAGCTTCATTCATTCTACATTGTTAATCCAAGATCAATCTAATCTTAGAGAGAGAAAGATATGAGACGTGAAAACTATGTATTGTATTACAAACACAAAGGCCACAAGGGACTTAAATACCCTTGGCCAATACAAGACAAAAAAGCTCTCTAACACAGTATTAGCATGTCACACCCTAAAATTTAGAGTAATTTAAAACTTCTGAAAATAGGAAATATGACATTCGTATTGGTATAAACCTCCCAAAGAGGGGTATCAGTCCTTAAGACTTTAGAAAAACTTGTACTGATATAGAGTTCATCAACAATCTAATCTAAATATAATTATCTAGATTACAACAGCTGACAACCCAAAATTCAACAAAAGAATGGGACTTAACAGATGCCCAACTTCAATACTTAGTCATTTCAAAAATGCCTCAAAAGACTATGCTCATCTCTCATGACTTTGGCAACCCACCGCTAAGGGAAACCTGTTATACATATCATTTGAGAAAAAGTGTTAGGTTTAAAGCCTAGTGAGAACATACAGTTTATAAATTTCAAGAGATATAAACAAATTTATCATAAGATAATATTTCCAATAAGGTTTAATTTTACAAATGAAACATTTGCCACAATCGGGCCTTTTCGATACAAAACTCGTCATCAAATGACCAAAGATAAACATTTTACCAAGTATTGTGGCGTAACACAAAGTAGGCCACAATCGAAGTTATGAGCTAAACACTTGGAATCCATGGCCACGAACACACAGGTCCATACTACTATGTGAGGTAGGGCCCCCGAGGAAACCAAGGTATACTCGTTCACTAGGACTACACTATGACCCATGGCTAGTAATCGGTCTCACATAACCGTACTAAATGGCCCCCGAGGATCATATGCATCCATAGCTACAAAATGGGGAATAACCATCCCAATAATATAAGTCGACTCAATACCTAGGGATCCACTAGTAATGGTACAGACTCATCACAACAACATATGTGACCAACCATAGATGGTCATATGGTATAAAATAACATTTATAAACAAAAATGTCATTTCAAGTTCAACTTCTGGTCAGAAAGAAAATCATCAAAATGAACTTTAAGCATTCTTTCAAGTAACCTACATAAATGTTCAAGTAAAACATCATTTTACTTCAAATAAGATGGAACCCATCATTTTAATCAAAAATTGGTCCGAAACCCTAAAATCTCCCAAAACTCAAGTTATATCAAATATGTAGAAACTTAAATCTGAAACCATGGAGATATATAGGAGTTAAAAATGTAACCTTTTGACATGTAAAAAGTTTTAGAAAAGTAGTAGGAACTCACCCAATAGGTTTATACGAAAACCCGAAAAACCAGATATCGACCCCCTTGAGAAGACGAAGCTTTCTACACCGAAACCCCGTGCAATGCACTTAATACTAGCGATTAACGGAAGCTCGAAGATCCAAAGAAAACCAACCAAACTTAGAGAGAGAGAGACTTGAGAGAAAAGGAAGTTAGAGAGAGAAATGCGATTCAACAAAATGAGATATTTGTGCCTGAAAACCCTTAAGTCGGCCAGGAAATCTCGCGGGTTATGCCGAGACTACAAGTCGAGGTAGAACTCGCCCGCTAACTCGAGCCCAAGCCTAAACAGTGGACATCGCAACTAATGCCACGACTACAAGTCGCGAGGAACTCACGTAGCTACCCAAACCCTCAATCCAGCAGTGAATGTCGCGGTTTATGCCGCGACTATAACTTGCATGCAACTCGCGAAATACGTAAACCCATATTCAACAATGAATGTCGCGAGTTATGCCGCGACTTGAAGTCGCGAGCAAGTCGCGAAACTCACTGCAAGTTCCCAGATTCACCGAAATCCATAAACTCGAACTTTATACCAAACGGGGTTCTAACGACAAAAGTTTAACACAAGAATACAACGATATATGTATAATGAAAATCCAGGGTGTTACATAGCAACAAGGCTATAAATACAATGATTACTATAAAATCGGACTTAACAATCTCCCCCTTAGTAATCATTGGCGCTCTGGTCTTCAATGTAGGCAGAAACAAACCTCTTCGAAAACAAAACAAACCTTCTAAGCGACTTAGCGAAGCTTCTTGACAAAAAAAAATCTTCTCAACATCTTTCAATTTATGTTGCCTTTGCTGTCTTTGACAAGACTGGACCAGTTTGTAATAAGCTTGAAAGAACAATCGGTTCATCAGCTTGTGCTCTAGACGATGCACCTCTTTCAAATGTACTCGAATGAACTATGGTGATCGGAGCTAAAACAGTAAAAGAACTAATATAGGTGAAGAAATATAATATTAGTAGCAGATAAATGTTTGAACTCTTTGTCTCTTTAACTTCTTCTTAACTTCTCCCCCTCATGACCTTGATGATCTGAATCATCTTGGTCATGTCTATGATAGATAAAAGACATCTTCAGATCTGTAAGATTGAGTCGAAGAAGCTAGCACGAATCTGACTGGATATGATTCACCTGTTGAGCTCTTTTACTCCCCTTATATACATGCACTTTTTCACTCCCCCTCGAAATATGAACAAACACACTTACATAGATGAGAACACAAGAATCAAAACATCAACGTAGAAATAAAAATATACAAAATATGTATTTTGAATCAACTAAATATATAAAAATTTAAACACCAAACAACTTAAATTCTAGTAAGTAAAATATCACAAATTAAACCGTCAGCTGAAATCAAATGTATGTTTTTGGATACAGATACAAGTTTCATTGCATATCAAGTTAATACATGTTCAGTTTCAAAAAAATTCATCAATCTATTCAAATTGCTAGCATGCAAACTTCGATTAGCTTCAAGTAAATGCAATTCTAAAAATATAATAGAAAACTTTGCCTTTACTCACACTAAGTTGTCAAGAATTATGACTTTCACAAATTTATAGGTTTATCGCAACTCAAACAAATCACCAAGTATAATGAGATGTGTGCTCATTGGCATCTTTTAGCATTGTGCACATTGGCATCTTTTAATCAATAAGTTTTGTAAGTAAAGAACATGTCGTAAACGTAACTTTCTATCTGATCCTATTGCAGGATTTTGGTCAGCCGCTCCCAGACCAGATGGCCTTAGGGGACTAGGTGTCAAGCACCCCTTGGAACTTACTCTCCCAGACCAGAAAGGCTACATCGACACATCCTAAACACATTCATACCAGTAGAACATGACTTTCGATCTGATTCTATAGAATGATTTGGGTTCAATCACTCCCAAACTAATTGACCTTAGGGGACCAGATGACAAGCATCCCACGAAACATACTTTCCCAAACCAGAAAGGTCACAGGTACAAACTTTTAAACTTAGAGATTTCTGTATTTTATATATTTAAGTCATCTCAATTACTCAGTTTTACATCTAAGTGCTTAGCCCATAATTTCATTACAATCCATAATTCGGACTTTTTAGATTTTCTAAGCATTGTAAACTATAAATATTACGAATAACACAACTTTAAAGCAGTATCAAAAGTTTCAAACATGTTGTTGACCTTTCGATTTTGTAAGACTTGAAATTTGAACATATAAAACTAAGATATAAACAAAACAACTTGAAAATTTATCCTAAACACACATTTTATTCAAAAGAAAGAAAAACTGTAAAACTTTTACTTTATAGAATAAAATTTGTGTGGATTTAAACTTTTGAATTCAACATGCCGAGTTTTGAATGCAGAAAATTAAAACGTTTTTCATCTAAAGTTTTTGTAAAAAATTCGGCAAGTTGATATTCAGTTGGAACAAAATATAATTCAATAATACCTTCTTCCACATGATGTTTAATGAATGTGGTACCGTATATCTATGTGTTTGATTTGCACTTATTCAGGGACTGATCAAAGTAGCTCAGTTTCTTGAAAATCTTGATGTAACTGGCACAACATCACTATCAGAGATAGGTGCAGCGGAATTTGAAGTAGACGCGCTCACAGTTTCTCATATGCACAGAAGATAAACACATTGAAGTACGGGTTCTAAGCTGATTTACTTAGAAGCCTTCGTTCTCTTACTCCCCCTTGACATTAGGTGCCTGCAACTCAGAATTAATCTTTGGTTTTGGTACCCACTTATATTTGGGTCCATGTTTGTTAGTTGCAGTTCTAATGGGAGTAAATTTGTTAGATTTGACAAACAAAGCATGAGAAAAATTATCAGAGTAATGAACATAATCATCAGTAGAGGACGAAGCATAATCATCTGAACTAGAACCAGAGGAAGAATATCAGACATCTTTTTCAATTCGAATCATTTGCTTTATTGAATATTTGCAGTATTTATTACAAACAACAAATGAATCACTATGACAAAGATTGTCTACATATCGATCCTGACCAGTTGTAGATTCATCAGATTTCCGCTTGACCCTCCATATCTGCCTTGTCGGAATCCTCAAAGTCCTATCTAAAATATTCGAATCAAAAGAATTAGAATTTTCAAAAATAACAGTAGTTTGTTTCTTTGACTTCCTTGACCTCCTTTTTTACGCTTTGATTTATAATAATCATCATTTAGCGTAAAAGATTCATCAAGAATTTTTGATTTAAGATTAGAAACTGAAGAAACAATTTTACCTAAGAAGCCCAACTGATCAGACAATAAACCTGAACTTGCCTCGGAGTCAGAAAAATTTTCAGAAAAGTTTTCAGATTTTAGAACCTCCTTTTTGTTTTCTTTAAAATCAGAAGAAAGGCCAGAAACAGAATCTGTAAGTAAATTTTGTTTTTGAGAAATTAGTTTTTCTTCAAGACTTGTCGTCATCAAAGAAAGAATTACATCTTTTTCAATTTCTCTTTGAATATTTTGTTCTTCCATTTTATCTTCAAGATCAATGATTTTGCTTTCTAACGCTAATGGAGGAATATATCTCCAATATATCTCTTAGAATCATAAGAAATTGGAGATATATTTTATTTATCAGTGTTAGTGGCACATATATCAAAATAATCATTAGACAATGAAGACTTAATAGAAGATATGACATTTAAACTTTTTTTGTTCTTCTTTGATTTTTCGGGAAAATATTTGGCATTTTCGCACGTGTAAACAGAAGGAATTTCCTTTTTCGTATTGTTCATTCTTTTCTCATTTTCGATTTATAAAACTTGCTTTTCACTTGTCCAATGAAATTTGAACTGAGGAGCATATCTTGCAAGATTTAGATAATCGTATTCATATAAAGTGGGAACTTCTGTTTTAGCTTTATCTAAAAAATGAGGATTTTCAAAACCAAGTCCCCATTTTTCTTTGATAGACTCATAACTCCGTGGTTTATTCAAATAAATGGTTTGTTCAATTTGATTCCGTAGATATAATTTTTTTTCCAACTTATTTATTTTTTCCGAAAAACTCTCTTTTAATTTGGTCATTTCTGTCAAAGAATCAAGATAAGTCATATTTGAATGTTTTAAATCATCCAATTTCTTTTGAAAGATTTCTTTTGTATGATTCAAAATAGATTTTTCATCTTTCAAAGAAATTTGCAGTTTTTCAATCAAATTTGACTTTTCTATATTTAATTGCTTTTCAAATAATAACTTTGAGCGAAGATCATGTAAAGCAGTTATAATGATGTTCATTTGGGAGGATATAAATTTGAAATCAAATTCAGAAGGTACCTCAGATTCATCAGTGGAATAATCTTCATCATCATCATTACTTATATCATCTCCTATGAAGCACATAGTAGCAGTTTCCTCATTATTAGCTTCATTATCAGAATGATCTATCCAGTATTCGGCTTCAGCTAACAATACGATTCCTTTTTCTCTTTTCTCAGCTAGTTCCATCTTCTTCCGGTAATAGGATGAATGCCGAACCACCTTCACTCAACACTCCTTGGCAATGTGACCCGACTTTCCACAATTGAAGCACGCAGTAGTTTTCGTAGTCTCGAGCACTTTAGCAGGCTCGTTCTTCTTAGACCCTGAAGTGAAGCGAAGGTTGTTGGAACCCGAACGATATTGGAACTTTTTTTTTGTAGTGTTGAGAGAGAAGAATCATTGCTTTTTGTAGCGCTTCGCCATCATCATCATCAATGGCCCCGTCATAAGCATTTTTAGACAATGCTTGTTCAGCCAATTGGCTCGTGAGAAGTGCAACCAGGTCCACTGTTTTTGGCTTGTTCATCTTTTCAAGATTTACTTTCTTTTCCTTGACGATGCTCTCATCTGTCATCAAGATCTCATAAACCTCTTGGATTTGCATTTTAGAGACCCGAACATCATTCCTCAATCTATGACAAGATTTGTTCCATTCAGGTTGAAGAGCGTTGAGGAACTTCAGAATAGTCTCTAACTCAGTCTTTTGCACTTTTATCTTTTGCAGATCGTTCAGCACTACCGAGAACCTGTCAAAAACACTTTTCAAAGACTCCCAATCCTTTGCTTTGAACTCCTCAAAATTATTCATGTAGCGCGTTTGTCGGAGTTGTGTTGCAACAGTTGACCCAAGCATGATCTTGTCTAACTGGGTCCACATCATCATCGGATTGTTCTTGAAACAATCAATTCGATTGTAGATGGAATTAGGCAATGCTAGCATCAGATTAGACTTTGATTCGCGATCGACTTTTTCTCGTGAATGCTCTTCGACAGTCAAGGGAATATCGTTTATAGGTTTGACAAATGGTCCTTCAGTAAATGACTTCATCATGTTCTCTCCGTTTGCTTGACGCTCGATGAAATTAATGAATCGATCTTGCCATTGAGTGAACTCATTCTCATTGATCAATAACGGAGGACGAGTATCCGTTCCCAATGACATCATATTATCGTTCTTGTAGAACTGAGCTTGAAAAGAGAGTTTTGACATATCCATTAAGTCAGAAAATCTTAGAAAAAAAATGCCCAAGTCTTGAAACAGAGTGAGGCTGGCGCAAACTGGAGATTTGCGCTAACAGTGACTGGCGCAAACTTGTTTTGGGCGAGACGATGGTGGCGCAAAGACTAACTTTGCGCAAACAGAGACTGTCGTAAACTTGTTTTGCACAAGAAGGTGGCACAAATTGTACTTTGCGCTATCAGAGACTGGCGGAACTGTACTTGCGCGAGACGAAGATAGCACAAAATTAACTTTGTGCGATGAACTGATTGCACAAAAGATACTTTTCGCGAATAACTTTTGGCGATAATCTGGTCTGGGAGAAAAACTCAGAAGAATCTAGTGCAAACTGCTGATGAACTCGCGCAAACTGATAATGAACTCGCGCAAAATCTGGATGAACTAGCGCAAATTCTGGATGAACTCGCGCAAACTTTAGATGAACTCGCGCAAAAACGAGATCTGGCGCAAAACGTAATAAAACCTTCTAAACCTTGCACAAACTCAAATCTAATTTATTTTAAACACTCAAATATGATCAATTATAGTTTGCTAAACAAAATTTACAACCAAATACAAGCAATTTTAAAAAAAATTTGAAAAATGAAAACTCGAATAGAAGTCCGAAGTCGAACAACTGAATATCTCGAAAATCTTGAAATCAACCTCCAAAAACTGATTTTCTTGCAAAACGATGTGAATCAGATATGATCTACTATTGAAATCGGATCTAGCGAACCAATCTACAAGAAAATTCGATCAAAAAACAATCTGAATTTGATGAAAAATCAAAAAATGAGATTTTCTTGAAAAAATTTCAAGAAAATCAATCAAATTCTATGATTTAAACACAAATTTAGAAACAAATCTTGTTTCTCTCAATCCTCTCAGATTCAGATTAGGCTCTGATACCAACTGTTAATCCAAGATCAATCTAATCTTAGAGAGAGAAAGATATGAGACATGAAAACTATGTATTGTATTCAATATGCGCTTTTTTCTTATAAACACAAAGGCCACAAGGGACTTAAATACCCTTGGCCAATACAAGACATAAAAGCCCTCTAACACAGTATTAGCAACAAGGCTATAAATACAATGATTACTATAAAATCTGACTTAACATACACTATGCACAAACACACAAGGAATACGTGTTTCTTGTCTTAACATTCATAGAAAATTTCTTTGAGATTTTTCGATGATTGAATGGAAGCCCTGGGGGAGTGAACATTAGAAAGCTCTTTTCCAATGTGCATCAGTTGCACAAAGTGTCTCTGTGCTACTTACAGACATTTTAACTGATTCATTTGTTGATTCATGATTACACTCTTATTTGTTTGAATTTTAAAAGATTCGGATGAATACATTATGAATTGATGGATGGTTCAGATGCTCATTTTGAAAAATCATTGGGCAAAAATTGGTACATGACATTTCTTGAAGAATTTTTTATGATTTCTATGCTCTACATCATCAAAAAGGGGGAGAAGGTCAAGAAATGGATAAGAAGTTATGGGAGAATTAATTTCAAGAAATGATGTCTAATGAACAGACTGTGAAAATTCCGTGGATAAAGTGATCAAGAGGTGACAAATTTGAAGGTTATATTTCCGAAATATGGGTAGAATGCTCATATTGAAAAAGAAAGTTCAATAAGTTCAGAAAGTTGTTTGAAAGTTTACTGAAAATTTCTTTGAAGATTACTTGCTAAAGCAAAGTGAGCTAAATCTGAAGATAATTTCGCTCTGAAGTCTGAAAGAGGTTTTTATTACCTTGGGAGAGATTGTTAAAGTTCTTGAAAAGACATTCATAGACTTTGGGAGAGAATACTTCAAATCAGAGGATTTTCCAAAGAAACAAAGACTTTGAAGATGATCTTTGTTATTTCGTAAAGAGGAGGGATTGGTTTTCAAAGAAGAAGATTTCATGTGTTCATGATAAAGGGAGAGATGAAATTTGTCAAGATCAAACAAAGGGGAAGATTGTTCATTATTACCAATTTATTTTCAAACAAATATCTTTACATGTTTCACAAAGGGGAAGATAATTAGCTTATTGTTTTGAAGATGATCTTGTATCCAAAGGGGGAGATTGTTAGTGCACAAATACGTTAGATCCAAGATCATTGGAATTAAAAGTCAATGCCCAAGTCAAAGTCTCATTGCAAAGTCAAAGTTACTTAAATAAGAAAGTCAAAGTCAAATTCAAATTCAAAGTGTTTAGTTTAGTTGTTTTTGTTAGTGCACAAATATGTTGGATACAAGATCATACAAACTGAAGACTGAAAGTCAAAGTCATAAGCTCAAGTCAAAGCCATTCTAAGAAGAAAGTCAAAGTTTTTGTTTTAAAGTCAAAGTCAAGTCAATGTTTTGTTAGTGTTGTAAGTGTTTTGTATTGTGAGGGTTATAGGTATAAATAGTGTTTTCTAAATAGGGATATGAGTAAGAGTAATACACGTTCATTGATAGAGAGAGAAATACTTTGAGAGCATTCTATGTATTTAAATATGACGTTGAAATAAAATTGTTCAAATTCATAATTATGATTTTTATCTTGATTTACACTGATTGTAAGACTCACAATTGGTATCAGAGTAGAAAAAAGTTCAGAAAACAAGGTTCAATTCGAAAGTTTTTGGGTCGACATTTCAAGAACTCGCAAAACGCCCAATTCGTATTTGATTTTGTTATCCAGTGATATTTTAGATCTGATTTTTGTGTCATTGTACTCGATTTAGCATATAAAATATCTTTTGTTTGTATTGTGTTACCTAATTCACGATTCTTCAGTGTTAATTTTAGTTTTTGATGTAATTCTGTTCGAAGTTTGTATTTCGCACTGTGTATAGATCAATTTGTGATTTTAGGTGTTTTTGATAGAAATTAAAAATTTGTAACCTGTTTGTGATATGAAGTAGAGGAAATATGCAAAGTTTCAAATTGATTGGTGAAGGTTTCAATAGGTTTCGATAGTATTATAGAACGCGTAGACACATTGCGCGAAGTGGATTTCTCAAGAAATCGCAAGTAGTTCTCTGCACGAAGCTAAAATGCACACGAACCTGTTTGCGCGAAGCTCTTTCTCGCATCCTTCAGCGTGCGCGTTTGCGAGTTTTGGTCATTTCTGTTTGCGTGAAAGTTCATTTCTGTGGTTAGCGGGACCCCCGTGCTAAGTCTTCATAGGCTAACAAATTTCTGATTATGATCAAAATTTCTGAATTTCTAACAATAATTTCTAAATAGTGTAAAGCTCAAGATGACTTCCAAAGATGCACTCTCTATTGGTACAGATGTCAAACCTCCGGTTTTGTTCAAAGGCGAATATGAACAATGGAAAGACCGATTCTTGGATTTTCTGGATAAACAAGCAAATTGAGAGAACATTTTGATGTCCATCATGGAAGGTCCTATGGTACCTCTTACCATGGAAATCCCAGATGATGAATCCTCATATAGTGAAGATGGGAATATGGACATAGAGCATAAAACAAAGATAGTACCGAAGGATATCTCTCAGTACACAAAAGAGTAAAAGAACATATATGAAGCTGACAAGCAAGCTAGATCTCTACTCTTGCAAAGCATACCAAACGAGATCAACATCAAAATAGACAGCTACAAGGCAAATGCTAAGAAGATGTGGGATCACCTACAAAAGATGATGATGGGATCCAAGGTTGGTAACCAGATGAAGGAGTCTAATTGCATTAACAATTATGAGGAGTTCCAGGCTAAGGAAAATGAGAGCTTAGAATATACTTATGGGAGATTTGTTCTTTTGTTCAATGAGCTTGCGAAGAACAAGGTGAAGAAGAAGCAGATAGAAAATAATGTCAAATTCCTCAGTATCCTTCAGCCTGAGTGGAAGAAACATATAAGAAGGATGAAACAAATAAAGGATCTCAGTGACATTCCTCTTCATGAAGTGTACGAAACACTAAGGCAGAATGAGGACGAAGTGGAAGAGAAAAGAGGAGAGAAGAAAAAGGCTGAGAAAGTTGCAGATCATAGCCTTTGTAGTGGCAAAGAAAGGAAAAGAGAAGAAGGAAAAGAAGAAGAAGGAAAAGAAGAAGAAGAAAATAATAATTCCAAGTTCTGATGATTCTATTGATGCTGATTCTGAATCTGATGATGGTAAGAACTTAAAACAAGTCATGTTATTGTTGACCCATGCTTTCGAGAAGAAATTCTACAAGAAGCCGACATCAAATAGCAAGAGATACTCGTTAGGGTCGAGAAACTTTGATCATGAAGAAAATATGGAAGGAAGACGGTTTGAGGAGAATAAGTTTTGGAAAATAAAGCCACAGGAGAAGAAAAAGTATGTGAATGATTATGGCAATGAGAAGAAATCTTATGAGTTGATCAAGTGTTACAATTGTGGAAAAGTGGGTCATTATGCCAAAGACTGTCGGAAGCCTACAGTGAGAAATTCTGACTACTACAAGAACAAGATGTTTCTGGTAAAACAAAAGGATGCTGGATAGGCATTAATGGCAGAAGATGAGTTTTGGCTTGATCATTCAGAAGATGAAGACAAATATGAAACCGCTAACATGTGCCTCATGGGAAAGGAAGTGATGATTCTGATGAAGAAACTTCCGATGAGGTACAAAATGTTTCTGAATCTAATTTTTAATAAAAATGGAAGTCATGATGATTGAACTTCAAGACCTTCAAACAAAACTCAAAAAGGAGAAAAGCAAGATTGCTAAGAAGCGTCAAACAATTTTTGATCTCAACAAGGAATTTGTTGGGAACAAAAACTTGATTGATTCTTTGAAAAAATTTGTTACTATTTTTAAACAACAAAAAAATTGTTTTGAAAATAAGATTTCTTAAGCTGTTTCTAAACTTACAAAATCTGATCTTGAAAAACAATAATTTGTACTAAAAATTCATAAATTGCAGGTTGAAAATAAGAATTTGGAGAAAAAGATCAATGGCTTTGAAGCAAAATTGTACACTCGAGGTCAAACAGATCAAACCATCTTTCTAAACACACCAAATGAGGATAATGATTTTAAAGAAAAGTGGGCACTCGTTTACGATAACGCACACTATTTGAAGAAAGCAATAAGAAAATAGCCAACTTTATATAACTTTGATTTTCTACAAGGGGTTGGTAAACATCCTCATTTAAAATCCAAAATTGGTACCAAATCTTCTGATGAGGTTGAGGCCAAGGAAGACGAGAATCGAAAGAACACAATTAAAATGCAACTACCATTCTGCTATAAAAAGTTGAATAACAGTTATCTTTCTGAACAACCAAAACTTTTATCAAATGATTATTTTGAAAACTATTCTACTAAAGAGTTAAAGCCAAAATTTATGTTCCTCCACTTGTTTTGGAAAGCAAGATTGTTGAGCTTCAAAACACTTTAGATGATGAAAGAACTTTGCTTGACTTAGAGAAAATTGTGTTTTCTACAGTCTTGAAGAACATTCATTTTAAATATAAATCTAAAATATGTTCAAATCTTCCAAGGAACCTCAAGTTTATGAGGATGATATGGATGTCTTATTTGTGGATGCAAATGATTTTCTAAATTCTGATGGTTGTGTTGATGAAAGTGTTGATAAGTTTGATTTCACTGCAAAACTTCCAGATCATTTTCATTTTATTATCAATTTTGATGCTTTACCTAGTTTGTTTGACATAGGTGAATCATCAACTAAGGTTGGTGAGTCAGTTCCTGTGAGTACCAATTATTATGAAAAAGGTAAAAAAACAAAAGAAAAGGAGCTCACAGAAATGGACTAACACAGGTAAGCGAAAGAAAACAAAGACTCAGAAATCTTATTTTCCTAACAAATCATTTTTTTTCTTGTTTCAGAACTGAGCAAGAAAAGGTCTGAAGTGAGAACTGAATGGCGACCAAAGAAGAAAGTTGAAGAGCCTACAAAGTCATTTTCGAATTCTGAATGTAATAGGATTTTTGTTAGTGATACTGATTTAGTTGGTAATATTGCTTCTTCAAAAACAAATCTTGTAACTTCTTACAAGACTTATTCAATAAAGCAATTGTTTCAATTATCTCCGTTTACTACTCAGTTGTCTATACATGATCGAAATGATTTTATGACTCGACAAGTTTCTGATTGTTGGTTTGGAACTTATTATATACATCATTCTCATATTTTTCAAACTCAAAGAGGATCCAAAGTCAAATGGGTGCCAAAATCTTGCGCCAACATGAAGGAACCCAAATATAAATGGGTACCTAAACCAATTGTTTTCTGATTTCTCCGGTGCAGACCCGTCATATGTGTTACTTGGATTCTGGTTGCTCCAAGCATATGACCGGCCAGAAAGATATTTTATCTAACTATATAGAGAAATATTGCGGGATCGTTCGATTCGGCAATGACCAATTTTCACCTATTCTAGGCTATGGTGATATTATTCACGAGAACGTAACGATCAAGAAGGTGAGCTACGTTAAAGGACTAGGACATAACCTATTCAGCGTTGGTCAGTTTTGTGACAAAGAGTTAGAGGTGAATTTTAAGGCCAAAAGTTATTGTGTCAGAACAGAAGATGAAAAAGAACTTTTGGTCGGAACGAGAAAGTCAAAGATCTTCACGATTAATTTGACCAAAGTCAAGACTGACAATGAGGTGTGTCTACTATCAAAAGCCTCTATGCAACAGAGTTGGTTATGGCATAGGCGACTGTCTCACCTGAATTTTCGTTACATCAACAATCTGGTTATGGGTAATTTGGTAAAAGGACCTCCATAGCTCAAATATGCTAAAGAACATCTATGTGCAGTGTATGAGAAAGGCAAGATGAAAAGAGCCTCTCATAAGCCGAAGGCTGATCCAAGTACAAGTTCTCCACTGGAACTACTGCATATGGATCTCTGTGGTCCGATGAGAACACAAAGAACCAACGGCAAGATACATGTATTAGTGATTGTGGACGATTACTCTAGATACACTTGGGTCAAAATTTTAAGATCAAAATATGAGACGCCTGATATCATTATCTCATTTCTAAAGATTACTCAAGTGAATCTGCAGAAGACAGTAAAGGCTCTTTGAACAAACAATGGTACATAATTTAAGAACAAAGTTGTTGAAGGTTATGTCGAATCGGTCGGGATAACACATCAATTTTCTGCTTCCCTTACGCCGAAACAGAATGGAGTCGTAGAGAGACGAAACTTAACACTAGTCGAGGCCGCTCGAACTATGTTGAGTCAATCAGAACTACCTCTATTTCTGTGGGC
This sequence comes from Arctium lappa, assembly GCA_023525745.1. NCBI lineage: Eukaryota > Viridiplantae > Streptophyta > Magnoliopsida > Asterales > Asteraceae > Arctium > Arctium lappa. Next base: position 99,482,086 of record CM042050.1, read on the forward strand.
TGAAGATGTGTCGACTGCCTGCTATACTCAGAGTCGTTCCATTATCCATCGTTGGTTCGGTAAAATACCGTATGCTTTAATAAATAATCAAATACCTAGCATTAAACACTTTCATATCTTTGGATGCAGGTGTTTCGTACTGAATGATAAGGAGAACCTAAACAAGTTTAATTCAAAAGCTGATGAAGGCATTTTTATCGGTTATTCTCAAACGTCTGTAGCTTATAGAGTTTACTTGAAGACGTCAAAGATTTTAGTCGAGAGAGTATATGTAACATTGGATGATGAGATGGCTTCTGTTCAAGACAGTTCAGAACCCGTGATTAATAGAGTCTTAGCTTCTGGGCAAATCAGTCCAGAAACTGTAGTTAATGTTTTAAATTCTAATAAAGCGTCAACTTCTACATCACATTTATCAAATTTAGATATATTGTTTGAACATTTCTATGATGAATTTCTTGGTACTAAAGTGACTAAACCTGTTGTGACTGATAGATCAGAAAAATCAAACGACAATAAACCAATCACATCAGATGTATCTAGTGAATCAACAATCCCGATTCATGAAGAAAGTAAAGTTCAAACGCCTACTCCATCAGTTGAAGTTATACATATTAATGAAGAGCCAGAAGTTACTGAATCAGTTGGATTCACTGTAACGACTACTCAACAAACAGAAAATGCCCAACCTACTGAAGCTTCTACACAACCTACTTCAACTGAATTGTTGGGAACTGAAGATTTGTCTAAGTGATTACTACTGCTAGTAGAATTAATACTGTTTAAAGAGTTAGTGCTGCTACTTGAATAGTTAGTACTGCTTGGAGAGTTAGTACTACTAGTAGTTAGTACTGCTGATTGGTTAATGCTGCTGAAGATGGTTAATACTTCTAAAGATTATTAGTGTTGATTTTAGTGATAAAGATGCCTTGGAGATAAAGTCAAGATTTGATGATAATCATGGAAGGCTGAAGATAATTATGGAAGAATATACTAAAGATATTTTAAGTTTTGTAATTATCTTTTATTTTTAGTATATATGTATAGAATTATTCAGAATAACTTGATACGAGATTTCTAAGTTTTTGTTTAGAGAGAGAATTAACCTCAAGGTTTACAACCCTAGTTCTAGAGAAGTAGAATTCGTCTTGGTGAGCTTGTTCATCAAGATTCAGGTTTTGTGTGAAAGCTTGTAACTTTAATCATTCAATAAAGTTTACAAGTTGTGATTTATATTTTACTGTTACATTGATAGTTTGAATATTAAAGTGTTTCTCCGCAACTTCTTTAATATTGTTTCTGAGTTTCATTATTCTTGTAAAGAATCAGATCCTGACAAGTGGTATCAGAGCTTTGTATTCTCAGAAACCTTCATTCATCATGGACAACACAGTTGAATCAACCAGTACTCTTGTTTCAAAGGTTCCCATGCTCAAACCTAATGAGTTTGACATGTGGAAAACTAGGATCAAGCAGTACATCCTCCTTACAGACTTTTCTATGTGGGACATTGTTTAGAATGGTCCCTCTGCTGAAGGTAAAATTGGACAAGATGGAAGAAGACCACCTCCAAAAACTGATGTTGAGAAGAAAGTGAGACAATTGGAGATGAAAGCCTTAAGCACCCTGCTTTTGGCCATCCCTCATGAGTATCAACATCAATTTCATCACTGCACTGATGCTCAGATTCTATGGAATGCTTTAGAGAAGAGATTTACTAGCACTAAGAGGAATCAAAGGGATATTCTCAAGCAGCAATATGAGAATTTTACATCTTCAAAGAATGAGTCTATGACTCAAACTTTTGATAGATTCAATAAGTTAATTGGTGAGTTGGCTACTGTTGGAGTTCAGATGGAACAAAATGATGTCAACCAAAAGTTCCCCCGATCTATTGGAGATGAATGGAACATGTACACTGTCTCATTTAGATAAAATGACATGCTGGAAGAAAAGGAACTGGATGATCTATACAATGATCTGAGAGTGTTTGAATCTGAAGTGGAAGCAAAGAAGAAGCCTACTGGATATGTTCATAATGTTGCACTCCTATCAGCATCAACTGATTCTACTGCTAACTCTGAATCAGTTAATGCTGCCAGTGGAGTAAATCAAGAAAAAGGCATTGAATCTGGTTTTGAAACCTTTCTTTCCAGCCATGGTAACTCTTCTTTAATCAATGATGACTTGGAACAGCTTCATCCTGATGATCTTGAAGAGATGGATATTAAATGGCAGATGGCTATGCTTTTTATGAGGGTGAAGAAGTTCATCAAGAGGACTAGGAGGAACAACTTCTCTCAAAGAAGAGAAGATGGAGCAGGCTTTGATAAGTCAAAGGTGGAGTGCTACAAGTGTCATATGAAGGGAAACTTTGCCAGGGAATGCAGAAGTGGAATGTCTCAAAACAACCACCAACAAGCTCAGACTAGAAGCTTCAACCAGAACAGAAACTTTACTCAAGCTCTTGTTTCTCAACAACGATTGGGGTTTGACTGGAGTGATCAAGCAGAAGAGGCCATTCAAAATCAAGCTCTCATGGCAGAGGTATCTGATCTCCCAATTGAGGTACTTTCTAATCTTTGTACTCAAACTTGTATAGACACTGTTAAAAGGTACAGGGATCACAACCAGAGTATGAGTGATGATCTTAAGAGGTTAGAAAAGGATAGAAAAGGATAGAAAAGACTATGTGAAAATTGTTGAGAGGCTTGAGGAACAAATTAAAGGTTTCCAAGACACTGAACTTTAACACACATATGATACAAATTACTAGAAGTCGGAGAAAAATGATTTAGAAATCCAACTGGCAAAGTCTATAGAGGAGAATGAAAAGTTGAGAGGAGAGCTAGCCAAGGTTAAGCTGGATGTGGAAAAGTTTTCATATGCTTCTAAAGCCATGGATTCAATTCTAAAGGTTTAAATCCATGATAAGCTTAAACCAGGAATTGGTACAATACCACACCACCGCCATACAACAACAACAACTACATCCCTCATAAATCAGATTTGCTAGAGACCAAGTATAGGAAGGACTTGCATGAGGGAGCCACTAAGATAGATCCTTTAGTTGAAGTAGTTGTTGAGGACAAGACTGAGAAAGAAGCTGGTAAGAGTAAGGATAACACTGTGAGTGGTGAGATTCCCTTAGAAAATAACATTCTTACCAATGAGGGTGGTGGAAAGGATTGGGTCAAATCTGATGGTGTAGAGAATACTGAGGGAAAGTCTAGAAAGGTTCATTACAAGCATACTACAGTTGTGAATCATGTTCCTTGAAAACAGTGCGCAGGTAATAAATATGAGCCCCTAAAACATGATAAAAGGAGGGGAAATCAAAGAAATTGGAATAATCAGTGGGCTCAGAAACAAGGAGTTGATCTGAGTAGAATCATCAGACCAAAACCTTGTTTCATATGTGGCAAATTGAACCATCTTGCCAAGCACTGTTATTTTAATCCTATGAACCAAAGGATAAATTTTCAAATATCTGTGCAAAAACCCTTTGGTTATAGGAAGAATGAAAGGAACCATGTGGCTAAGAAACATGTTAAATCTAAAAGCCACATGAAGAAAAAGATTGTAAACGAAAGTGTCAAGATGTGGGTTCCCAAAAGCACTAAAACTGTTAGTACTGCTACCACAAATAGTGTTGCTGACAAAGATAGTGCTGCCAGAAGCAATACTCTTCCTATCAATGTTTGTGCTGCTGATAGTATTAGTACTTCTAAAACTAACATTGTTAGTACTTCATCAAATATTAATACTGCTAACTCTGTTAGTGCTTCTAACAAGTTTAGTACTTCTAACCCTGTTAGTGCTGCTAACTCTGTTAGTACTTCTAAAATTAGTACTGCTTCTAGTGCTTGTGCTTCTAGACCAATCATCTTGACAAAGTACTCCAGTCAAGAGGATTCTAAATTTAAAAATCTCATCAAAAAGGAGTGTAAGTACTTTGATGAGAAAGGGAGGCCCAAGACCACTTTGGCTTGGGTTCCCACTCAATACTAATTGGTTTATCTTATGTGCAGGGCAACCAGCAACTCAAGGGAAAGAGTATTTGGCATGTTGATAGTGGTTGCTCTAGGCACATGACAGGGAACATGGCTTGCCTCAAGAATTTCAAGAAAATTGATGGAGGGCATGTTGCCTTTGGTAATACTCCAGATGGAGGTAAGATTAGTGGTAAGGGAGATGTAACAAAAGGTAAGATGACCTTTGAAGATTTCTATGTTGAACAGTTAAGATACAACCTGTTAAGTGTATCACAGGTTTGTGACAAAAAGCATAGCATATTATTCACTGATTCAGAATGCATGATCCTTGCTCCTGGATTCAAGGTAGTTGATGAAAAGATGATACTACTAAGAACTCCTAGAAAGGATAATGTCTATTGTTTGGATATGGAAAATGTTTCAAATGATTCATCCCTAAACTGTCTTGTTTCAAAAGCCTCTTTGGATGAATCATCACTTTGGCACAAAAGGATGTGTCACATGAACTTTAAAACAATGAATAAACTTGTTAAAAACAACCTTGTAAGAGGTCTGCCTTCAAAAGTCTTTTCATGTGATGATCATTGTGTTGCTTGTCTCAAAGGCAAACAACACAAAACTTCTCATAAGTCCAAAGAGTTGAACACAATTTCCTCTTCTCTTCAGTTGTTGCATATGGATCTGTTTGGTCCTACAAATGTCATGAGTATAGGTAAGAAATCATACTACTTAGTTATTGTTGATGATTACTCTTGATTTACTTAGGTATATTTTCTAAGGACTAAGGATGAGACAAGTGGACTGATCAAATCCTTTATTCTAAGAATTGAAAACCAAACAAATCAAAAGGTAAAAGTCATTAGGTCAGATAATGGTACTGAATTTAAAAATCTTGACCTAAACACCTTTTGTGAGGAAAAAGGAATTGAGAGGCAATACAGTGCTCCTAGGACTCCACAACAAAATGGTGTTGTTGAGAGAACAAATATGACACTGATTGAAGCTGCTAGATCTCTGTAAGTTGATTCAAAACTTCCAATTACTTTCTGGGCTGAAGCAATTAATAATGCGCTATGTCCAAAACAGAGTTCTAGTAGTCAAGCCTAAAAACAAGACACCATATGAGCTTTTAAATAAAAGAAAACCATTTATTGGATTTTTCAAACCTTTTGGGTCTCCTTGTACCATTCTCAATACCAAAACTCAATTAGGAAAGTTTGATAGCAAAGCAGATGATGGTTTTCTTGTTGGTTACTCATCTCAGAGTAAGGCATACAGAGTGTTTAATTCTTCTTCTAGAATAATTGAGGAAAGTGACAATGTCAAATGCAATGAGAACACACAAACACCTATTGGTTCAGGTCCTCAGTGGTTATTTGACATTGATTCACTAACTAACTCTTTGGGTTTCAGTAGTGATGATCATGCAGGAGCAGGAAGTAGAGGATCAGGGGATGAACAAGTACAAGATATTATTCCTCAGTCTGTCATCTTTCCCATACCTACAATGGACCTTGCTGAAATCTGTGAAAAAGACACTGTTACTGAACCAATTCAGAGTGAAGAAGAAAGAAGAGATGAGGAGAATCCAAAGCATGAAGAGCCAGAAGCAGCTGATGAGATTCCCTCAGCTGACTTAACTGGTTCCAATTTAGATGTGGGAATTAATGAAGAACCTAGTCTTCAGACAAGAACTCAGAAGAATCATCCTCCTGAGCTGGTAATAAGAGACATCTCTTCTCCTATGCTGACTAGGAATCAAAGCAGACTTCAAGATTTGCAGGATCAGCAACATACAGTACTCTCTCGCTTTCTATCTCAGATTGAGCCTAAGAAGGCTTATGATGCAATGAAAGATTCAAGTTGGATAGAAGCCATGCAAGAAGAGTTGCTATAGTTTAAATTGCAAGATGTTTGGGACTTGGTGGACCTTCCAAAAGGTCATAGAGCAATTGGCACCAAGTGGATTTTCAGAAATAAAAAGGATGAGAGAGGAATAGTAATCAGGAACAAAGCAAGGCTAGTGGCACAAGGGTACACTCAGGAAGAAGGCATAGACTATGAGGAAGTTTTTGCTCCAGTGGCACGGGTAGAGGCAATTAGGCTGTTTCTAGCCTATGCCTCATATATGAAGTTCAAGGTATATCAGATGGATGTGAAGAGTGCCTTTCTATATGGAACAATTGATGAGGAAGTATATGTCTGTCAGCCCCCTGGATTTGAGAATCCATCATATCCTGACAGAGTATACAAACTTAAGAAAACACTCTATGGTCTACATCAAGCCCCAAGAGCATGGTATGATACTCTGTCTACCGATCTCTTGGAAAATGGGTTTGAAAGGGGAATCATTGACAAGACCCTTTTCATTAAAAGAAGTAAGAAGGACATCCTACTTGTTCAGATATATGTGGATGACATCATATTTGGATCCACAAAAGATCAGATGTGTAGAGACTTTGAAGAGTTGACGCACAAGAGCTTCAAAATGAGTTCAATGGGTGAACTCACATTCTTCCTTGGGCTTCAAGTGAAACAGCAGAAAGATGGGATTTTCATAAGTCAATCAAAGTATGTGAAAGACATCCTAGATAAGTATGGTCTATCAGACTCAAAGCCAGCAAGCACACCAATGGAAACACACAAATAGATCACTGCTGATCTTGTGGGGGAGGATGTTGATGTCCATCTTTATAGATCAATGATTGGATCTCTCATATATCTCACGGCCTCAAGACCAGATATCATGTTTCCAGTGTGTGTGTGTGTGCCAGATTCCAAGTCAAGCCAAAGCAGTCACATCTTCAAGCTGTTAAGAGGATTTTCAGATACTTAAGAGGGCAACCTACATTAGGTCTTTGGTATCCTTATGAATCTACTTTTTATTTGATTGCATATTCATACAGTGACTTGGGTGGTGCTAATATGGATAGAAAGTCTACTTCAGGGGGATGTCAACTTTTGGGTGCAAGACTAGTATCTTGGCAGTGTAAGAAGCAAACCACAGTGTCCTTATCCACAATAGAAGCTGAGTACATTGCTGCTGCAAGTTGCTGTTCTCAGGTTCTATGGATTCAGAATCAAATGTTGGACTATGGGGTAATCTTTCTTCACTCTCCAATCTTCATTGGGAATAGCAGTGCTATTATCATTGTTAACAATCCAGTCAAGCACTCCAAAACAAAGCACATTGAAATCAGGTATCACTTTATTAGAGACTGCAATGAAAAGAAGCTTATTCAAGTTGCTAAAGTTCATACTAATAATCAGTTTGCTGATCTACTCACTAAAGCTTTTGATGTGGGTAGATTCACTTTCTTGGTCACAAGTGTGGGCATGATCAACTCTGAATGAGCTCATGTTTAATAAGTGTTTGTGTACCTGTTATTTGTTTATTTATTTGGTGCTACTAATCATCTTTCTCAGGAAGTTTATTGCCCTGCTCAGACTAACACAAGCTTCAACAGTGTAAGTATAGTTAATGCTGCCAGTGCAGTTTTAATGTTGCCAGTGCAAAGCTACTACTGCAGGTTCATTATTACTACTGCTAGTCTGAGTTACTACTTCAGGTATGTGTTAATACTGCTAGTTAGTTAATACTGCTTTCAGTTAATACTGCTTTCAGTTAATACTTCTTCCAGTTAATACTGCTCTTAGTTAATACTGCCAGCGGGTTAGTACTGCTTTAACTGAAAATAAGGTTAATACTGCTTTTTTCTCGAATCATATAAATACCCTATTTGCCCGCCTAAAAGCTCACAACGACTCTTTGAATACTGTTCATCTTCTCTCTAACTCTTTTCTCTCAAGTAACCAGTGTGTTTCAGTCAAGAATCCTCAAGACCGAGGCATCCATGGCGTTTATTGATGAACACAATGAGATCGCAATGCTTCAAAAGCCGAAGCAGGCTGATGGATTCCATCAAATAGTTGATTTTCTCAAGACCAGTCATATAGCGTATGCTCTTACTGTGTCACCACCAATATTCATCGAGCACCAGAAGCAATTTTGGACCAATGCCACCGCTGTTACTGAAAACGGTGTGCAGTTTATCAAGACAAGGGTGTGTGACAAACCCTTGATAGTCACTGAAGAGTTCATCTGCATCAGTCTACGTCTAGACGATGCCTCAGGTATTACATCTATCCCTAATGAGGATTTGTTTTCCAATCTCACAAGAATGGGGTATGAAGGCCAACAGGGTGTTTTCAAATTTTACAAAGCTAACTTTTCTCCCGAATGGCGTTTCTTTGTTCATACTCTTATGTACTGTATTTCTAGAAAAACTACTGGATGGAGTCAGTTCAGTAGTACCATTGCTTATGCTTTGGTCTGCTTGTCCACTGCCAGAAAGTATAATTTCTCAAAAATGATTTTCAATAACCTTGTGTCAAACTTGGATAATAAAAATAGTTTCTATATGTATCCAAGATTTGTCCAGGCAGTTATCACCACTGAATTGACGAATATACCTCAGTTTAATGAGGTATATGTACCTAAAATCCCTAAGGGCAAGGTCTTTTCAAATATGAAAAGATCTGCCAAGGACTCGGATGGAGTTGACACCCCATTGTTCTCTACAATGATGGTGGTGTCCCACAACCAATAAGGTATGGCATCAGGGTCAAGGCCCTCACTAGACCATCCCACTGATAGTCAAACCCAACCTTCAACCACTATATCACTTCCTCAGTCCCTTGTTCTTAAGCCAACACCAGTTTTAACCAAAACGTATACTAAGAGAAAGGTACACAAGGCTCCTTCCCTTGTTGTACCTCCAACAAACCCAGAACCTCAAAGCCCTCTAACGGAGCATTCTCCATTAGAGAATATCAATAGGGAAACCACGGGGGTGTCTCCCAACCCCAAGAAGGTGCTCACTGAGGAGATGCATGAGCATATGGGTGAGAAGGCTGCCACTACTCCTGCTAGCACAGAGGAGGCCAGTGGTAACATCACTAAGACCTTCCCCATCGAAACTTTGGGTGAGCAATCATCCAAAGGTCCCGGGTGCCAAGAAACCAAGGGAATAGGTGGTGCTTCAGCATGGATGGAGATCTTTATTAAACATTCCAATAATCCCTCAAAAGGGGGTAACACTCCTGGAGAAGGTGAGGATAGATATGACTACCATGAATTGATTTCTGCCATGTCCAAAATGGCAACTGAACTGGATGCTCAAAAGAAGGTTGTCAATGAACTCAAGAAAGTCATCATCAACCAACAAGGAGAGATCAGCAGCTTAAAGAAGTTGGTTCAGAAGGTGGATCAAAAGAAGAAGAAGCAACGATTTGTGCTCAGAAGAAGGAACCCAGTGGATGATGCTCCCAAAAAGGGGGAGTCAGAAGTTGAGGTTAACATGGAGAATGCTAAGAATAAAAGGGAGAAACATGGAGATGAGGGGGAGTTTGCTGAAACAGAAACAGGGTTTGAGAAAGCAGCAGAAACAAACATAGCAGCAGAAACAGTTAATACTGCTGAAATAAATAAAGTAGCAGAAATTGTTCAAGAGGTATTAACTGACCTCATTAGCAGAAATTTGGAAGAAAATGAGGTATCTGAAGCACTAATCAAAGCTAAACATGATACTCCTAAGGTCACTTCAAAGGCCAAAGGAATTGTCATCAAAGACAATGCTGAGATTATCAAGAAAGCTAGTGTTGATAAGATAGCAAGCAAGGACAAAGGCAATATCAAGATAGTGGAATCTGACCAACCAATTAAAAAGCAAAAGTTGATTGAGTCAAATGAAGCTTTGGCTAAGAAGATTCAAGAAGAACTTGAGCAAGCAGAAACAGTTCAAGTGAAGAAAGATAGGGAGATGGCAAAAGCTCTAGCTGCAGAGCTGAATGAAGTTTATCAAAAGAGTTTGGCAACAGAGATGGCACAGAAGAGATTTGCAATTCCAAAGAAGACTGCAATGATCAAATTAGGTGCAAGGAAGAGACAACCTTCAAAGACCTACCTTGGCACTCAAGAGAGAAAGAAGATGATTACTTTCCTCAAAGGTGCTGTGGGAGTCAAAAAGGAAATGTTCACTAAAATGTCATTTGAACAAATCAAAGGTTTGTATGAGGCAGAGATGACAAAGTTACAAGGGAATGATAAAGCAAGAGTTGAAGTGGAAAAGAAGATGAAAGAGAGGCAAGACCTTCAAATTCAAAAACCCTTTCCTGATGATCAAGAATCACCAAGGAAGGAAGCTACTCTAGGTGAAAGTCTGAGGACTTTGAAAAAAAAAATGATGGCTAGAAGAAAACCAGCTAAGAAACCTAGAGTGGATGAGGAAGAAGATGAGAAAGAACAAAAGGTAGCTGAAGAAGAAGAGGCACCTAAGTCTGATGAAAAGAAAGCTCAATCTCAGGAAGAACCATCCAGTACTTATGATGTAAATATGTACATGGTGGTGATGGAGAAAGTGCCTGAGCTTATAACAGCTGAACCAGTTGGTGTCAAGCCTCCTGAGATTATTCACTGGGATACCATGGAAGTATATGGAAAGGAGTATATCAGGCTGAAGAGGAAAGATGACAAATTCGAAGTGTATCCTACTTGGGCCAAGATTGTAAGAGTATGCTCCAGATCTGATTTAGAGGAAATGTTTGAGGTGGGGATGAAATTATATGTTGATAAGCTGAAAGCTCCAGGGATACCAATTACAAAACTTGTGATGGAATATCTATGCATGTTGTTCAAGCCAGAGGAAGTTCAGCATGTTATCATAAATGTTTTCAAAACCATCAACAACTGGACTCTGTATGAAAGAAGTGGAGTATATGCACTGGCTATGGATACAAGTCACTTTGAATACTTCCTAGTGGATAAAGTTTACAACCATAATAGGTTAAAGCTGCATGCTATGTTGAAGAAAAAGCTAGGTTGTGCACCAGATTCTGCAATGGCAAGATACTTGATCCAGAGAATTATTAATCAAAGTTTGGGGCTGAATCCTGATATAGGTTTATGAGCATCTGAAAAACTTGACTTCTTTTCTCTAAAAGTCAAGTTAGGGGGAGATTGTTGGGAACTAAAGATTTGTCTAAGTGATTACTACTGCCAGGCTTTCAAGATTCCTACTGCTAGTAGAATTAATATTGCTTAAAGAGTTAGTGCTGCTACTTGAATAGTTAGTACTGCTTGGAGAGTTAGTACTGCTAGTGGTTAGTACTGCTGATTGGTTAATGATGCTGAAGATGGTTAATACTTCTGAAGATTATTAGTGCTGATTTTAGTGATAAAGATGCCTTGGAGATAAAGTCAATATTTGATGATAATCATGGAAGGCTGAAGATAATTATGGAAGAATATTCTGAAGATCTTTTAAGTTTTGTAATTATCTTTTATTTTCAGTATATGTATAGGATTATTCAGAATAATTTGATACGAGATTTCTGAGTTTTTGTTTAGAGAGAGAATTAACCTCAAGGTTTACAACCTTAGTTCTAGAGAAGTAGAATTCGTCTTGGTGAGCTTGTTCATCAAAATTGAGGTTTTATGTGAAAGCTTGTAACTTTAATCATTCAATAAAGTTTACAAGTTGTGATTTATATTTTACTGTTACATTGATAGTTTGAATATTAAAGTGTTTCTCCGCAACTTTTTTAATATTGTTTCTGAGTTTCATTATTCTTGTTAAGAATCAGATTCTGACATGAATCCGTCCCTCATGATGAAAAAAATGAAGAAAGTGGATTTTTAGATGAGCACCATGATCAATCTACATCTAATACACTCCCTCATGAACATAAGTGGACCAAATAGCACCCAATACATCAAATCATTGGAGATCCGTCTTAGCCAATGCAAACTAGGGTGTTGCTTGTTTTTTAAGATGTCTAAAGTCTGAAGTCTTATTTTAGTTATGATTAATAAGAGGTGGTGTGTAAAAAGGTCTAAATGATTCAGACTTAAGATCCATTAAGAGGTTTTAAAAAAAACAAACAACCCCTTGGTCCTGTTATGTTAAACCAATATATGCATGATTCTTTTCTGAGTAAGATAGAGCCATCATGAGTATCTGAAGCTCTAGTTTATTCAAATTGGGTAACTGCAATGCAAGAAGAGCTTAATCAATTTGAAGCACTTAAAGTCTAGAGACTCGTGCCACGACTTGAAGGTAAAACAATAATTCGCATGAAATGGGTTTTCAAAAACAAGAAAGATGAAAATGGTATCGTGATCAGAAACAAAGCAAGACTTGTGGCTAAAGGATATAGGCAAGAGGAAGGTATTGATTATGACGAGACTTATGCTCCAGTTGCGCGCATAGAGGCAATTAGAATATTTCTAGCATGTGTCGCACACAAGAACTTTATAGTCTATCAAATGGATGTGAAGATTGCCTTTATGAACGACATCTTAAAGGAGGAAGTGTACGTCTCTCAGCCTGAAGGTTTTATCAAGCCAGATACGCCAATCATGTATACATTCTGGACATAGCTCTTTACGTTCTGAAACAAGCCCCTCGCGCCTGGTACGAAGTTCTATCTAACTTCTTAGCAACTCAGGCTTTTCAAAAGGTAAATTCGATACTTCTCTTTTCATTAAAAAGGAGAAAGATGATATCATATTAATCCAGATATATGTGGATGACATCATATTTGGCTCAACAAATCTTAAGTACTATAAAAAAATTTCTAACCTTATGGTGTCACGATTTCAGATGAGTATGATGGGTGAGATGAATTTCTTTCTTGGATTACAAGTCAAACAATTTTCTACGCAGATTTTCATTAATCAAGCGAAGTACATTTTCGATATTCTCAGAAGATTTAAAATGGAAAATTGTACTCCAATTGGTACCCCGATGGCACCAGTTGTCGATGTTAGAACCTACAAATGTATTATTGGTTCCTTAATGTACTTGACATCTAGTCGGCCAGATATAATGTTTTCTACATGCTTATGTGAAAGATATCATGCTTCACCTAAAGAATCCCATTTGTCTGCAGTTAATCGAATTTTTAGATATCTGAAGGGGACTGCAGATCTTGGCCTGCGGTATCCTAAAGATACAGGTTTTGAGCTCACGGCATATTCAGATGTAGATCATGCAGGTTGTATGCTTGACAGGAAGAGTACTTCGGGACATATGCAATTCTTAGGTGATAAACTCGTGAGTTGGGCTTCGAAAAAACAACTATGTGTATCTACTTCAACATCTGAGCAGAGTATGTAGCTATGGCTACCTGATGTTCTCAAGTGGTAAGGATGCGGTCACAACTCCGAGATTATGGTTTCAAGTATGACAAAATCCTGATTTACTGCGATTCGAATAACGCTATTGTAATATCTGCTAACCCTGTGCAACATACGAAAACCAAGCACATCGACGTGCGATATCATTTTATCAAAGACAATGTTGAAAAAGGTACAATTGAACTTTACTTTGTAAACACAGATTACCAACTTGCAGATTTGTTTACTAAACCTCTTGATGAAAAGAGATTTAATTTTCTCATTTCAAAACTTGGTATGTTAAATCTCAAGACTTAATCTGTTGTTACCTAGTACAATTTAGAATTTGTTATTATTCTTCATTTCTTTATGTTTAATCTGAAAGATATCTGCACTGTAAGGTTTGTTCATGATTTCAGGGGGAGTGTGCTACAAAGTTAGATGATCTACATTTTAGGGGGAGTTAATACATTTTTGCATATATTATTAACTGAAATATCATATTATGCATATTTTCAGGGGGAGTACGGACAATGACTTCTGATTTTATATGATCAGAACTCGTTCTTAACACGTTTTATGGCTTTTATGTCATCTATTTTTCAATAAATTTTGTGAATAAGACTTTGTGCTTTGACAACTTTAAGACTTAATGCAGATTTTGAGGGGGAGCTTACATGATCATATCTAATATGACTTTCGAGCTGACTTAATGAGATTGAAGATGAGCGTAAGGAATATTCTACTCTTAATCTCATTGTGTTTGAAAGAAGGACAATTTTCCAACATAGAAAACATGTTCTTAAACGTTAAAACCACTTATGATTCTTAAAATGATTTCAAGAATATAAAAGTGTGATTTTAAATGTTTTCGTTGATATGAGTTTTAATGATTAAATAAACCGTGTTTTCCCAAAGATAAATACTTGTGTATTATCTTTTCCGTATAATGTCAAGTATTCACACACACCGGTTTACTGTTTTGTTGATAATGTTATCACCATGTCTCAAATTGAACCAATATATCGATGGTGATACACCCCATTTGAAATTCTTTGATACTTGAGCGTGATTTCATTTCAAAACATTTCTTTCAAGAATGTCTATATTTTGATTCGTATAGACAATATCTAATTTTTCATGACCTAAGTTTTGATTGTTAAATCCTTAATATTTGATCTTTTCAAATACAATGTCATATTTTCAAAAAAGTTTCTTGTATTCATTTAATTCATTCAATATACTTGTTTTGAAATATCTTCCATGATCAAATTCTCAAATCTTCATAATCATTTTTTTCTTGAGCATACATACATATGACTTGTATTTCATTTTGTGCTTTAACTGAAAAGGTTAAACTGTTTAAGAAAAATTATGCTTTTAGGACATATATATGGGATCATTGTGTGAGCTACACTGAACTTCTATGGATTCATGTTAACCAGTATTTCCTACCCAAGAAGTTAATCCTTGAGTGATCGAGAGGCGAGGAGTCAAAATTTATTAGTATGGGTGTATGATGAGTGGAAAAATGTAAAAGAAAGTTTGGTTAGAAGCGAGCTCAATGTTAAAAAGAAAGAGGGTGAGAGATCAGAGTAAAAGAGTATCAAACTCTGCACCAACTTTTTCTAAGTTGGGCAGCCACATTACTGATTGTTTCACGATTATTTGGTGAACATCATTGAAACAGGCAACTAGCCCATGCCAAATCTTGTTTATACCCATCCTGCTAATCATCTTTTTCTTAAAAAGAAGATGTTTCAATTTTCTTGGGGATACAATACATAATTTATCTGATTTTCATTTGGAAAATCTGGATATTGAAAAAGAAGGAAGTCTGCCCCACCTTCGCACTTTGATCATGCACAATTGAGTTCGTGTATTACTATTGTTGTCTCAATGGTTTACCAAATTTTGAGCCAGTTATTAAATGCAATCTTCATGTGCTTAATTCTTTCATACACAAGCACGTACAGACATAAAATTCATTTTTCTGTCTAAACATTCATAGTTTAACCTTGTGTTATTTGATGATTGAATGGAAGACCTGGGGGAGTGAACATCAAAAAGCTCCTTTCCAATGTGTATTCGTTACACACAGTGACTTCGTGTTACTGACAGGCATTCTAATTGATTCATTTGTTGATTTAGGTGTTACACTTTATTTTGTCTGAATTTGAAAATATTTAGATGAATATTTGGTGAATTGATGGATAATCAGCGGCTCATGAGATGAAAGATCAATGGTTAGAGAAGATATTAATGACATTTCTTGAAAAAAGGTTTGATGATTTCTATGCTACAATCATCAAAAAGGGGGAGAAATTTTGTTCAAGACATGTTTGCTGAAGAAAAGTTTGTAACAGTTATGTGAAGATTGTTAAAGAATTGTACGGATTTGAAAGAGATAGTTCAAAGATTTCAGAGAATCAGTTGAAAGCTGCTAAAATTTTATATGAAGTTGATTTGCTGAAGAAAAGAGAGCTAAATCTGAAAATAATATATTTTTAAAGTCTGAAAGAGGTTCCTACAACCTTTGGGGAGATTGTTAAAGTTTATTGCAAATAATGTCCAAAGACTTTGAGGATAATACAAAATTGTTTTTGAAGATAAGAGGAGATTGTACTTGCTTCAATATTTATTTACTAAAGACCAATCAAAGGAGGAGATTGTTTTGCAATCTGTGTCAAAGGGGGAGATTAAAAGTTAATCGTTTTTGAAAATGATCTTGAATCCAAAGGGGGAGATTGTTAGTGCACAAATATGTTGGATACAAGATCATAAAGACTGATGACTGAAAGTCAAAGTCATAAGCTCAAGTTAAAGCTCTTCTAGCAAAAAGTCAAAGTCTTTGTTTTAAAGTCAAAGTCAAGTCAATGTTTTGTTAGAGTTGTAAGTGTTTTGTAGTGTGAGAGTTATGGGTATAAATAGTGTTTTCTAAATAGGGATATGACTAAGAGTAATACACGCTCATTGATAGAGAGAGAAATACTTTGAGAGCATTCTATGTATTCAAATCTGAGACTGAAATAAAATTGTTCAAATTCATAATTGTGATTGTTATCATGATTTACACTGCTTGTGGGACTCACAGTTTTTGTATTTGTTACTAGTAGGTATAATAAGTTTTTCTGTTTATAGAATGAGATGATACCCTAAGAGAGTAAGCTTGATATTGTAATATGTTGAATTCATGATCTAATAATATGACATTTGGAGTGAATTCTTGTTTGTTCATCTTGATTTACACATAGTTTTGGACACACAATGGTGCCAAGCAACTCTATGATTATTGAGCCTGAATTTGGATCGTTTACAAGGATGAATGAGAACAAAATAAGATATATTAGCAAACAATGCCTATAAGTACTCTAACGACACTCTAAAGAAATTCAAAGTGACTATGCAGAAGAGGATAGGCTCTGCCAGGATACAAGAGGTGTCTGATAGACAATTGATTGAAGGGATTGATACTACCATCCACTTTAGAGAATTGATGATGTCTATGCAAAGTTCATAATCCAATAGCTTACTTCTCCTGTAAATGATTTTCCAAATAGTCTTTGTATCCATTTCAACTTTTTTTAATGGAAGTCCTTTAACAAAGGTTCTTTAACTCCTCTTGCTTTTTAGTGTAGACGTGTATATTTTTAATTCTTCTTTTTCAATACTTAGGGGAGATTGTTAGCCCTACTTATTCATAATGTAAAAGTATTGTGAAAGAAGACAAGTCCTCAGAGCCAGAGGACTTCTACACTGTAAAAGAAGTTAACTTTAGAGCTTCTATCGAACGCTCTACATATAAGTACCTAAACTAAAGATTACACTTGGATCACAGAGTCAATATGGTAACCACCTCTGTGCTCTTACACTTTGAAGATCAACAACCTGGTGTCTTTCTATCTCAGCTCAACCAACCTATGATGGAATGCCACTTCAGCATAAACGGTTATTGCACCTTTAACGGTGGCAGAACCTTATTGTCTATAGGTTTTAATTTTGTAATATTCTGCTATAAATAAGGAAATTTCCTCTGTGCAATATACAACATAACATATTTACACATTCTTCACACTATAACTATACATAGTGAGCTAGAAAGAGAAAGGTGAGTCAGAGAGAATTCTACACACACTACTAGGTGTTCTAGGTGTTCTTCGTTTTGTAATTCTTAAATTCATCACGAATCATATGACTATGATGTCTTCTACATTCAATTTTGTATGCTTTCTCTATTTCCTCTAGCCTATTACTATGTTTTAATCAAGTTACTCAAAGTTTCCGCATCTATTACTCTATTTTCTAACTTGGTTGATCAAAAGATGAGTTAATCTGGGACAACACTATTGCCAAAGTTTCTCCTCACCCTTTCCTCTCGATTTTGAAGACCCTTGGAGCCCTAGGCTCGATTTTAGGGGTCTTGGAAGAGTTTTCTTGGTAAAATCAGTGTATTGGCAAAGGTAACCTCCCATCTCTCAACTTTAAAAGTTAGGGCTTTGTGTGTGATTCATCCCCTCTCCTTTCCATCCATCCTTGTTATAATTTTTAGGTCTCTTGAGGTAGAAAAGATCTTTTGAGAATGTTGGAACTAAGTTTTGGAAGACTTGCAAGTAGATCTCAAGTCTTCACCAAAGGAAGCTCAAGATTTGTGGTTAAAATCTAGATTTAGCATAAATCTAGTAAGGTGAATTCTAGTTCAATTGAAAAAAATATATATGTGTTGTTAGTGCACAAATATGTTGGATCCAAGATCATTGGAATTGAAAGTCAATACCCAAGTCAAAGCCTCATTGAAAAGTCAAAGTTACTTAAATAAGAAAGTCAAAGTCAACTAGTTTAGTTTTATTAGTTATTGTCTTTGTAACTTGTAGGTATAAATAGTCTTTTTCGTTTGTAGAATCCTATGAGACTATTACTGAGCGAACTTGGAAAGAGAAATATTGTTAGTGAGAGGATTGTAAAAGTTTGATTTGAAGATCAATAATATGGAGCGTTTGATTGTGATTCTTGATTGTTTATCTAGATTTGCACACATCTGGGAACAATAATTGGTATCAGAGCAATCACTTAATCATATTTGATCGAATTTAAAGAACTCACCCATCTTTACTGTTCCAGATTCAAATCCTTGTATTTGTGCATTTTTTATTGTATTTTAGAATTTTGAGTTGTTATAATCATCAGGTTGATTTGTGAAGAAAGGAGTTCTGAGTTCATTCGTTCACTGTTCTGGAAAGTAGTGAGCGTCTTTCATCAGTTGTTGAATATATATCAGAATTTCCTTCTAACCCTTGACTAGTAGTGTTTGCTACAAGATGCTTCCTTCTACAAGCTAATTAGATTATGTTCTTACGCTGAATTCCTATTCAACTCATGGCTCAAAGACAGATTCGTTCTTATAAACTGAAGATGCATTGTGGTTGTCACGCACAATTCACATATTTCTTTCTTGTGGCTGTAACGAATGTGTTGAATTTTCTAAAGATAAAAACTATCTATTGTGCACTTAGTTGAGGTTATTGTCTACCTCGAATATGGTATTAAAGTTGAAACTCCAAAGGATAAGAGCTATTTTCAAGGGGGAGAAGAGCTGAATCTAAAGAGGATTATTCCTTTACAAAACTTAGGGGGAGAATGTTAGAACATAAAATGTTCTAAGTTTAGATGTTGTGTAAAGTCATCATTTAATTGTATTTTGGGCCTTGTATTTTAGCATTGGGTTTGGGCTAAATAGTGTACATGGGATAGATGGTATATATAAGAGATAGTTTGTAATTTTGTAAGTAACTTTCATTTTTCAAAATGTATCTTGTACGTGAACTATGTGTTTCTAGGGAGAGAAACATTTTTCTCTCTCTAGTTGTGTGAATAAACAATCAGTTTCCTCCCAAATCTATCTCATGTCTATCTTCTACATTGGTTATTATGGATCACTAATCTTTCTAGAAAAGTTGTTGATCTTAGAACCTATAGAGGAATGATTGGTTCTTTAATGTACTTAACGACAAGTAGACCGGATATTTTGTTTTCTACATGTTTATGCACTAGATATCAAGGTTCGCCTAAAGAATCCCATCTTTCTATTGTAAAGAGAATATTTAGATATCTAAAGGGGACTGCAGATCTTGGTTTGTGGTATTCTAAAGATACAGGTTTAGAGCTAACAACGTATTTAGACGCAGATCATACAGGTTGCATGTTAGACAGGAAGAGTACTTCGGGAGATATACAATTTTTGGGAGATAAGCTCGTGAGTTAGGCTTCGAAGAAACAACTGTGCGTATCTACTTCAACAGCCGAGGCAGAGTACGTAGATGCGCCTACATGTTGTTCTCAGGTGTTGTGGATGCGAACACAACTCCGAGATTATGGGTTCCAAAACAACAAAATCCCTATTTACTGTGATTCTAAGAGCGTTATTGCTATATCTGCAAACCTTGTCCAACATACGAAAACCAAGCTCATAGACGTGCGATATAATTTTATCAAAGATAATGTTGAAAAAGGTACAATTGAACTTTACTTTGTAAACACAGATTATCAACTTGCTATTTGTTTACCAAGCCGTTGGACTAAAAGAGATTTAATTTTCTCATTTCGAAACTTGGCATGTTGAATCTCAAGACATAATCTGTAATTACCTAGTCCATTTTATTTTTGTTATTTTTCTTCATTTATTTATTTTTAATCTGAACGATATCTGTACTGAAAGTTTGTGTTCATGATTTCAGGGGAGTGTGAAACAAAGATCAAACGATCATAATTTCTATGTGGAGTTATAGAATTATTTGCATATATTTTCTATTGACAAATTTCATGATGTATATGTGTAGGGAGAGTAAGGACATTGATTTCTGATTAAATCAGATCAGAACTCGTTCTTAACTAGTTTTATTGCTTTCATGTCTTTAATTTTCAAAATAAAGTTCTGTTTTCAATAAGACTTTGTTGCTATGAGGTCTTGTTGACTATTTGCAGAATTTAAGGGGGATCTTACATGATTATATCAATTATGACTTAGGAGCTGACTTTATGAGATTAATGATGAGCATAAGGATTATTCTAACCTTAATATTATATATATTTGAAAGATGAACGACATTCTGATATGAAAACATGTTTCTTTAAACATTCAAACCACTTCTCAATTCTTAAACAAATTTCATGAATTTAGAAGTGTGATTTTAAATGTTTTCACTTTATGAACTTTAATGTTTAAAAAACCGTGTGTTTCCAAAGATAAATACTTGTGTATTATCTTTTCTATATGTTCTTACCATGTCTCATATTGAAACTAATTATTCGATGGTAAGACACTCCTTTTGTACGTTTATTGTTAATTCATTCAAACTGTTTCTTTCAAGACTTGTCTATACTTGTTCATATTGAGAACATCCTATTTTTCATGACCTAAGCTTTTAATGATATATCAGTCATATTTGATATTTTCATACATTGTCAGATTCTCAAAACATATCTATTGATTTCTTGACCTAAGTTTCCATGATTAAAATGCTCAAATCTTCATGATTATCTTGATTGAGCATACATACATCTGACATACATATATATTGTGCTTTAACTGTTAAAGTTAAATAATTTAGCAACATTTGCTTTTAGGACAATTACATGGGATCATTGTGTGAGATTTAAATGAACTTCTATGGATTCACGACAACCTGTGTTTCCTACCCAAGAACATATCCTTGAGTGATCGAGAGGCGAGGGGTCAATATCTGAGTGTGGGTGTGTGCTGAGATAAAATGAAAAGAGAGATTGGTTAGAGGTGAGCTCAATGTTAAAAAGAATGATGGTGATAAATCAGAGTAAAAGAATATCAAACTCTGCACCAAGATTTTTCTGAGTCGGTTAGCCACATTACTGTTGTTTCATAATTCTTTCATGGACTTCATTGAAACAGGCATTAGCCCATGCCAACTCTTGATTTATACCCCACCAGCCACTCATTTCTTTCTCAACAAAGAGATGTTTCAATTTTTCTTGGGGATACAGCACATATTCTATCTCATCTTCATTTGGAAGATGTGGATATTGAAGCAGAAGGAACTCTGCCCCACCTTCGCATTTCAATCATGCACAATTGAGTCCATGTAATACTGTTGTTGTTTAAATGGTTTACACATTGTTATTTCTGCAAATCTGAGGATTTTTCAAAGAAAGGAAGTCTTTGAAGATGATCATTGTTATTTCTTAAATAGGAGATATTGGTTTTCAAAGAATAAGATTTCATGTGTTCATGATAAAGGGGAAGGTTAATTTGTCACGATCAAAGAAAGGGGAAGATTGTTTGTTATTGCAATAAAAAATTTCAAAGAATGATCTTTACATGTTTCACAAAGGGGGAGATAACTAGATTATTGTTTTTGAAGATGATTTTGAATCCGAAAGGGGAGATTGTTAGTGCACAAATATGTTGGATCCAAGATCATTGGAATAGAAAGTCAATGCCCAAGTCAAAGCCTCATTGCAAAGTCAAAGTTACTTAAATAAGAAAGTCAATGTCAAAGTCAACTAGTTTAGTTTTATTAGTTTTTGTCTTTGTAACTTGTAAGTATAAATAGTCTTTTTCGTTTGTAAAATCATATGAGACTATTACTAAGCGAACTTAGAAAGAGAAATATTGTTAGTGAGAGTATTGTAAAAGTTTGAATTGAAGATCAATAATATGGAACGTTTGATTGTGATTCTTGATTGTTCATCTTGATTTGCACACATCTAGGAACAACAAGTGTCAAATGATGTTATTTTGAATATTGAACACACTTCCATGAATTTATTACAAATGTATTCTTATATGATGATTATTTGGGTATTGGGTGCTCTTGGTAGATGAAAACCTTTGGGAAGCAAGTTTAAATCAACTTCTCTCTGTTTTTCTTGGATTTTACCATTTGTCATGGGTATTTAAGTTATTTGGGTATATTGATCCATACCATCTTAGTGATTGGATGATGACCCTATCACTGAGTTTGCTTAGTGATCCATATATAAGTTTTGTTGTTTTAGATATTCAACAACTGGGTCTGTTCTGTAATTTCTGAGATATTACTATTGTACTTAAAATACTTAGAACTTATGTTTTTCTAACAAACTCATGTCAAAGGAACTTCAGCCATGTCGAAGAATTATTTGAAAATAAATATAGTCTAGACGTGATCTGAAGCGACATTCAGTGATACAACACTATCTGAAAGAATTGTGAACTTGAACCATCTTATTAATAAGACCTAAAGCAGGTCTCAACGGCTACTTCAATGTTGGGTCAGTATCTTGCCTGTCAAGATTAGTTTTATTTTATCCTATTACACAAAAAGATACCCCCATGCTTCATTCTGACGGAAGGTATAATACATATTTCTTTATGGTCTACTCCATGCTCACTAACTACCTGAAGCACGATTCATATGCGGCCAAATATTGCTTTGCCCTAAGAACAAAACAGACATCCATTCCACCCATCTTCCTGGATTATACCTACCAAGGTGCATTAAATGCATAAGGTATAAATAACCAAGAAGTCTCTCCGTCTAAAATGTAACTCTTCAAAGCTATATCTCTCTTTTTCTCCATCTTCTCTCTTATGTGCAATAAACCTTGTTCTCTCCACCTTGACCTTTAGAGATTCTTGAGTACTCTAAGATCAAAGTAAGATTATTGAGATTATGATTCTTCCCTATCTAGTTCCACAACAATCTGTAAATTCTCATGTATTGATTTTTTTTATATAATTAATACACATAATTTGAAAAGTAAAATTTGTGTTTGTATTCATCCCCCTTCTACAAACTATTAGTCTTGTTGATCTTTTTGGGTATTTCTCACTTTCTCTTGCCAGACTTTTGTGCCACCCTTCACTACTACAAAAATGGCTTTTTTAAACGGTTTTTAATTTGTTTTTTGAAAAAACCGTTTAAAAAGGTGACCATGTTTTTTTAAGACTTTTTTTAAACGGTTATGCGGTTGTGGTACCGTTTAAAAAAGTCATATGACCTTTTTAAACGGTTGTTATACAAAACCGTTTAAAAAGGGGTATGTATTTCACACGGATAATTGAACAAAACCGTTTAAAAAGTTGCCTAACATTTTTACACGGTTTTTTCATGCAACCGTTTAAAATACATACTCTTTTTTAAACGGTTCTCTAGAAACAACCGTTTAAAATGTCAGAAACTTTTTCAAACACTTTCCTAATCACAAAACCGTTTAAAAAAGTTTTTAAAAATTTAATACCCTTCAGCAGTGGAGTGGAGGGAGAGGGAAATCAGTGGCCAAAATTTTCAATTTTAAAATGAGGCCAAAAATCTCTTGAATGAATTTTAAAATTTATTATTTAAATTAATATATCTATTATTGAATGTGCGTGAATAAAAGCAACTCGTGATAATGAAGAGCATCTGACGATTAGGAACTAGGACTGGATCACGAAGAGCATCCAGCAAGTAGGAACTAGGATTGGATTACGAACTAGGGCTGAAGGAAGAAGAGCATCGGCGATTTGGGGTCTGACGGTTTCGAACTAGGGCTGGAATCGCGACTATTTTATGGAATCGATTAGCTTTTGCTTTTTTACTGCTTCAGGTTTGCAATCGATCTGTATATCTTTCATGTTGTTCTAGAATCATGGAATCGGACTTGTTTATCGATTTGGTTTTGATTTTGACAGGTTTGCAATCGATTTGGTTTTAATTTTTACCGCTTCAGGTTTGCAATCGGACTTGTTTATCGTGAAATATGTAGACGGCACTTGCAGGTTTTATTTCTCAAAACAAGTGTTTTTCATTTCATTGCAAACAAATCTTTTTTCTTGCTAACTTGGTTGCTTTACAGTGGTCGGCACGGTTTCGTCGTGGCCATAACGGGTATAGAGAATGTAGGGAAAGGGCTTATCCGAGATGGCACAAGTTTTGTTACTTTTCCGGTCAAGTATTAGTGTGTTGTCTTTCGGCCTTTTAGAGGGAGATCTTAGAAGTTGTTGTCACCATGGTTAATAAGGTTATATAATCGATCCAGAGGGTATAATTGATGAAAACATTCTTTACTCTTATTTAAAATAAGAGTTCTTGTTTGACAACTTCTGCAGATGGGTTTCGTTGCTGAAGATGGGCCTGTTCAAATATTTGTGTCAAACCATGTGAGTTTTTCGGCTATTGACGTTCCATCTTTGGTTTCTTTGTTTGTGCTTTATACTTTGTCCAACTGTTCGTAACCTTTCATTAGAAGTTGATTTGGTATTTATATAAAGAAGAGGGTGAGTGTACAATAATTGTGCGCGTTTGTTGACAATTGAATCTCTTGTACTTCCATGAAAGATGATTATTGTACAATTACATGATCTGCGAATGCACATGAAAAAGAGTGTTTCTAAAGTGCTAGTTTGGTGTAGTACTTTTTCCTCAAATACTTTCAGATCTAGAATTGCATGATTAAATGGGTCAAAATTATAGGGTGGGGAAGATGGAATAGTGGTAATTTTGGAGCTAGTTTAAAACTATAGAGTGAACTTGAGGATTAATTTTCATATTCATTTGGTTTTATTTGTTTGTTTAGAGATCCCATATCATAATTGAAATCATATTTAGTATATAAAATTGGATGTGTGTAGTTACAAATTTGTAATCAAACTTCGTCATTCATATAACTCTTGATCCAATCTACTAAAATGCTCATTTTTTGGCCATATAATCAAGTCTTGTAATTGGAACAGAGGAAAATGAAGCTTCATTGCCAATGGTAACCTAGGAGGTCTAGATAATACTATTTTCTTAGTTAATACAAGATGATAGTTTTCTTAAGTTTCTGCTTGTGAAAAATGAACATAGTTTAAAGTGACATCCTAATAATATGAGCTGAAAAGCTACTGTTCAACTTATTAGAATTTTCTGACATTCTATTTTTTTCTCTCTTTCAGTTGATACCCGATGACATGGAGTTTTAGTCAGGGGATATGCCTAATTACACAACCTCAGATGGATCTGTATGAATCAGAATTGTCTTTTTCATGTTTTCTTGTTTGTACTTGCCATGTCGAGCGATGCATATTTGATCATATTCCCCTTTTGGACATTTCAGGTGAATATTCAAAAGGACAGTGAGGTTTGGTTAAAGATCATTGGCACTAGAGTTGATGCCATAGAAATCGTAAGTCATCAATTCTATCGCCGTTTCAACCAATTATTCATATATTTTGCGAATTTCCTTAAAAACACTACATCCGAACATCAAAAAATATTGTTAATTATATATTTTTATTGATTGAATGATAATTGGATTAGATTGGTTCAGTTTTAATGGATATCTAGACTGCCATCCAAGAACTGACCCGATTCATTTGGGTGTTGCATCTTTAGATTTGATCTGCTCCAATTTTGGTCGGTCAGTTCCAATTACATCAGATGACTTTCCACACACCCCTATTTGCATCTATTTCATAGACATGTACATGGGTTCATAACTTCATATCATGCTCTCTTCCTCTTTCTTGAAGATGTTCTTTGTGTTACCAATGTATCTCTTTATTATTTTCTGTTTTGTTTTAATAGTATTTTATAAAAATATCTGTCATGTCTTGAATTCTTATTATGATTAACTTCTCCTAAATGCAGATTCAGATACTACATTCTCAAGGATTTGAGGTTATCTTGGTCTCATCAGGTCTGTTGTTGCTGGTCGACAAAGGCTTTGAAACAGGAAATTAGTCCATAGCAGGTACTTATATGATGTAACTGGAACATAAACTTCAATTTGCATGGAAACTGGTTGTTACTGAATTTCTTTACTTTTGAATGTGATAAATCTGGGATATGATCAAACGGGATCTGGCAAGACACATAGGATCTCCCATCTATGTATTGCTTTCAGCTTTATCATATTTGTGACCTTTATCTAATGTGGTGCTTACACCCTTTTGGAAGCAATTGAACACAGATGCAGGATGCAGCAGATATCTGTCACATGACTGAGGTACAAGTACTTGATGTATATGGTTTAAATTGTTTAACCTTATTATCCACCTGTAAAACTTTGTTACTGATACTAGATTGTTTATCTTGTAGATATGATTACATTTTCTTGCAATTCCAAATGTTTGTTTACCTTTTTCATTTCTAGGTAGGTGTTTTATTCAACTGTTACGGGAAATCTGATGCTTTTGTTCTAGTTACTTTTTATGCTGATATGTGTGTATACATAGTGATATATATGGAGCTGGAAAAATTGGATTAAGGTGCTCCTTAATTTTCTTGCAATTCCAAAGGTATTTATGGTTTCTTTTTAGGACTATTACAAAATATAATCAATGTGAAAGGTCTTCTCATGCTGTAATTTCCACACCATCACTTGGAAATTGAACATGGTAGAATTCTTATTATGTATTTGCAATATAAACTCGTATTATATGTTCAGAAAACGTGACGTTCTTATATATAGAGCCCTTTATTTGTTTTCATGATAAGAGATCGATGAATTGAAGTGCACAGAAGAATGTTGAGCTAATTCTAGGAAGGACATGTTGGGTGTTAACAAACAACTCAGAGTTAGAATTAAGGATTAATGTTTGACGATGACTTTTGAAAAAAATACAAAGTTTGTGGATATTATTGTAATGTCTATTAGTTTTTAGTAGGAATTAGCTAGAGTTCCATTTATCTGTATATTGATGAAAGAAATTTTATGGAAATGGTAGTTGTAATGGTTATTGGCTTTTAATAGGATTTGAAGTTCTATATGTGAATTTATGAAAAATGTTTTGACATTTGGTATGTAATGGTTGTTCATGTGTGTGTGTGTATATATATATATAAAGTAACACATTTTTAGACGGTTTTAAGAATAGCCAAAAAACCGTTTAAAATTGTATGCCTTTTTAAACGGTTTTTTAAAAATACCGTGTAAATTGTATACAATTTTAAACGGTTCTTTCAGCATTACCATGTAAAATAATACATATTTTACACGGTTTTTTTTAAAAAACCGTTTAAAAAGGTATACAATTTTAAACGGTTTTTTAAACTTTTTAAACGGTTCAAAAACCGTTTAAAAAAGCCCTGACTTTTTCAAACGGTGCCCTTTCAAACGGTTGTAAAACCGTTTAAAAATGTCCAAAACAACCGTTTAAAATACTTATTTCTATAGTAGTGCTTTCCTCTCGATTTTGAAGACCCTTGGAGTCCTATGTCTGATTTCGGGGGTCTTGGAAGAATTTTCTTGGTGGATTCAAGTGTATTTGTAAAGGTAACCTTCCCATCTCTCAACTTTAAAAGCTAGGGTTTTGTGTGTGGCTTCATCACCTATTCTTTCCATCCATGCTTGTTATAGGCTTTGGGTCTTTTGAGGTAGAAAATATCTTCTAAGAATGTTGGAACTAAGTTTAGGAAGACTTGCAAGTAGATCTCAAGTCTTTACCAAAGGAAGGTCTAAATTCGGAGTAAGAGATCTAGATTTACCAAAAATCTAGCAATGTGAATTCTAGTTGCTTTAAAAAACTACATACGTGTCAAAATAATCTTATTTTAAATATTGAATAAGCTTCCATGAGTTTATTACAAATATATTCATATTTGATAATTGTTTGGGTATTGGGTGTTCTGGGTAGATGAAAACCTTTGAGAAACAAGTTTAAATGAACTTCTAGCTATTTTTCTTTGATTTTACCATTTGGTGTCGGTATTTGAGATAGTTATCTATACTATATTATAAAGATGGCATAAAAAACTCTTAATTACAACTCACTAAGCTTTATGTACTATCATTTAAAGCTATCTACTTAAAATCTCTTAAAAATAACTACTAAAGCCTAATGTACTACCTGTAAAGCTTTTAACCCTAATTAATATATTTCATCCTTATCCCCCAAAATCCTTATCTCTAATCCCTAAAATTATAAAATTTGAATTTTGATAAACATAATCAAAACATGATAAACATCTCAATTTAAATATAAAAAATTTAAAATATATAAGATAATTAATGAATTTTAACAAACTACTTAATTTTTTTTATATAAAAAACATTATATTGTTAAGCCTAAATTAAACAAATTTATATATAAAAACCATTATCACTCAATTAAAAAATTAATTAATGAAGCAATATGTACTACTTTTAAATGTTTTTAACCCTAATTAATAAATTTCATCCTTATCCCCCAAAATCCTTATCTCTAATCCCTAAAATTATGAAATTTGAATTCTGATAAACATAATCAAAACAGGATAAACATCTCAATTTAAATATAAAAAATTTAAAATATATAAGATAATTAATGAATTTTAACAAACTACTTAATTTTTTTTATATAAAAAACATTATATTGTTAAGCCTAAATTAAACAAATTTATATATAAAAACCATTATCACTCAATATTAAAAAACAATTAATGAAGCAATATGTACTACTTTTAAATGTTTTTAACCCTAATTAATAAATTTCATCCTTATCCCCCAAAATCCTTATCTCTAATCCCCAAATCCTAAAATTATGAAATTTGAATTCTGATAAACATAATCAAAACAGGATAAACATCTCAATTTAAATATAAAAAATTTAAAATATATAAGATAATTAATGAATTTTAACAAACTACTTAATTTTTTTTATATAAAAAACATTATATTGTTAAGCCTAAATTAAACAAATTTATATATAAAAAAATCATTATCACTCAATAAAAACCATCTAAAATCGTACTGTAAATCAATAAAAAACAAAAAATAAAAATAAACATTAAAATCATGATGTATCTCGCTGCATTGTGCGAGTACGCTTCTAGTGTATAGTTATTTGGACATTTTTTCTTTATAAACCCTATAATGTTTATAATTAAGTTTTACAGACGAAAATCACATGAGATTGATATTGAGTAATTTTTTGTATTTTAGTTTGTTGAGGTAAAAGTCATATTTGCATTTTTGGGGCATTTAGACGTTTAAACCATGGGCAATGTCTTATAAATAAACACATGAAATGATTTAGAATTATATTTGTACTCTTATAACCAATTGGATTTATGGAGACCTAATGAGTTTAAAACGATTCTATTTCCCTTTGAAGCAATAATTGGAATAATAACCATTGGATTATTTGGGTGAAGACGTTTTATAGTGTTGTATTGATTTTGAGTTATCAAGTACATTGTTGAGTTGTCCACATAAAATTGGTTCAAATGAGTTTTGGAATATGAGCCAACCTAAATGTGTTAATGGTGCAATTTAAACGTGAATTTTTATATGTTGGGTAATTTATGAGAATTATATGTTTTAAGTGTGTTTATCATTCAATGTCAATTCATATAGTTTTAGATGGTTATGCAATGGATTCATAGGTATGTGACTCAATCATCTTGATAAGAGAGGAAGTTTGATGATCTCCCTAGAGGCCAATGCCCGATAAGGCATTATGGTAGTTAGTATTGCGGAGAGGAACCCGTGTGGGTTGGACTTCGATACCGTAGTCGATATTGCAGAGAAGAACTTGTGTGGTATAGATTCCAGGACCTTAGTCGGTATTGCGGAGAGGAACCCTTGTGGGTAGGATTGTGGGACCATAGTCGGTATTGCAGAGAGCAAACCATGTGACATATACTCTAGGACTATGGGTATTGTGGAGGTGATCTCTTGTTTAGTCGGATTCCAAGACCTTGGTATTACAATGATGAACGCATGAGGAATCGGGCATTAGGACCCATGTTTTGAGGGTTTGGTGAGTAGAGTTGACAGTAGGTCATCACGGGTATTTTAAGGATGAACTCATGTAGAGTCGAGTCCCAAGATCATTGGATTTTATGTTGGTCCAAAGAGGTCTACCATATACCACAATTTGTAGGGGGGGGGGGGATACAAACACACAAAATTCACTTTTAAATTATGTTATTGATTATTGATAAATCAAAACAAAATTACAGATTATTTGCGAAAATGGAAAAGGTAAACCTTCTTTAAACAATCTATGAGAATCACTAAGTTTCTTGCATAAGAAAAGATAAGATTAAGATAGAAAAGAGTTATAAGCATAATGAAGGCTTAGCAAAGAAGATGGGTCGTCTATGCTATTTATACCCGTTGCATTTAATGCAAGTCGAGGTACAATCCACATGTCAAAATATTAGTGGATGTATGTCCTTGTCCTCTTTCTTTAGCATGCTTTGAGCCGCATGTGTAAGAATGGGCAGATAGTTGGTAAGCATGATTGAAGACAAGAAAGCAGTTGTGCTAATGTACCTTCGTCCTTTTCTGCAAGAGGATAAGAGAAAATCAAATATTGTAGTGCAAGACTTATTGATTACTGATGGCTTCAATTGCTGAGAAGGTTTTCAGTTATCATTGGGTCTTGGTTAGATTGTCACACCTTGTAGACAAGTCATGGTTTCATTGAATACCACTTCATATCATGAGTAGACTATCTCTATATTCAACTATATCTTCGACATCGCTGAAGGTTTCTTTCGGTATGAGTCCTTGTCTTTGGGAATCACTTACACTAGTACAAAAATGACTTTTTGTGACGGTTTTGAAAAATAGGTTTGTAACGGTTTGATAAAAAACCGTTACAAAAGGTCACATAAAAAAATATAAAATTGTTTTAGTAACAATTTTAATAAAGAAACGTTACTATTACAAAAAAAAACATAGAAACGTAAAGGAACGTTTTAGATAAAAACGTAATAAAAGGTTCCCTAACGTAACGGTTTCAGACGGTTTCGTAAAACCGTTGTTTTATGTTGTGACGGTTTTTAAAAACCGTTGGCATATAAGACCTTTTAGTAACGGTTTTTATCTAAATCGTTGATTTATGTCGTAACGGTTTTAAAAAAGCGTTACGGAAAACAAAAATATGTATAGCAACGCTTATTAAAAAACTGTTTCCAAAAGTCACCAAGTTCTATGGCAACGGTTTTGCAAAAATTGTGTCACCAAAAGTTAGTGCATGGCAAGGGTTTTTGAAAAAAATTACGTCATCATATGCCATGATTTGGTAATGGCAATAAAACATTTACATCACAATATCTCAAGTTACATTGACGGTTTCTAATAATTAAGTCACAATATGTCATGTTATGGTGACGGTTTTGAGTATGTTATCATATGTCATTCTACGATAATGATTTGAAAAATAAATGTCACCATATGTTATGCTATGGTGATGGTTTTAAAATATTATATGTCTCAATGGTGATGGTTTCGTATAATAAATGTCATTGTATATCATGATATGGTGACGATTATAATAATGAACGTCTACGTAAGTCATGCTACGATGACGATTTTGTATAATAAATGTGACCATATGTAATGTTATGGTAATAATTTTAAATAATAAACATCAGTGTACGTCATCCTATAGTGACGATTTTGAACAATAAATGTCATCGTACATCATGTTACAATGACGATTATGAAAGATAAACGACAATGTACCTAATGATACGGTGACAATTTTGAAAAATAAACGTCACTGCATGTCATGCTACAATGACGATTTCAAAAAAATTACGTCACCTTTTGTTATGCTACGGTGACGGTTTAGAAAAATAAATGTCAATGTACGTCATGTTATGGTGACGGTTTTGAAACATAAACATTATCATATGTTATGCAAGGGTGACAATTTTGACAAAAAAAAAAAGAAATGAGTCACCCTATGTCATGCTATTGTGACGTTTTCAAATAATAAACATTGATGTATGTCATGTTAAAATGATGATTTTAAATAATGAACGTCATCGTATATTATCGTATGGCGATGGGTTTGAAAAATAAACGTCGCCCTATGTCATTCTACAGTGACGGTCTTGAAATCTAAATGTTACCATATGTCATGTTATGATAACAGTGTTGAATGGAAAACGTCACAGTATGTTCATATTACGGTGACAGTTTTGAATGATGAACGTCACCGTATGTCATGTTACAGTGACAATATTGATAAAGTTATGTCACCATACATCATAATGCAATGACAATTTTGATAAATTTATGTCACCGTATGTTAGGTTACGATGATGCTCATGAATAATAAATGTCACTAGAAGTTATGCTAAAGTGACAATTTTGAATAATAAATATCACTATATGTCATATTACTGTGAAGGTTTTGAAAAATAAACTTCACCCTTTGTCATACTAGAGTGACAGTGTGGAAGGATAAATTGAGTTTTGATTGATTAACATCACCGTATGTCATGTTATGGTGACGGTTTTGATAAATTTATGTCAACGTATGTCATGTAGCGATGAATTTGAGAAATTTACTCACAGTATCTAATGTTACGATGATGGTTTTCAATGATAAATGTCACCATATGTCATTTTATAGTGACAGTTTTGATAAAGTTACGTCACCGAATGTCATGATTCAGTGACGGTTTTGAGAAATTTACCTCATCGTTTGTCATGATACAGTGATAGTTGAGGATTTAAGGACCCAATCCAAAAGTACATATAACCACAGGGGCGAAATTTGTAATTTACCCTATTCAATAATATAACAATATTTAAAAAAAAACTTATAAAATCACAATATATCTCGTTAACATTTAAAAAAAATAAATGGGTAATAAAAATAGGATTTTCTATACCTTTTTATTTACAATGATGGGTATAATGACAAACGGTCAACTAACTATTAAACATGTATAAAATTCTTTAAAGAATATCCATATATAGGGGAAATCATATACATATAAACTTAAAGCTTAAACCATCAATTTTCACCTTACAGGCTTAATTATTTAAATAAATTAAGAGTAAACTTCAATTTTGGTCATTAATGTTTGGTGATTTTTTTGAAACTGCGACCTGTTGGTTTTATAATTCATGTTTTGGTCCTCAAAATTTGACTCTTGCTCTGATAGAAGGTGTGTGTTCCAGATTCTAGTTTCTAAACAAGATTAATCAAACAAACACAAGTTTAACAATCAATTACCTGTTTGATTACTTTGAATTCTCAAATTTCAACTTTCTCTCTCTAGAACCCTCTCTCTCTCTCTCTCTAACGTAATCTCTTTCAAGAATATAACTTTGTTAACTACTTACAGAAATACAAGGAACAAGGTATTTATACCCACTACTAAAATAAAAAAACAAATACAAAGACACTTTGACTTTTATTACAATGACTTTGATTTTAATGAGATTTGACTTTTCTAGCTTTGACTTTCTTGACCTTTGACCTTCAGTCTTCTTGATCTTGTATCCAACAAATTTATGCTCTAACAATCTCCCCCTTTGGATTCAAGATCACTGTTGAAAGATCTAGCAATTCAGTCTTCACTTTAAGCTCTGTCAAAGTAATCTCCCCTTTTTCTTTAACATGTCTTCTTTCCAAAACTGTCTTCAAATGATGAAAAATCTCCCCAAAGCTCGCATATAACGCTTTTAGATTTTGGAAAGAAATTATCTTCAGAATCAGCTTAGATGTTTTAGCAAATAATCTTCAAAGAAAATTTCCTCAAAATCTTCGAAAATTCTTTGATCATCTTCAAATCTTCAAATCTTTATCATTTCTTTGATATCATCTCCCTTTAACTTCAAAAACTTTAACATTTCTTGATATCATCTCCCCCTTTTTGATGATTTGAGCATCTATATCATCAAAACTTTTCGTCCAAGAAATGTCTTTGACCATTCTGATCTGTCATACTGAGCCTCTGATTCTGTCAATCCTCCAAGATAATCATCTAGATCTTTTCAAATCCAGACAAATTAAGAACATGTAACTCTTGAATCAACAGATGAATCAGTTAAAATGTCTGTCAGTAACACAAAGTCACTGTGTGTAACGAATACACAATATAAAGGAGCTTTTTGATGTTCACTCCCCCAGGGCTTCCATACAATCATCGAAATACCACAAAGGCAATTTCTATGAATGTTAAGACAAAGAAACAAATTCTTTGTGTGCTCGTGCAAGTGTAGAAAAAATTAAGCACGAATAATTGCTTTTTAAGGCTCAACAAAGTGTAAACCACTGAGACAATAGTAGATAAACACAGACTCTAAGTGCATGATTGAAGTGCGAAGGTGGGGCAGACTTCCTTCTTTTTCAATATCCAGATTTTCCAAATGAAAACCAGATAGATTATATGCTGCGTCCCCTTGAAAATATGAAACATTTTCTTTTTGAGAAGAAAATGAGTGGTTGGTGGGGTTTAAGCAGGAGTTGGCATGGGCTATCTGCCTATTTCAATAACATTCACCAAAGAATTGTGAAATGCTAGTAATGTGGCTGCCCGGCTCAGAAAGTAGTTGGTGCAGAGTTTGATATTCTTTTACTCTGATCTCACACCCTCTTTCTTTTAATCATTAAGCTCACTACTAACCAAACTCTCTTTTCCATTTTACCTCATCACACCCACACTTATTTCTTTTGACTCCTCACACTCAATCACTAAGGGATTAACTTCTTGGGCAGGAAACACTGGTTAACGTGAATCCATAGAAGTTTAGTTAATTCCTAGCACAAAGAACCCATGTAATCCTATAAAACATGCGTTGCTAAAATGATTTAACTATAGCAGTTAAAGCTCATATACAAATATCAGATGAGTGTATGCTCAAAAAATATAATCATGAAGATTTGAGCACTTTTAAACATTGAAGTATTTTCAAACAAGTATATGAAGTGAATGAATATGAATGCAAAAGACTTGTTTGAAAATCTGACATTGTATGAAAAATGATCAGAAATGAATGATATATCAATTAAAGCTTATGGTCAAGAATAATTGATATTTGTCTATACGAAACAAAATATAGACATTCTTGAAATGACCGTTTCGAAATGAAATATTGCTCAAAATTCATTGAATACAAACGGAGTGTCTTACCATCGAAGAAAAATTGTTTCAATTTTGAGACATGATAAGAACATGTTGAACAAAGATTCAAACCAGTGTGTGTGAATACTTGAAAGTATATAGAAAAGACAATACACAAGTAATTATCTTTGGAAACACACGGTTTGTATATCGATTAAGCACAAAAAATAAAATGAAAACATTTAAAATCACACTTCCAAATTATAAAATCTGTTTAAGAATCGGGAAGTGGTTTGAACATTTAAGAACATGTTTTCTATACCTGAAAGTTGTCCTTCTTTCAGATATATTTGAGATTAAGATAAGAAATTTACCTTTTCGCGCAATCTTAATTCTCAGAAAGTCAAGCTGTAGTCATTTAGATATGATCTTGTCAGCTTCTCTTATGCTGCACAAGTCTCAAAGTCTAGTCAAAATTTATTCACAAAAATTTATTCAAAAATTAAAATAACATAAAGCAGTAAAACAATTAAAGAACGAGTTCTGATTTGAAGTAATCAGAAATCATAGTCTTACTCCTTTTGACTTATACGCTCCCCCTAAAATCATGCATCACAAAAATTTTGTCAGTTACTTATAATGCAGAAATTAGTTATGCTCCCCCTCAAATGAATGTAGATCATCTAAAAATATTCTCTAATACTCCCCTGAGATCATGAGCAAACAATTAAAGTGCAGATATCCTTCAGACATAAAGATTAAAAAAATTGATGAAAAATAACAATTCGTAACTTTAGTAGGTAACAACTGATTATGTCTTAAGATTTAACATACCAAGCTTAGAAATAAGAAAATTAAATCTCTTTTCATCTAATGGTTTGGTAAATAAATCTGCAAGCTGATAATCTGTTTTTACAAAATAAAGTTCAATTGTTCCTTTTTCGACATTATCTTTTATAAAATGATACCTGACATCAATGTGTTTGGTTTTCGTATGCTGGACAGGGTTAGAAGATATGGCAATCGCACTCTTCGAGTCACAGTAGATTGGAATTTTGTCATACTTGAATCCATAGTCTCGTAGCTGTGTTCGCATCCACAAGACTTGAGAGCAGCAACTGGCAGCAGCTACGTACTCTGCTTCAGCAGTCGATGTGGAAACGCATAACTGTTTCTTTGAAGCCCAGCTAACAAGCTTGTCTCCAAGAAATTGAACGTGACCAGAAGTACTCTTTCTGTCCAACATGCAACCTGCATGATCTGCATCTGAATATGCAGTCAGTTGAAACCTAGTATCCTTAGGATACCACAGACCAAGGTCTGCAGTCCCCTTCAGATATCTAAAAATCCGTCTGACAGCAGCCAAATGGGATTCTTTGGGATCAGCTTGATATATAGAACATAAACATATTGAAAACATAATATCTGGTCTACTCGATGTAAGATACATTAACGAACCTATCATACCTCTATATGTTCTAACATCAACACTTTTACCCGAAGGATCAGTGTGGATCTTAGTACCTGGTGCCATCGGGGTTCCAATAGATTTACAATTTTCCATTTTGTACTTCCGAAGAATATCCAAAATGTACTTAGATTGATTTATAAAATCCTCGTAGAAAACTGTTTAACTTGTAGTCCGAGAAAGAAATTCATCTCTCCCATCATACTCATTTGAAAACGTGACACCATGAGGTTAGAAATTTTTTTACAATATTTTGGATTAGTAGAACCAAAGATTATATCATCAACATATATTTGAATAAGAATAATATCAGCTTTTTCCTTCTTGATGAATAAAGTAGTATCAATCTTACCTTTAGAGAAACCAGACTTGACCAGGAATTTGGATAAGACGTCATACCATGCTCGAGGGGCTTGTTTTAATCCATAAAGGGCTTTGTCCAAGATGTAAACATGATCTGGCTTATCTGGATTGACAAACCCTTATGGTTGAGACACGTACACTTTCTCCTTAAGAATACCGTTCAGAAAAGCTGTTTTCACATCCATCTGAAAGACTGTGAAGTTTTTATGAGCTGCGTAGGCTAGAAACATTCTGATTGCCTCTATACGCGCTACTGGAGCATACGTCTCATCATAATCAATGCCTTCCTCTTGCCGATAACCTTTGGCAACAAGTCTAGCATTGTTTCTTATGACGATACCATCTTCATCCTTTTTATTCTTGAATACCCACTTAGTTCCTATCACGGTCTTTCCTTCAGGCTTAGAAACTAATCTCCAAACCTTTAGGGCTTCAAACTGATTGATCTCTTCTTGCATTGCAGATACCCAGTCCGAATCAGCAAGAGCCTCAGATACTCGTGTTGGCTCAATTTTGCTGAGGAACGAGTCATGCATACATTGGTTAAGAGTCGCTGACCTAGTCTGTACAGGCTTGTTGAGATCTCCAATTACTTGATGTAATGGATGCTCTTTGGTCCAGCGATGCTCATGAGGAAGTGGAGTAGATGAAGTTTGAATATGATCATCATCTAGAAAACCACTTTCAGAATCTTCAGTTTGAATAACAATAGGGGATTTGCAGTTGAAGTCTCAAGTGCAGAAGTATCAGTTGGAACAGCAGATTCTGGCTGTTGAGTAGACAATATATCACAACCAACTAAAACAGTTACTTCTGGCTCAGCATTTGCTTGTGCATCTTCAACTGTAGGAGTAGATGTTGGAATGTGAGTTTCTATCTGAACAGGGGATGATTGTTCAGTTATGACATCTGAAGTGACTGGATGATTGCAAGTTGTGTCTTCAGACCTGTCAGTCACAGCAGATTTAGATACATTAGATCCTAGAAACTCATCATAAAAGAATTCAAATAACAAATCTAAATCAGTTAAATGTGAAGTAGATGTAGAAGCGTTATCCGAATTTGTCGCTGTAGAAGCAGGTTCTGGACTGATCTGCCCAGAAGCTAATACTCCAGTGATAACGGGTTCTGAACTGATTTGATCAGAAGCCATATCTTCATCAAATGTGACATTGATGCTCTCCACAACTGTCTTTAACTTCTTTAGATAAATACGATATGCAGCAGATGTTGAAGAATAACCGATAAAGATGCCTTCGTCCGCCTTAGCACTGAATTTATTCAGACTCTCTCTGTCATTAAGCACAAAACATTTACACCCAAATATGTGAAAATATTTGATAGTTGGTGTTTTGTTGTTGATCAACTCATATGGAGTCTTCTGAAACCGGCGGTGTATCATGGAACGATTTTGAGTATGGCATGCAGTTGACACAGCTTCTGCCCACAAGAATAGAGGTAAGTCCGATTGGCTAAGCACAGTCCGAGCGGCCTCGACTAGCGTTCGATTTCGCCTTTCGACTACTCCATTTTGTTCAAGCGTTCTAGCAGCAGAATACTGATGTGAAATCCCAACTGATTCGAGATATTCATCAACAATCTTGTTCTTGAATTCTGTGCCATTATCAGTACGAAGAAACTTGACTGGTCGCTGCATTTTCACCTGGGTTGTCTTTAAGAAAGTAATGAGAACTTCCGGTGTCTCATCTTTTGAACGAAGAAATTTGACCCACGTGTATCTTGAATAATCATCCACAATAACCAACACGTATTTCTTTCCTCCCAAACTCTGAGTTCTCATTGGACCACATAAATCCATGTGTAACAGTTCTAACGGAGAACTAGTGCTTGGTTCAGGCTTCGGTTTATGTGCGGATCTCTTCATCTTACCCTTCTCACATGCAGCACACAAGTGTTCTCGTTCATATTTCAGCTCAGGAAGTCCTTTGACCAATTTCCCACGAACCAGCTTGTTGATGTAACGAAAGTTCAAATGAGATAAACGTCTGTGCCAGAGCCAACTTTGTTGCGTTGAAGCTTTTGTCATTAAGCATACTTGACTGTCAATCTGAACTTTGGACAAATTAATGGTGTAGAGGTTGGTCTTTCGATTTCCAGATAAGAGTTCTGTTCCATCTTCAGTGCGAACTGAGCAACTCTTAGACTTGAAGTTGACCTCTAACCCTTTATCTCAGAATTGACCGATGCTAAATAAGTTGTGCCCCCAAGCCTTCGACATAACTCACCTTACTTATCGTTATGTTATCTTGAATGATGTCACCATATCCTAAGATAGGTGAAAGCTGATCGTTTCCAAATCTGACATTTCCACTGAATTTCTCTGTATAGTTAGACAATAAAGCTTTTTGCCCAGTCATATGCTTGGAACATCCACTATCCAAGTACCACATATGTCGGGTCTGCAAGAGAAATCAGGCAATAACAATTTTAGGTACCCATTTAAAAACGGGCCCTAACGGATTAGCACAAGATTTTGGTATCCACTTGAAAATGGATCCTTTGTTCTTTTGAAAACTTTGAAAATCATTTTATCTCGAAGAATTAACATGATAAGATCCATACCAATCAGAAGAATTATGAGAATAAGAAAAATCAGTTTTTCGATAATTAGGACGAGATTTAGTAGTAATAGGAGATAATTGAATCAATTGCTTTATTGAGTAACGCTTCTAAGAAGTTACAAGGTTTTGTTTATGATAAGCACATTGACCAACTACATCAGAATCACTACTAACAGATTTAGTACAAGAATTATCAGTAACTGATTCAGCTATCTCAGCATCCTTCTGTTTTGGTCTACATTCGGATTGAGCTTTTATCTTTTTCTTCCTTAAATCTGAAACATAAGATATAGATTTATTAGGAAAAGTAGATTTCCGGAATTGATTTTTCTTTTGTGTACCAGTGTATTTCTGTTTCTGTAATCGCTGTTTCTTATGTTTCTTACCATGAGCATAGTAATCAGCAGTTACAGAAAGTGAATCACCAACTTTAGTTGATGTTTCACCAATATGAACATCACTTGGTAATACTCTTTCATTTTTAAGACAAGTAGAATGATCAGAAAGTTTAAAATAGACGTCAAACATATCAGATTCTTCCATGCACCCATCATCAGATTTAAAAAAATCATTTGCAGACTCAAATAAGTCATCAGAATTATCAGAGAAAGTTTGAGGTGCCTTTGAAACTGTAAAACACTTTGTAGATTTATTTTGAAAAACAGTGTTCTTTATGACTGTAGAAAATACATTTTGCTGTATATCAACCAAAAGTTTTTCATCAGATAAAACATTTTCAATCTCGACTATTTTGCTTTCAAGAATAGATGTAGGAACATAAACCTTTGCAATTGCAGGTTTTTCCTTCATCTCAGAAACAGAATAACTAACAAAATAGTCGGTTGAAAGACCTTTTGGTGTTTTAGAAAGATAACTATCATCTAACTTTTCATAGTTAAACGGTAGTTGCATTTTCTTTTTATTCTTTCTATTTTCAGTTTCTTGATCCTCAACTTCTTCTGGCAATTTGGTAACAAATTGGGGTTTTAAATGAGTATGTTTACCAGCACAAGCAAGAAAATCATAGTTATAAAGTGTCGGCTGTTTTCTGATGGCTTTCTTAAGATAATGGGGGTTTTCAAAACCAAGTCCCCGTTTCTCTTTAACATCAGCCTCTTCATTAGGTGCATTTAGAAAAATGGTTTGATCTGTTTGACCTCTCGCATACAATTTTGCTTCCAGACCATTTACCTTCTTATGGAAATTCTTGTTTTCAAC
Organism: Arctium lappa; assembly: GCA_023525745.1. NCBI lineage: Eukaryota > Viridiplantae > Streptophyta > Magnoliopsida > Asterales > Asteraceae > Arctium > Arctium lappa. Next base: position 99,522,663 of record CM042050.1, read on the forward strand.
CTGCAATTTATAAACAGTTAGTGCAGATTCATTTTTCTCAAACTCATATTTAGAAATCTTAACTTCAAAATCAGAAATCTTCTTTTCAAAATTATCTACTTTAAATTTAGAATTAGAATCAGATTTGCGTAAAGAATCAATCAGATCTTTGTTTGAAATAACAGAAATATTAAGCTCAAAGATCTTCTTGTTCTTTTTAACAACTCTTTCTTTTTCCTTTTTCAGTTTATCTTGTAAATTTTGAAGCTCAACCACCATGGTTTCCAACTTGGTAATGAAATCTTTTGGAGTTAAGTTTAATACCTCATTAACTGCCTCATCATCTGACTCATCATTCTTGTCTTCTTTGCCCATGAGACAGATATGAGCATTTTCTTCTTTCTCTTCACTTTCATCCTCAGAATGATCAAGCCAAAATTCATCCTCGGCCATTAAAGCAACACCAGCTTCTTGTTGTCTTGCCAAAAGCAACTTGTTATGATAATACTGAGAGTTGCAAACTTTCGGCTTCCGGCAATTTTTGGCATAATGACCCAACTTACCGCAATTGTAGCATTTAATTGAATCAGTTGCTGGCTTCTCAACAGTAGTGTAGTCATTCATAAACTTCTTCTTCTCATCTGATTTCTTTTCCACATATCTATCTTCTTCATACCTCTTACCTTCCACTTTTTGTCGGTGCTCGTGGTTCTTTGAACTGGATGAAGAATAGCGTTGAGAATTCGATCCTGTAAAATTTCTTCTGAAATGCACGGGTCAACAGCAGCATGGTTGTTTCAAATTCTCTCCATCATCACTATCTGAAACAGAATCTGACTCAGAACTGGTAAGAACTATCTTCTTTTTCTTCTCTTTCTTTTCTTTCTTCTTCTCTCCAGCTACTAGTGCAATCGGATCAGGAACTTTTTCTGCTTTCTTCTTCTCAGCTCTTTTCTCTTCTACTTCTTCTTCATTCTGCCTTAAGGTCTCAAATACCTCATGTAGTGGAATTTCATTCAAATCCTTCATCTGCTTCATCCTTCTTGTGTGCTTCTTCCATTCTGGACGTAGGATACTCAGAAATTTGACATTGTTTTCCAACTGCTTCTTTTTGACTTTATTCTTTGTCAGCTCATTCAGAAGCAACACAAACCTCTCATAGGTATCTTCCAGACTCTCATTCTCCTTTGCTTTGAACTCTTCATAACTATTTATGCAGTTCGCCACTTTCATCTGGTTTCCGACCTTTGATCCCATCATCATCTTTTGCAACTGATCCCACATCTTCTTAGCATTGGCTTTATAACTGTCAATCTTGATGTAGATCTCATTTGGGATGCTTTGAAGAAGTAGTGATCTTGCTTGTTTATCTGCTTTGTATCGGCTTTTCTACTCTTCAGAATATTGAGAAATATCAACTGTCACTGTTTTCATCTTTTGCTTTCTTTCCTCAGTTCCATCTTCACTATCAGAAGAATCAACATCAGGTACTTGAACTGTTATTGGAACCATTGGACCTTTGGTGATAGACAGTAGAATATTCTCTCCATTTGAATGTCGATCTATGAAATCTAGAAATCTGTCTTTCCATTGCTCATATTCACCTTTGAATAAAACTGGAGGTTTCACATCAGTGCCGATTGAAAGTGCATCTTTAGAAGTCATCTTCTTTAAACCTGTTTGAAAAAATTAATCTAATAAGAAACTAGAATTGATCGTTAGTCCAAAGTATGAAATTACAAAAAAAATCTTGAAATCTAGAAAAATTCGAAAATTCGAAAATTTTGACTAAGTATCAGAACTCGCAAGTCACTATTGAACTCGCAAGCCCTAAAACTCGCAGACTGAATAACTCGCAGACTAAGTCTTGCGCGTTCTATAAATTCTCAAGCAAACTGGCAAGCAAACTCGCAAGCAAATTCGCAGATATTTGCTCGTTTTGAGATAAAACTCACAAGCTAACACACAGATCAAACTCGCAGATAAAACTCGCAGGACGAAACTCGCAAGTGCCTAAACTCGCTAAAGACTATTCATGCTGAAACTCGCAGATTGAAGCGTGCGCGTTTCCCAAACTCGTACGTCGAAGCTTGCGCGTTTAAACCAAACTCGCTAGCTACTCTTGCGCGTTTCAACACTTAGAATTATTTCTTGAATCTTCAAACTCGCAGGTCGATGAACTCGCTAACCACTGTTTCTCCTCAAACTCGCAAGACGAAGAATTCGCAAATCACTATTCCTCCCCGAAACTCGCTGGCTTTGATTAGCGAGTTTGTAGAACTCGTTGGTCACTACTAGCGCGTTTCCTTGAAACTCGCATATAACCTTGCGCGTTTGAGACCAAAACCCTTCTTTCAACTTGTGCGTTCTACCCTGATGAATCTTGCGTGTTTCAAGATGAACTTGCGCGTTCTAGCGATCTAGCGCGTTCTTCCTTTTTTCGACCCAAAAACTTACTTTTTCATCTGAAATCAATCAAATCTTGTCCAATCGATCTGTAACTCTGGATTGTTGCTCGATTACAACTATAGAACAAATTACAATTCAAGATTTTTACAATTAAACACTTACAATTAAAAAAAATTTGATGAAACAGTGACTTACAACTCGTGTAACAAAACTCGACCAAAATCACAAATTCGATTGAAATTACAGTGCAAAACAAAAATTAAAGTACATAGACTCGATCTAGTACATTTTTCGTACAACTCCTAATCAAAATCTGCTAAAAAACACTCAAAAATCAGAATCTTGATTTTCTCTTCGATGAACAGTGACGAACTTTGATTTTCTTGATTCTATTTCACTTTGGATCTGCTCTGATACCAATCGTGTGTTCCTGATTATAGTTTCTAAACAAAATTAATCAAACAAACACAAGTTTAACAATCAATTACCTGTTTGATTACTTTGAATTCTCAAATTTCAACTTTCTCTCTCTAGAACTCTCTCTCTCTCTCTCTAACGTAATCTCTTTCAAGCATATAACTCTGTTAACTACTTACAGAAATACAAGGAACAAGGTATTTATACCCACTACTAAAATACAAAAACAAATACAAAGACACTTTGACTTTTATTACAATGACTTTGATTTTAATGAGATTTGACTTTTCTAGCTTTGACTTTCTTGACCTTTGACCTTTAGTCTTCTTGATCTTGTATCCAACAAATTTATGCTCTAACAGAAGGACCTGACCACTAATTTCCGTCGGCTGCCAAAGTAGTCAAACCTCGTTGACTTTCGTCGGAAATCCAGCAGAATATTTTTTTCTTTTTTCTTTTTAAAATTATGTTTTTTCGGTTGATTTTCGGCGGATTTTCAACATAATATAACTTTTTTTAATTATTGATTTTAGAGGAAATTAATTGAACATTTTCGGGGGATTTTCGGCGGAAATTAATTAATTAATTTAATTAATTAAAATCCAGCACAAATCCGTCGGAAATTTTTAATTAACTTTTTTTTTACTTTTTCTCTGAAAAAAAAACAATTTAAAAAATTATATAAATTTGCCGGGAATCCGCCGGAAAATTTCAAAGTATATTTCCGACGAATTTATATTTAAAAAAAATAAAAAATATATAAATCAGCCGGAAATATTTAATTCATTTTTTTACTTTTTCTTATAAACAAATTTAATATATATATATATATATATATATATATATATATATATATATATATATATATATATATATATATACCCGTCGGGCTTTAATTGATTCATTTGGGGTTTAATAGATCGGTTGGGTTTTAATGGATCCAATTGGGCTTAATAGATCGGTTGAACTTTAATGAATCCATATGGGCGTTTATGGATCGTTAGACTTTAATGGATCCACTTGGGCTGTAATGAATTCAGTTGGACTTTAATAGATCTACTTTCGCTATAATGGATCGATTAGGCTTTAATGAATCCACATGGGCGTTTATGGATCGGTTGAGCTTTAATGGATCCATCTGGGTTTAAATGGATCCACTTGGGCTTTAATGGACCCATTTGGGTTGTAATGGATCCAGTTGGGCTTTAATGGATCCACCTACGCTGTAATGGGTCGATCGGGCTTAAGGGATCCATTTGGGCTTTAATGGATCCACTTAGGCTTCAAAGAATGCAATTGGGCTTTAATGGACCCATTTGGGCTTTAATGGATCTAGTTGGGCTTTATTGAATCGATTAGGCTATAATGGATCAACTTGGGCTTTAATGAACCATTTTGGACTTTAATGAATCCAACTGGACATTAATGGACTGTTTGGCCTTTAATGGACCGTTTGGCCTTTAATTGATCCACTTGGGCTTTAAGGGATCAAGTTGGGCTTTAATGGATCTACTTGGGCTATATAAGGCGTCCACTTGGGCTTTAATAGATCTACTTGGGCTTTATGGGGTCCAGTTAAACGTTAATGGATCCACTTGAGCTTTAATGAGTTTAATTAATTAATTTAATTAATTAAATTAATTATTTTTCGCCGAAAACACTAAAAAAATTAAATATTTAATTTTTCCTTAGAAAACTTTCAAAAAAAAAAATTTAACTCTGCCGAAAATCCGCCGAAAACACTAAAAAACTTAAATACTTGTTTTTTTCTTAGAAAAATTTTAAAAAATATTAAAAAAAACATAATTCCGTCGAAAATCCGCTGAAAACACTAAAAAAAATTAAATACTTACTTTTTTCTTAGAAAAACTTAAAAAATAAAAATAATTCCGTCGAAAACACTAAAAAAATTAAATACTTATTTTTTCTTAGAATTTTTAAATAAATAAATAAAAATAAATAATTCCGTCGAAAACACTAAAAATACTAAATATTTATTTTTTTCTTAGAAAATTTTTTAAAAAAAATTAATTTCGTCGAAAATCCGCCGAAAACACTAAAAAAATTAAATATTTTTTTTCTTAGAAAAAATTTAAATTTTAAAAAAAAAATAATTCCGCCGAAAACACTAAAAAATTAAATATTTTTTTCCTAGAAAAATTAAAAAAAAATAAAATAAAATAATTCAGCCGAAAATCCGCCAAAAACACTAAAAATTAAATATTTATTTTTTTTCTAGATAAATTTAAAAAAAAATTAATTCAGCCGAAAATCCGCCGAAAACACTAAAAAATTAAATATTTATTTTTTTCATAGAAAATTTTAAAAAAAATTTAATTCTGGTGGGGCTTTAATGGGTACAATTGAGCTTTAATAGATACAGTTGGGATTTAATAGATCCAATTTGGCTTTAATAGATCCAGTTATGCTTTAACGTACACAGTTGGACTTTAATGGATCCAGTTGGGATTTAACGTACACAGTTGGGCTTTAATGGATGCAAATGGGTTTTAACGGATCCAGTTGGCCTTTAATGGATTCGGTTGGGCTTTAACTACACAGTTGGGCTTTAACGTACCCGATTCGGCTTTAATGGATCTAGTTGGATTTTAATGGATCTAGTTGGGCTTTAACGTATCCAGTTGGCTTTAACGGATCTAGATGGGTTTTAACGTATCTAGTTGGGCTTAACCGTACCTATTTGGGCTTTAACGTATCCTATTGGGCTTTAACGTACACAGTTGGGCTATAACGGATCAAATCGGGCTTTAATGGATCTAGTTGGGCTTTAACATACCCAGTGGGGCTTTAATGGAACAATTGAGCTTTAATGGATACGGTTGGACTTTAACGTACACAGTTGGGCTTTAATGGATCCAGTTGGGCGTTAACGTACACAATTGGGCTTTAACATACCCAGTCTAGCTTTAACGGATCCAATCGGGCTTTAATGGATCCAGTTAGGCTTTAACGTACACAATTGGGCTTTAATGGATCCAGTTGGGATTTAACGTACACAGTTAGGCTTTAATGGATGTAGTTGGGTTTTAACGAATCCAGTTGGGCTTTAATGAATCTGGTTGGCCTTTAATGGATCCAGTTGGGCTTTAATGGACCCGGTTGGGCTTTAACTACACAGTTGGGCTTTAACGTACCCTGTTCGGCCTTAATGGATCTAGTTGGGCTTTAACGTATCCAGCTGGATTTAATAGATCTAGATAGGCTTTAACGTACCTAGTTGGGTTTTACCGTAGCTAGTTGGTCTTTAATGGATCCGGTTGGGCTTTAACGTACCTAGTGGGGCTTTAATGGATACAATTGAGCTTTAAGGGATCTAGTTAGGCTTTAACGTACCCAGTGGGGCTTTAATGGGTACAATAATTATTTTAGCGGATCCAGTTGGGCTTTAATGGATCCGGTTGGACTTTATTGGATCCAGTTGGGCTTTAACAGATCCGGTTGGGCTTTAACGTACCCGGTTCGGCTTTAATGGACCTAGTTGGGCTTTAATGGATCCTATTGGGCTTTAACGGATCTAGATGGGCTTTAACGTATCCAGTAGGGCTTTAATGGATATAGTTGAGCTTTAAGGAATTTAGTTGGGCTTTAATGGATCTCGTTGGGCTTTAATGGATACGGTTGTGCTTTAATGGATCTGGTTGGCTTTAATGGATGCAGTTGGGCTTTAACGGATCCAGTATGACTTTAACTGATCCAATATGGCTTGAACGTACTCAGATGGGCTTGAACGTACCCAGATGGGCCTTAAAGTACCTAGTTGTTTTTTAATGGATCCGGTTGGGGCTTTAATGGATCCTATTGGGTTTTAACGGATCTAGATGAGCTATAACGTACCTAGTGGGGCTTTAATGGATACAGTTGAGCTTTAAGGGATTTAGTTGGCCTTTAATGGATCCCGTTGGGCTTTAACGGATCTATTTGGGCCTTAACGTATCTAGTGGGGCTTTAATCGATACAATTGAGCTTTAAGGGATCTAATTGGGCTTTAAAGTACCTAGTTGAGCTTTAACGTACTCGGTTGGTCTTTAACGTACACAGTTGGGCTTTAATGGATACGGTTGGCTTCAAGGGGTCCAGTTGGGCATTTACGAATCTAGTTGGGTTTAATAAATCCATATGGGCTTTAACGGATCTAGTTGGGTTTTAATGTTTCCAATTGGTATTTAACGTACCCAGTTGGGGCTTTAATAGATCCAGTTGGGCTTTAACGTACCAGTCGAGTTTTAATGGATCCGACGGATAGGATTTACCGGGATTTAATGGATCCGGCTGGGTACGTTATAATAATAATAATAATAATAACTTTCCAATAGTATCCACTTATGAGTTCTTGTAGGTAACCTATATATATTAAATGGGAATATAAATAATTTTAGAGAAGTCGCTAAAACGTTTATCGGGTTATCGGGTTGGTCGGATTACTTTGAGTCTAACCCAATATCAACTCAATATATTCGGGTTGTCCTACTTTTATATCGATTACATGTCGGGTTAACTTGGATTGATATTTTTCTTGGTTGATCGGTTTTTTGAGCACCCTAAAAAAAACCACGACTTAATTTTTTTTTTCATTTTCTATTTTGTTTTTTATAAATCCATAAGTATTAGTCAAAGAAACTAATAATTTAATAAATAAATTAAATTAATGTGTAATAAATAAATAAATAAACCACGACTCCATAATGTGTAGTAAATTAATAAATTAATAATATTATAAATTAATAATTTAGTTAATCAATTATTATAACCACCAATTTTCAAAAGGGGGTGCTATTTGCACCAAAAAGGTGCAAATAGTGACCTTTTTGTTTTTCGATCCAATCATAAGGTACAAATAATAAAATCAAATTATTATTATTATTATTATTATCTTTATCTTTATATATTTATATATATATATATATATATATAGGACGATAATCAAATGAAAACCAAAAAAAGTTGAAAACCGATCTAAACCATTAATTAATTTTAATCTATGGTCATTAAAAGCAATGCAATTATAAAATGAACTAGAAATCAAACAACTTTTAATTTAAACCACATGATCAAAACCAAATTACGGCTTAGATCGGTTCTCACGATTCTCAACCTTTTTTTGGTTTTCACATGATTTAACCCCTATATATATATATATATATATATATATATATATATATATATATAGGGGGTGCTATTTGCACCAAAAAGGTGCAAATAGTGACCTTTTTGTTTTCCGATCCAATCATAAAGGTACAAATAATCAAATCAAATCATCATCATCATCATTATTATTATTATTATATTTATCTTTATATATATATATGTATATATATATATGTGTGTGTGTGTTTTGATTTTATAAATTTATAAAATTTGTAACTTTTGATTTTATTTTATTCTATAAATTTGTAACTTTTGATTTTGTTATAACTTTGTAAAATATATTTTTCTTTTTGTAACAATTACATTTTATCATAACTTTGTAAAATGTATTTTTCTTTTAGGGACCAATTCCGTAACAAACGTCAAACGTTAGGGACAAAATCTGTAAATTACTCTGTAAGACTCAAGTTTTTTTTAAAAAACATATAATTATTTTTACCCGAATTGAAACGTAAATAAAAATGACAACTAAAGATAGTTAAGGGTTAAAACTATCATTAACCTAAACTATTTATACATATATATATATATATATATATATATATATATATATATATATATTACACATGGCTTAAGTTCACGTGAGACCAAACAGTTTCTCTGAGGTTACTGAATACATTCGAGGACACGGATCTTTAATAAATGGCACCGTGACGATCAAAAGAGTACCATACGTAGAAGGACTTGATCATAATCTTTTCAGTACAAGTCAATTCTGCGATAGTAAATTTCAAGTTCAGTTTACGGATAAATGCTGTTACATTGAAGATAAAGATGGTAGTGCAGTTTTTAAAGCTAAGCGGAATGCAAATCTTTATTCTGTGAATTTTCCAACACTTTCTGCATCAAGACCTGTTTGTCTGATTGCAAATCTTTATTACATGTCAAGAAAATCATTGAACAACATGTACTTCTTAGGAACATGGGATTCAGTGTGAGTGCTTATTAGATCTTCCATGGATTCACGATAACCAGTGTTTCCTACCCCGGAAGAAATCCTTTTAGTGATTGAGGGGAGAGGGGTCTAAAAGAATTGAGTGTGGGATTGAGATGAGGTAAAATGGAAATGAGAGATTGGTTAGATGTGAGCTTAAATGTTTAAAAGAATGAGGGTGAGAGAACAGAGTTAAAAGAATATCAGAACTCTGCACCAAACATCTTTCTGAGCCGGGTAGCCACATTACTGATTGGTTCACATTTCTTTCGTGACCATCATTGAAATAGGCAAATAACCCATGTCATCTCTATTATACAACCTCCCTAGCTACTCATTCTTTTCTTAAAAAGAGAATGTTTCACATTTTCTGGGGAAGCAGCACATAATCTATCGGATCTTCACTTGGAAGATACTGATATTGAAAAAGAAGGAAAGTTGCCCCACCTTCGACCCTTTCTCATGCACTTTGAGTCCATGTATAATCATTGTTGTCTCAGTGATTTACATATGTTGAGCCTTATGAAACACAATCATTTGTGCTAATTCATTCAAAACACAAGCACGAGCACACAGAGAATATGTTTTTCTGTCAGAACATTCATAGAATTACCTTGTGTATTTCAATGATTGAATGGAAATCCTGGGGATTCAACTTCAAACAAGCTCCTTATATTGTACATTTGTTGTACACAGTAACTTTGTGTTACTGACAGGCACTTCTAACTGTTTCATATGTTGATTCAGGGTTACCATTCTTATTTCGTTTGAATTTGAAAAGATTCAAATGAATATGTTCGTGAATCAAAGGCCAATCCAGATCAGATGTGAGAATAATTTTCCTATATGGGGGAGATTGTCTATTATCCAAAGGAGGAGATGAAAGTTCATAAAGAATGTGCTTATCAGATGGTGGGAAGTTCATTCAATGACGGATCTGACCTTGAAGTGTTTTAATGATGATTGATTCTTACAAATCATTAAAAAGGGGGAGAATAATCAAAGTTGAAGATCAGATTGAAGTTTTAAAGATTTCAGTGGAGATAAAGTTGTCAGATTATCAAAGAGAAAGTGAAAGAAAGTCAGAGTTTGAAAGAAAGTCAGAATTTATGCAAAAGTTAATTCAAAGGGAGAGACAAGTTTGAAGAATTGTCAAAGTTTTCGAGATGTCAAAGCCAGAAAAGATTTGAAGTTGAAGTTAATTCTGAAGATATGAAGACCTGAAGATTATTGCCAAAAAAATTTTAATCTTCAATCCAAAGGGGGAGATTGTTAGACTGTAATTGTATTCAAGATTAAATGAGGGTCATTGTTGTAATTAGTGTTTGTGTGTGAGTTGTAATAATCTTAGAAGGTTTGACCTTGCTTGGTCATGTTGACCTATATATAAGCAAGTCTTTGTTTTGTTTCTAGTAGACGTGCAAGAGAGTAAGTGTGTGAAAGTGAAGGTAATATTGGTGGTAGTTGAGAGAGAGTAAGAACACACACAAAGAACACACACATACGTGAGATCCGTGACTAGATGTTAGATCTGTGATTAATTATAATTCATGTGATTGATCTAATAAAAGTGTTTGTGTCAATCTAAATGTGTTAATGCTAGTAATCACTGGGCCACAAGGTCCACTCCTCCAATGTGGTATGAACATGTTGTTTTTACAATAGGGTACGTTAATGGTAACCATGATGTGAAATTAGATATGGCAGAAGAATATCCGTTTCCGCAAATTGTATCACTTTTTTTCCATCACAGTTATCGGTGTGCTGCTGGATGGGCTACCCCGTATTCAGAGTGAATAAATAAGTACATGAAGTTTTTACGTGTTAATTGTACTACGGATAATGTTATTTTAGAATAATCGAATGTAATATAGATTATTTTATGTTCTATTTATATGTTAAATCGCAATATTTATGTTTTATTTTTATAATAATATAATTAAAAAAAAGTAGTAATATTTATATTTATAAATATTTATTTCTTTTCAAATCAAAACAAAAATATATAATAAAAATATATAAACAAAAATATATAATAAAAAAAAGAAAAAAGATAACAAAAGGACGAAAAACCAAAAAAAACCAAAAAAACATAATCATTTTTCAATGATTTTGGTGTATTTAGCAAAAACAAAAGTGCATTTAGCCCTCCCCTTTTCAAAATTGAAGTAAAACAAGGGGGGATTTCCAATGAAAAAAAGTGGTGGGATTTACAATGAAAAAAAAAACGGGATTTAATGAAAAAAAATGGGCGGCTCCCTTTGTTCTTTTTCAAAATCAATTAAAACCCTAATTTAACCTCCTCCTTTTTTTTTCTTCACCAGGTCTCCCTCCCCTTCCATTTGCTTCTCTTGAACGTCACTGCTCACCACCACCATTTTCCTCCTCTCTTCTCTCGATCTGTTATATCTACCGCCACCGTCTTTTAACCATCACCGTATAGGTGTATATCCGAAGTTGCTCCAAGCTTACATCGCTTGCCAAAAGGTACGATTATGTCTGTGTGTATGAGTGTATGTGTGTGTGTATGAGCTTACATTGTTTATTTAGCTTTAGTAATTAAGAATTGAAGTTGTGTTTAACAGGTTCGTCGAAGACAACCTCGCTCACACAAGGTATAACTCCTCCAATCTCTTCCATTTCATCTAATACCACCGTCTCCGGTTCCTTTTTTTTAAACCTCATATCAGATTTTATAAAAATGACATATTTGGTTTTTATAAAATTTTCCCAGATCTGTTGATGTGCTTATATTAAATTGTTTGTGTTTTTTTATAAATTTTTTTTATCACATTTGTCTTTTATAAAAAATATGCAGTTCTATTTTAAAAAAAATCTAGACTAAAAAAAGGTTCATATTTGTTTTTAATAAAAAAAACCCAGATTTGGTTTTTAGAAAAAATTCTCATCTCAATTTAAAAAAACTCCATATTTCAGATCTCTTTTTATTAAATATTCTTGACCCATTTTTAAAAATACTCTAGATTTGTCTTTATAAAAATATTCTATATATGTTATTTTTAAATAAATATCAAGATTTGATTTTATAAAAATGACATATTTGTTTTTTATAAAATTTTCCTAGATTTGTTTAATTTTTTTTTTAGATTTGTATTTAGAAAATATCCAAATTTGTTTTTAACAAAACTTAAGATCTCTTTTTCATAAAAGAGTTATTTGAGTTTTTTTAAATATTACATATCATAAAATGAGTTGTTTAAAAAATTAGTATATGTTTTTTAAAATTGCTTTAAAATAAATTAGGATCTATTTATAAAAAGTCACATATTATTGTATTAAAATATTATTGAGTAATTTTTAAATTTTTGATTATTAATTTTCATCTGATAATTTTGTTGTAGGTCATATCTATCGAGAAATTTGGCACAACTTAGCATGAGTGTACTAGTATTTGATGGCTTCGTAATCGAACTTTAAAGTGATTGTACATTATATTTGATTGAATATAAATTGTAAAAATGATAATATTTATTTAATACTTATTATTTGTAGAGATATGTGTACTTCTATATAAAATTTGATTATATATATCTAAAAAAGTTGGTTGTATATTTTTTGATTAATTTTTTTTAAAAACCGATTGTTAAAAAGGTAACAAAAATTTTCTTGGTAAAACTAATATATAAAAAAACATTTAATTTTAAATTTTTTTAAAAAATTACCAAAATTTCCGACGGATTTCCGGCAGAAAAAACCGTCGGAAAATAAATAATAAATAAATAAATGAATATTTGAAAATTCGTCGAAAGTCTTATTATTTTTTATTAAATAATTTTTTTAATTAATAATTAAATAAACTTTTTGGCGGATTTTTCCGTCGGAAATCTGCTGAAATTTTTTCGGATTAAATCTTTTTAATTAGACAAATAATTATTTCGGGTTAATTTTTGAAAAAAAAATCCAACGGATCTCCAGCGGAAAAATCCGTCGAAAATCCCCTTTCTGCCGAAAATCACTGTTTGCGGCGCCCCAGATTCCGTCCTACCAAATCCGCCGAAAATCTGCCGAAACCCTTATTTTCCGGCGAATTTCCGACGGATTTGGCCGTCGGAAAAACCCGAAAATCTTGTAGTGGTTACGGTGACAGTTTTGAAAAATAAACATGACTGTATGTCATGCTACGGTGACTGTTTTAAAAAATAAACGTCACCTTATAATATGCTAGAGTGACGATTTTGATAAATAAACGTTACTGTGTGCCATGCTATCTTGTCGATTTTGAAAAACAAACGTCATCGTATGTCATTATATTATGACGATTTTGAAAAATACACATCCCCATATGTCATGCTACGGTGACAGTTTTGAATAATTAATGTCCCTATATTCATACTATAATGATGGTTTTGAAAAATAAACGTCGTCGTATGTCATGTTATAGTGACGATTCTGAAAAATAAACGTCACCATATATTATGCTACAGTGACGATTTTAACAAATAAAAATCACCACATGTCATTCTATGATGACGATTTTGAAAAATAAATGTCACCGTATGTCTTAATATGGTGATAGTTTTAACAAATAAACGTCACCATGTCATGAAAAGTTGACGATTTTAAAAATAAAAACGTCACCATATGTCATGCTATAGTGACATTTTTGATAAATAAACGTCACCGTATGTCATGCTACAATGACAATTTTGATAAATAAATATCATTGTATATGATGCTTAAGTGACAACTTTAACTAATAAACGTCGTTGTATATTATTTTACGCTGACGGTTTTAAAAAATAAACGTCACCGTATGTTATGTTACAGTGATGGTTTTGAATAATAAACGTCACCATAAGTCATATTATATTGACAATTTTGAATAATAAAGGTCACCATTTGTCATGCTATGGTGATAGTTTTGAAAATTAAACGTCACTGTTTGTCATGCTACCGTGACAATTTTAACAAATAAATGTCACTGTATGTCATCCTACAGTGACGATTTTGACTTATAAATGTCACTCTATGTCATGCTATGGTGACAGTTTTGACAAAGAAATGTCACTATATATCATGCTATTATGACGGTTTTGAAAATATATCATCACTATATGACATGCTACGGTGACGGTTTGAGGAAAAACATTAATTTTTTATAGACCTAAAGTGACGGGTTTAAGTTATTGTAACGTTTTTTATGTGATTTCGTAACGTTTTTTAAACGTAACGAAAAGTGTATCAAAAGTGACGGCAAGTAAGGTGACGATTTTTATGTCCACGAAAACCGTTACCGTATACCTATGGTGACGGTTTTTAACCGTCACTAAAGACCTTTTTTGTACTAGTGTTAGGCTAACTGTTACAATGCATGTTCAGCGATTACTGAAAAGACTCAATGCTGATAAACTAAAACAGTCCTAAGTAATTTTCACTAAGTATAAGGATCATCATCAAATCACTAAGAGAGTTTGGATCAACAATCTTCTCCATTTGGTGATAAGAAAGCAACATAAAGAGAATTGCTAAAGTAAACAATAAGGATATGAGACTCATAAAATACTTGTCACATTTACTGTTTTGAGGAATCTTTTTCAGTCCTTAGATGGAGTAGATTACTTCACTAAAATGTCATTAATTCATAAAAGATTACAAGGGAAAAATGAAATTACAAGTATAGTGAAGATACATAACTGAAAGATTTACAAACTAATAAGCATATATAAGAGATACAAGGCATATATTAACTACGATCATCAAAGGTAATAAAATCAGCGATAACTTCACCATTCTTCTTTCTATTCAGCAACTCTCTTCTTATCATCTTATGAAGGAGTCCTTCATATTCGTTGAGGTCGCACTAAAGAAGTAGGTTCTGAAGGAGAGTAACAGGACATAGATAAATTTCAGAGTGTCTCTTAAACTTGAACTCACCATCGTTGTCAATGAAGATTATATCATAGTCTAGCGTGCCTATCACTTCACTAGCAGTGTAAGAGTCTCTGTGTAACATCCCCCGTCCCCGTGGTCCGGAACGGGTGATGTCACGAACGGAACTTAATATAATTACACAACTAAATCAGAGTTACTAATAAACTCCAAACATATATTACAATCCAAAATCTTACACTTCAAAAAGTGTTTATAAACTTAGAACGTTTATATAATAATGTGAGTCTAAGAACTCCAAAATTTCACGTTCGATCTCAAATCTCGTCCCCGTAAACGTCACTTCGAACCTGTCGTGTCAGAAAACAAAAACACGGCTGAGCACAGGGCTTAGTGAATGGATTATAATATAAATTCGTAAATAATAATGAAAACATCGATAACGAAGCGGAAGACATAAAAATTTGATTCGAAGAAAGTTCTTTGAGACTGAAGTTCATAGTTCATTTAAATCAAGAGAAACGTTTGATAATATAATCAAAAGCAATAATCTCAAGAACATTTCACACTTTAACTTCAAAACTTATATAAATAAAGTCCGTCAATTCCAGTCGTGTTCGTGGGGTGATCAGCCACACGAACTGGGTCCGCATGTGGGCACACACAACGAGTCCCCCGTGAATTTAACCACAGTCACATATTCTGTGGGTAAAGTTCTAGAATCGATTCATCCGCCCTGGAGCCAACAAAGTCAGCCAAGTCCCTCCAGAGTGGGTTCACGTAAGCCACATAGGCTTAACTCTGGTGGACCGTCATCTGCAGGATGCTATGACAACAAAGCCGCCATAGAAGGCATCCCAAATAATGTGCCCATTTATTGGATTATTCGAAAATCAATGAAAACAAAACATGTGCCACTTACCCAAATGGCGATCACAGAAAATATAATCTATATACTTCACATTTTTCATAAACAATCTCATACGAGCCACATTTTAATAAAACATCAAAATGTTCAAACAACTGATTCAATAAACCAAAATCAATGTGTATGAGTGTGTACAATTTCACATTTGTTGATCACGTTCGGTTGATCAATCACAAGGTGGTGAACCACCTTTCGGAAGGGTCAACTACAACAAATAGTCGCCCACGATTCAAAAGAAATGAAATCCATACCTTAATCGAATTGAGATTATCACGCGATTAACTGAGACTCACGACGAAGCTTAACCCGATCGATTGCCTATTTAAACCATAAATTACTATTACTCGCATAACATAAAACTTAAATCTTATTATCCTAAGCTTAATCATGAATTTTTATTCTCTTAGGCATTAAACCGATCAATTGGTGTGCGGTTAAACATCTAGATATAAATATCATCATTTTGATTCTAAACTTTACCCGTTTGTAATTTTGACAAAAATAAACATTCCTATACATGTAAATGATTATAACTTTACAATATATAATCATAAGTTACCAACCAACTTCAACTACTCTAACTTACCAACTTAAATAACTTAAGAAGAAATTTATACCTCTAGGAAGGGTTCGTTGCATAGATTCCGAAAATGTAATTGTTTCGTTGATTGCTTCTACGGATTGAGATATATTTTAGAGAGAAGGTAAAAATCTAGAGAGAGAGAAATGGGAAAAATTGTTGGCGGTGATATCAAAAGAACAGGGACGATGAATTGTAATATACTCTTATTTGATCAAAGTGTTGTCATATATATAATATATATATGTTTATTATTATTATTTTTTTAATAATTATAAAGAGTTTGGACAATTGACAGTTTTTACCCCTCAACTATCTTTGGTTGCTATTTTTAATTACGGTTAAATTCGGGTAAGAATAATTACACGTTTTTTTTAAACGGGGTCTTACAATTATTCCCCCCCTTAAAAGAGATTTCGTCCCCGAAATCGAATTTAGACAGGAAACTTACATCGACTAAAAAACTTGGGGTACTCCCGTCGCATATGGTCCTCGGTTTCCCACGTCGCCTCACGTTCCGAATGATTCTTCCAAAGAACTTTTACAAAACGAATCACTCTCTTCCGTGTACCTCTCTCGTCACGATCAATAATCGCTTCAGGTTCCTCGCGATAAATAGATCTGGTTTTATATGTTCCAAGGGATATTTAATGACGTGTAAGGGATGATAGTTGTACCGTCGAATTGAAGAGACATGGAATACGTTATGTACATGGGATAATTGCGGCGGTAAAGCTAACCGGTATGCCACAATTCCAACCCTTTCCATAATTTCAAAGGGATCAATATACTTCGGGCTCAAGTTTCCTTTGAGACCAAAACGTATGATACCACGAGTTGGGGAAACCTTTAAGAAAACTTTATCTCCCGGTTGGAACTCGATAGGTCGTCGTCGCTTGTTGGTGTAACTCTTTTGACGAGCCTGAGCCTCTTTCATCATTTGACGTGCAATTTCGACCTTCTCGGTAGTAACTTGTACCAATTCTGGACCTTCGAGAATACGTTCTCCAACTTCATTCCAACAAGTCGGTGTTCGACATTTTTGGCCATAAAGAGCTTCATAAGAGGCCATGCCGAAACTCGACTGCCAGCTATTAATATAGGAGAACTCGATCAGGTACAAGTAGCTATCCCAACTTCCATGCCATTCCAACGTACATGTTCGGAGCATATCCTCTAGTGTTTGAATCGTACGTTCAGATTGCCCATCAGTTTGCGGATGAAAGGATGTACTAAAATTCAAATGTGTGCCCCAAGCTTTATGTAAACCTTCCCAAAACCGAGATGTAAATGGGTCTCGATCGGAGGTAATCGATACAGGAGTGCCATAGAGACGTACAATCTCACGTTGGAATACTTCTGTTAATTTATCAATTGACCAAGTTTGTCAGTTAGGAAGAAAATGAGCCGATTTCGTCAGTCGGTCAACCACTACCCATATTGCATCGTGTTTCAAGGTCGTGCAGGGTAGTCCGACTACAAAATCCATAGTTATGTGTTCCCATTTCCATACTGGGATGTTCAGCGATTGGAGAAGATCACCCGAACATTGATGTTCACTTTTTTCTTGTTGACAAGTGAGACAACAAGATATAAAGTATCGCTTCATTCCAACCCACCAATAATGGTTCTTTAAGTCATGATACATTTTTGTTGTACCTGGGTGAACAGAAAAATTAGATTTATGAGCTTCGGTCAGAATCTGATCTTTAAGCTCTGAGTTATTCGGAACACAAAGACGATCCCAAAACCACAACACGTGATCATCATTGATCCTGAATTCCGAACTAACATTCTCATGTGCTTGCAAAAGTTTGCCTACAATTCACTGTCTTCTTGTTGGGCTTCTTTGTTTCGAGAAATTAGAGTCGGTTCTACCATCAGAATCGATAGAATTTCCGTTTTCGAACTCGGATAGATTTATAGTCTGGACCGTTCGATCTCCGAAGCTAATTCTGCAGGAACAAGTAAAGAAGAAACCTGTTTCACGACTTTATGACTTAAGGCGTCGGTGACTACATTAGCCTTATCCGAATGATACTATATATCAACATCATAATCCTTTAGAAGTTCGAGCCACCTCCGCTGACGCATATTTTTTTTTTGAGTAAATATATATTTAAGGCTCTTGTGGTCGGTGAAAACTTCACATGTCTCACCGTACAAATAATGACGCCAAATTTTGAGTGTGAAGATAACCGCGGCCAAATCGAGATCGTGAGTCGAATAATTGACCTCATAAGGTTTTAATTGATGTGACGCATATGCAATTACTCTTCCGTTTTACATAAGAACACAACCAAGACCTATCTTTGAAGCATCACTGTAAACTTGAAAACCGTCGGTGCCAGACGGTAATACAAGAACATGCGCGGTAACCGATCGATGCTTCAATTCCTAAAAACTAGATTCTTGTTCAGAACTCCAATTGAATTTGACTCCTTTTTGGAGTAATCGGGTTAATGGTAGAGATATTTTAGAAAACCCTTTTCCACGAAGCGTCTATAATAACCATCTAAACCCAGAAAACTACGAACTTCAGATACGTTCGTAGGTCGAGGCCATTTAGTGACAGTTTCAATTTTCGTCGGATCGACTATGACACCTTCCGCAGAGATTACATGTCCGAGAAAAGATACTTGATCAAGCTAAAGTTCACACTTGGAACGTTTTGCATATAAATTTTTCGTTCGAAGAGTTTCCAAAACGATGTGAAGATGTTGATCATGTTGTTCTCTTGACTTTGAGTATATCAATATGTCATCAATAAACATGATAACAAAGTCGTTGAGATAATATTTGAAAACCTGATTCATTAGATCCATAAAGACCGCTGGAGCATTAGTTAGCTCGAAAGGCATTACTAAGAATTCGTAGTGCCCATAGCGAGTTTTGAATGCGATTTTCGAAATATCACAATCTCGGATACGAAGTTGATGGTACCCGGACTGAAGATCAATTTTGGAAAAGTATCGTGCCCCTTGTAATTGATCGAACAGATTGTCGATTCTCGAAAACAAATACTTGTTATGGATCGTTAATTTATTAAGCTTGCGGTAATCAATACAAATACGCATTGTACCGTCTTTCTTTTTGACAAAGAGAACCGGAGCTCCCCAGGGTGAGACGTTGGGTCGAATGAAACTTTTTTTTTATAGATCATCGAATTGAGTTTTGAGTTCCTTCATTTCAGTTGGATCCATTCGATAGGGACCTTGGAAATAGGAGAAGCTCCCGGGACTAGATCGATGGTAAATTCGATTTCCCGGACTGGTGGTATACCCGGTAGATTGTCGGGAAAGACATCAAGATATTGGGAAACAACAAGTGTGGGTACAGAAGTAGGGAATACCTGTTAGCGATCTTGTAAAGAGGACAGAAAACCTTCGTTACTTTGCCAAGTATACCGCTTCACAGTAATAGAGGTTAAAGCGCTAACATCTTCTTTTGGAGTACAACTTGGAAAATTGCCTCTGGTTTGTCAATATCCCCCAACAATATTTGTTTGGCGTTACAGTCTATAGTTGCACGGTGGTGTGACAACCAGTCCATACCCAATATTAATTGAAAGTGGGACATATGCATTGGAAGTAGAGTGACCTCCCGTATGTGATCTCCAATAAATAACAGACAGTTTGAAAATCAAGTTAACACACAGATTGAACCACGCATAGGGGTAGATATCACAATTGGAAATTTGGTGGTTTGTTCATAAGGTTTTAACCGAGATTCTAATTGTTCAGAAACAACAGAGTGTGTTGCCCCGGTATCAAACAAGGCATAAATAGATAATTCAATTAAGTTAACATGGCCTGCTCAAGGTATGTAGGCATCATACTTGACTTGATCTGATGGACCACATCAGCAATATTAGGCTCACTTGTACCCCTCACCGGGTTGGTATTCGGGTTACCCTCAAGTTGAGATCAGGACTTGTGTGGGCTACCATGTCTCGACATTCTAACACAGAACAATATCAACATCGGAATACAAAGTAGCTACAGATTGACAATCAGTAAATAGAATTAAATTCTATTCTACCCATTCTTATGTCTACCCGATCCTCACAGGTCAAACCTAGTTAATCTACAAGTCGATACCTATGCTCTGATACCATATTTGTAACATCCCCCGTCCCCGTGGTCCGGAACGGGTGATGTCACGAATGGAACTTAACATAATTACACAACTAAATCAGAGTTACTAATAAACTCCAAACATATATTACAATCCAAAATCTTACACTTCAAAAAGTGTTTATAAACTTAGAACGTTTATATAATAATGTGAGTCTAAGAACTCCAAAATTTCACGTTCGATCTCAAATCTCGTCCCCGTAAACGTCACTTCGAACCTGCCGTGTCAGAAAACAAAAACACGGCTGAGCACAGGGCTTAGTGAATGGATTATAATATAAATTCGTAAATAATAATGAAAACATCGATAACGAAGCGGAAGACATAAAAATTTGATTCGAAGAAAGTTCTTTGAGACTGAAGTTCATAGTTCATTTAAATCAAGAGAAACGTTTGGTAATATAATCAAAAGCAATAATCTCAAGAACATTTCACACTTTAACTTCAAAACTTATATAAATAAAGTCCGTCAATTCCAGTCGTGTTCGTGGGGTGATCAGCCACACGAACTGGGTCGGCATGTGGGCACACACAACGAGTCCCCCGTGAATTTAACCACGATCACATATTCTGTGGGTAAAGTTCTAGAATCGATTCATCCGCCCTGGAGCCAACAAAGTCAACCAAGTCCCTCCAGAGTGGGTTCACGTAAGCCACATAGGCTTAACTCTGGTGGACCGTCATCTGCAGGACGCTATGACAACAAAGCCGCCATAGAAGGCATCCCAAATAATGTGCCAATTTATTGGGTTTTTCGAAAATCAATGAAAACAAAAAATGTGCCACTTACCCAAATGGCGATCACAGAAATTATAATCTATATACTTCACATTTTTCATAAACAATCTCATACGAGCCACATTTTAATAAAACATCAAAATGTTCAAACAACTGATTCAATAAACCAAAATCAATGTGTATGAGTGTGTACAATTTCACATTTGTTGATCACGTTCGGTTGATCAATCACAAGGTGGTGAACCACCTTTCGGAAGGGTCAACTACAACAAATAGTTGCCCACGATTCAAAAGAAATGAAATCCATACCTTAATCGAATTGAGATTATCACGCGATTAACTGAGACTCACGACGAAGCTTAACCCGATCGATTGCCTATTTAAACCATAAATTACTATTACTCGCATAACATAAAACTTAAATCTTATTATCCTAAGCTTAATCATGAATTTTTATTCTCTTAGGAATTAAACCGATCAATTGGTGTGCGGTTAAACATCTAGATATAAATATCATCATTTTGATTCTAAACTTTACCCGTTTGTAATTTTGACAAAAATAAACATTCCTATACATGTAAATGATTATAACTTTACAATATATAATCATAAGTTACCAACCAACTTCAAGTACTCTAACTTACCAACTTAAATAACTTAAGAAGAAATTTATACCTCTAGGAAGGGTTCGTCGCGTAGATTCCGAAATTGTAATTGTTTCGTTGATTGCTTCTACGGATTGAGATATATTTTAGAGAGAAGGTAAAAATCTAGAGAGAGAGAAATGGGAAAAAATGTTGGCGGTGATATCAAAAGAACAGGGACGATGAATTGTAATTTACTCTTATTTGATCAAAGTGTTGTCATATATAATATATATATGTTTATTATTATTATTTTTTTAATAATTATAAAGAGTTTGGACAATTGACAGTTTTTACCCCTCAACTATCTTTGGTTGCTATTTTTAATTACGGTTAAATTCGGGTAAGAATAATTACACGTTTTTTTTAAACGGGGTCTTACACTCTGACTAGCAAGGTTAGATTTTTGAAAGATCAAGTACTGGGCTGTGAACATCGTCTTTCGAAAATGTGATGTTCTCGTTCTTGTGAGGCACATCTTCTTCATAGGCCTGAATGGATATTCTTCGGCAAAAAGACATTAGTGGTAGAGGAAGTACTTCAACTATTTTTGATATTTTTTCAGATATCTCATTCAGTACATTCTCTACCACTCCTTTGTACTTGGACTTCGATTTCTGAATGGCTTGTCGAATCTCCAACCACTCAGTGAATCTATAAATCTTCAAGAATGAAGGAAATTCATTGAATGCGGTTTGATCATCCCTAAAGATGACCATAGACACTAGAATACCTAAATCCTTGGATCTTCCAAAAATCATGACGTTTATGATTTTGGTCTTCATTAATATTGATTAAGGCCAATTTTTGCACCTGTTTAGCTCTACCTTTTCATGAGATAATATAAGTTCTTTTTTCCTTTTCAGCTTCCTTCAGGATGAGAGCTTGAGCACAAAGTGGATTTTTCTTATTGAATCTCCCTTCAGCATGAGCTTCCACAACTAGTGTCTATGCTAGCTTCTCACTGTCTTTTATTTATTTCTTTCATTCTTTATGTTCTTGCACCACTTTTAGAGATTCTTCCTTCTCAACTTTATATAGAAACCCAAGCCCATCATCAACAGGGGTACAAAGAATTATTTTTGTCTTGGACTGATCAAGTTGGGCCATTAGTTTAGCCATCCTCTTTGATTCCTCAATTTCAGAGTTTGAGGGGATGTCTGAGGATTTGCAAGGCCTGAGGTCAGCATCATTGTCTTCATCTTCCAACTCAAGCTAATAAGCTAGGATGATGTCTTCGCTTGAAAGATGTGCCTTGGTGGGGACTCAAGTAGGAGAGAGGATGAACTGGAAGGTAATGTAGGATCGAGGGGTATGTAAACTATGTATGGAACATTGGATGGTAATGGAAGGAAAGAGGTGAATAAAGGTTCAACATCAGAGGAAAGATGAGTGTATAGGGTTAAAGCAGTATGCACCTCTTGATTAAAAAGCTCCCCCTTCAGATAGGCGTATGTTCTGAAGATTTCCTTCAGCAACATGTCTGTTTCCCTTCCCTGAGTAGAACTATTGTTTTGAAGGCCTTTCCTCTTGTTCAGATGGTTCCAGATGATGACTCCCTTTAACGGACGAGAAGTGATATGCCGGAATACGAAGCGATCAACATCATCAGCGTCGTCTTCATCATCATCATTTCTCTTTGGTTGCTCATTTTAGCAGGGATCTTAGTACATTTGGTGTCCTCTTCTTCTTCATCATCATCATTAGATTCATTGAGAACTGGTTCAATCCTTAGAGTAGCTGAGAAGAGTGGTATGGGGATGAAATCTGCATCGTCTTCATCGTCATCGCTTCAGACTCATCTTGAAGAAGAAGTTGACGGTTCTCTCCCAGGGATACAGCTAACCCTTCTTCAACATTTGTCTCCCCTATATTCATCTACCTCTCTTTGTCATCATCATTAAAGGTTGGAGGATCTTTAGGTTTCAGTGCGGAGACATCATCTTCAAGGTTAGCAAAAGAATCAGTCATCAGCCTCCCGAACTCGACAACCATATCTAATGACATTCTGTCATCAACGGTTAATGATGTGGTTGGAGTGGGAGTTAGTTGCTATAGGAGGCCAAAATGTTCTTCAACATAGATTCGTGTTGGACCATCTTTGAGTGAACATCTTCAAAGAATGCCGAGACTGATCTCTGAAGGTCTTTGATGGTAGTGGTGTTTGCAACAAGATCAGACCTAATTTGCGGGACCTCTGATTGAATGTTGGCTACAGCCTCAACATCATCTTTGTTCATAATACCAACCTTTAGAGAGTGGATGGAGTTCTGCAGAACTTCAGTGTTGGTGAAGATGGTGGAAATGTCAGTTGTAGCAGCTGATATGGTTGTAGACAGCTCATTAACGATCTCAGGGATTTGCGTCCATTTTAGGACCTCAGAAGGAGTTAGTGAAATGAACATAAGGGAGCTTAGGGTCTGTAACCGAAAATTAAAATGATAGGGATGATGGAACACCAGAGGGGTCCGGAGTAGGATCCAGAAGATTGCCATTGAGAAAGTCTACAAAATCACGGTCGAGAGAACTCATGATGTGATGAGGCTGAGTTGATGCGTGAGAGATGTCCTCATGTCTTATGGACTCAATGTCAATTCTAAAAAAGGCAAGGAATTTGGCATCAACATCAGTGGGGAAACCCACTGATGAATCATTTGACCGTGTTGTAGTGACCGAAGGAGTATGATAGACGATTGCTTATGAGAAGGAACGGTGTTGATGTATTGCAAATGAATACTATAAACACTCGAACTTAAACGCTGAGTGATTTGAGTCACTAAGGTGACTTAGGTAGTTTCCAGTGAAGCGTCATTGTTTAAAGAAGGCACTGAGGTGGTTGTAGTGGTTAAATCAGATGCTATGGAGCTTACAACAAAATGAACTATGGAGAACTGTTGAGAGTCATTCACCGGTTTGTGGGGATTTTCCATTCGACTCTTATTAGCCTTCTTTGAAGGAATAAAATTGGTTGTATACTATTTCCTCTTCGATGAGGATGTCGTGACTTGGGTAGTCCATGGTTGTTCCGTGGTCGTTGTCACTTAAGGATGCAAAAAAAAAAGGAGGCAAAGAGGGGTAGGTGATACATAACATACCTGGAAAGAGGATCACATCAACGTTAGTGGGCTTCTTGTCTAGGGTTTGACTCCCGAGCTTGAAAAGTTGAATGTCACCATTCTGTGAGTATTTCTCATCGATGATTCTTTGGAAGGTGGCAATGAGAAATCTGACGTAAGGGACAATGGTTTCCGTTTTCTTGTTGCTGAGATGGGAGAGAAGATCATCAAAAAGAATCTTGGCAAAGATCAATCTTCCTCTCATGGATCACAGAGCATCCAATGTTCAGCACCATGCAACTAACTAGGTCATGACCGCCGATCTTTCCACCCATGCACTGGATGAAGTTTGAGGTGAGGAAGTAACATTAAGCAAACATGCGGTTCTTATCAACTTCTACCAGTGCCTTGACTGGGACACCAATATTTATCGGTCAGTCATAGTTGATCTCATTGAGGAAGGTGATGATCTCGGCGTTCAATGGTATGGGTTCATACACCTTAGCTCTTGGTAGATTGAGAGCAGCTCTGAAGGAGCCCAAACCGAAGGTGCCATTGCCTTCGCCAGTCATATAAGAAATCTTGGTTACCTCTTATCCTTTGTTGTTCACAGATTGAATGACTTCAGCGGTGAGCTAAAATTTTTGGAGAATAGACCTAATTCTCGGAACAACAACGGTGAGGGAATGGCTGATGGAGCAGTTCTTCAAGAAGTTTGTTGTTTACAAAAAGTGATCTTTACTGTTGGGTATGTCAAGAAGGGTCAAGTGGTTGTTTTCCTTGAATGCAACTTCCTCGAGTTAGAATTGAACAGCGTTGGCATCTCCCATTTTTGGATTGTTAGAAAGAACAATGATGAAAGAAAGAAGTTATTAGATACACTAAAAGTGTTCTAAAATGAATGTAGAAGGAGAAGATAGATTTGTTTATGGTTTGTAGATGGAAAAATAAATTGTTGGATAATCTCAGTTTATTTGAAGATCATCTAAAAACTTTTTAGGGTTTTAAGAAAAATCATGAATAAAAATGTTTTTAAGGAAAAAGGATTTTCTTTGTCCTTATCTTAAGAAAAAATTAAGAAACAAACATAGATTTTGTAAGAAAAGTAAGCAAAAATCTATAACACATACTTGTTTCTTGTTTAAAGATGAAAGAAAGCTTCGAGTGCGTGTTCTTAGTGTTCTAGGTGTTCTTGGTTAGAGAGAGAAGGAGATTTCTTTCTTAGAAAGATTTAGAGAACATAAATATTGAAAAGGTAAGAATGTGAGGAATTTTTAGGTAGGATGAGAGAGAAAGAGACGTTTGTCTAGATGACTTTTGCACGTCCGAGGAGTTTGATTGGACATGAATTTGAAAAGGCGTTGTGTTTGCATAAATGTGGGTCAATTGTGTTTATCGCATTTTATGAATTTTGATCAATGGTCAATTAATTGGTGGAGCTTTTGGCTCAATTGTGACTCAAAGGAGTTTTGGGGGTATTTGCCCAGTTTTATTGGCTCGATGATGAGCTTTGGTTTTACGATGCATTTAATTGAGTTTTGATGGAAATTACATGTTTTGAGTGTGTTATCATTCATTTGAGTCATGTAATGTTTTAGATTGTAATGCATTGGATCCATAGGGATATAAGTCAGTCAGTTGGTTTAATTGGGATCTTTATCCCTGTTATGGGACTGGATTTATTTATGGTTAGCCGAGGGATCGAGGTATAGATCATGGGTGTTTGAACTCGATGCCTATGTAATCCGGTTTTGATGTTCATGTTTAAGTCTAGTAAGTGGTCCCAAAAGTCATGTTTTTATGTAAGCTTGTGGTGGTGCTCTGCAGAGCCGTATACGAAGCTAAGTCTTGCAGTGGTGCCCATGGTGAGCCGGATACGAAGACTTGTGACTTTTGTGGTGACACTCATCTAGAGGTTGAGTAGACACTATGGTCATTTGGGTATATTGCGATGGTAGCTCAAAGGAGCTGT
Source organism: Arctium lappa (assembly GCA_023525745.1). NCBI lineage: Eukaryota > Viridiplantae > Streptophyta > Magnoliopsida > Asterales > Asteraceae > Arctium > Arctium lappa. The sequence goes on from CM042050.1 coordinate 99,549,472, forward strand.
ATACGGGGATTCGTGTCCCTATGTGAATCTCGAGACGTTGATAGTGGCTTAACTTTGTGTGTCCGCCATTCAATGGAATCGGGTCTCCCCTTCACCGAAAGGTGTTGTTTTGGGTATTGAGTTTTAGTATCCATGTTTTCGGTGACATTTTATATATATGGATTATTATCCATGATTTATGGGTTGAGTATTATGCCCCACTCGTGTTTTGGGTGTTTCAAAATATAGAGTTTTATCCATGTTTGTTTTATAAATTAGGAGTTCGATCTCTATTCACGTTTTGAGTGAGTTTTAGGTTGTATCGCCTTTGAAGAATATTTTGTATTGGGCATTCATCTTAAAAAATGTGTGTCACTGGAAACGAGTCGCGTCCATATTTAAAGTAAATCATTTTGAAAGATTACGATTTAAATTGCATCATTTCCTTTTAATGACATATTTATTTGCGATGAAAACTCTTGAACTCACTAGGCGTTAGCCTAACCTTTTTATTTGTCAGCATGTGCATCAGGTCCCGGTTGGGGAATGATACTAGCAGCACATTAAAGAGATGAGTGCTAGTTATATGCACGAGAGAGAGTAACTTGGTGAAGCCTTCCGCTTTTACTTTGGAATAGAAACTTGTAATTGGTTTAAGTAACACCCGACCTTGTTTATTCTTAGTATGCGACTTAAGTTACTGAATGTTGGTATTAATTTTATGTTTTTGAAGTTGAAATACTTCTAAGGATGGATTAATAAAAATGATTTTATCCTTTATTTAGTTAATTATTGAAGTTTTTGTTTAGTTGCTCTTTCCAAATTTGAGGGTGTTACACTTAGTAGACTAGTTTATAGAACTTAAGTTATATGAGTAAACAATTATGTATCCTGCTTAGTTCATAGGACGTTTTCGGGCATCTTAACAAGATTTTTAGAACATATTTTAAAATAAAGTGTCATATTAGTTTTTTATAGGACATTTTTCTAAAAAAAATGTCATAAAAAGTAAGGATGACATTTTATTTCAAAGGTGTCATAAAAAAACTTATTAAGACGCACAAAAAGGTTCTATATACTTATTGAAACACTTTTACATGACACATAATTGTTTGGGCTTATATACATGAATCCTATAAATAAGTCTCTTAGAGCATTCCAACAATTTATACCCAATTTTTCTAAAATAAGAAAGTGAAAATCTCCAAAAAGTTTACATCGAACTCCAACGTTTGTATCATTTTTAAAATTTCAACATTAATTATATTATTAACATATCCAATAATATAATAAAAATATTCTCTCTTCTTCTTCCATTTAATTTTATTGGTTGGTAGGACATAAATATAATGAGAAATTGAGAATAACAAAATGGAGTTCATAGAAAATTATCCAAATTTGGAGAAAACCCCACTTCCTTGCCTATTTTCTCCATTTTGGAAATGCTAAAATTTTATTCTATTTTGGAGAAGCAGTAAAAAATGCTCTTAGGACACTTCGACGTTTTTATCGTTTTATAAACCCAATTTTGTTGTAATGAGTTGAATAACCACATAGATAAGTTTATATAGCTGAAAGTGACCTAATGACTTCAAAGATGATGTTTAAGACACTAAAGTTCAGGGGATCTTTGTGCATATCAGCTTCTGAGATGCAAATGAGCATGATTCCATTGATCAACAAGGTGAGTGGTGAAACCATCACAAAGGCAATCAAACCTTTCTTTTTCTTCATTACATTAATTTATTGTCTTTATCCTCTCTTGGTAAGAAATATGTATATGGTGGAAGGTACCTGAATAATATCCAATCTCCAATCACTAAAGGATACATTAGAGATTCATTTTGTATCATATATTACATTTATTAACTATCACTACAATAAAATCATAGTTATTTAATCCAATCTCCAATTAATTCGACGTCTTAGCAGGTATTTTCAGGATATTTTTGAAATCAAATGCCCTATTTAATTTTTTATATGACATTATTTAAAAAAAATATCTCATTACAAAATCAACTGTAATATAAAATGTGTTCATAAGACAACTTTCAAGAGTGTCCTATAAATATTTAAAATAAGTGTTCAATTTTTTTTGTTAAATCATTCAAAAAACGTCATATAAACTTATTGTAATGTTTTTACATATGACACACATTTGTTTGGTCATATAAAACAGTCTATTATGACAATTAATTTGAGCTTTTTAACGTTTTAGAAACCTGATTTTGTAGTAATGTTTGTAAATTATGACATTTGCAAATTATAGCAACTAAAATATATGACATGAGTTATCAATCATAAATGAAAGACAAGTTTATTCAATAGAATTAGCATATATTCTTCATTAATTTACACCTTATTCTCTTGTAAAAAATATTAAAATGTACAAAAGCAGGTAAAAAGGATTAAAATGTGAAGAAAATTATTCATCCATAAAGATAGATACCAAAATTTAAAGGTATCAAAATCTTTCATCACAAATCTTGAAAAATATGAGATGGTATTATTGTATTTAGGCGAATATTTGTCCTTTTTTTTAGTTGGTCTTCAAAATTATGATATTTCATCATTGAGGACGGATTATTGCATTACGGTTGGATTATATTATGTATTCCTGACTATATTTTTCATAGGACCCTCCTATCTCTTCCTTCAATTCTCAAACCACAAACAAAATAAAGAGGACAAATGAAAGTCCAAGATCTCTAAATCTAGTGAGAGAAAGTAGAGATAGAAAGTAGAGAGCGCCAAAAGATTACTGTATATTCAATTAAGCTTCCAAAGTTACAAGGAAACAATGCCTAAGGGGACTTAAATACCCCATGTCTAAACAAGACAGATAAGCAAAATAAACAGTGTTTAGACAACAGAAAATAAATACAATGATTACTACAAAATTAGTCTTAACAATCTCCCCTTAGTAATCATTGGCGCAGTGGTCTTCAAAAACAATATTCTAAATCAGCATTGACCAACTAAGCAACTTTGGTGAATCATTGACGCTCTTCTCTTTGACGAAGTCTATTCAGTCCAATTAAAACTTCCAAACGTCTTAGAGTTGAGCGGAAATTCAATCTCTCATGAATTGTATTCACTGTCTTCTTGAGGAGTCGAATTTCATCATTTTCAAGCTGGAATGCATTTCTTCTAGTTTCCAAAAATCTTCTTTCAGCTTCTTTCAGACGTTGCTCCAACTGAAGTTTGATCACCTTTAAGGTTCCATCAGAATAATGACCAATCTCTTCAAATCTAAGAAAACATTTTTTACTTGAACCATTCTTGTAGACAATTCCATAAGGATCTTGAACAATGGTGAACAAAGGATAAGAGTCTAAGTCTGGCAAGCTTTGATTGGGCCTTTTAAGATTCACAACAGGTTGAAAGCTTTCGGCAGCCATCTGAAAGTCAAACACTCTGAAGAATCTGATTTGGCGCCTAATAAACCTCTTGATCACAAACAACTCTTGAGAGACATCTTGAGTTCTATGATAAAGATTCCTGAAATGGTTATATAGAAACTCAATATCATCAATAGATAGATCAGTAAAACCTGCCTCTGAAAAATTATATCGCTGGCAATCTCTTCTTTCCACTTCAAAATCAGGATACCAGATATTAACAAACTTGTTGATAGTGACGCTGATGACTCGGATAAACAAATGCGGAGAAGAAACACGATTATTTCTTTGGCGCTGGCACTTAATGAACATTAAGTATTCATACTGATATGCATCCGACTCCTTTTCAACACCAAGGATTGCATAAATGTTGATTAGCCTTCTTCTAGAAACAAAAATATTGCTCTGAGAATTTTCTAGAAAAGCAGATCTTTGCCTTGAAGCCATATATCTTCGTTGCAGACTTCTTTGTCTCTGCTGCCTAGTCAAAGCTGGACCCTCTTCTAGGATAGACGATGGAATCACAAGTTCAGAATGAGGAACGTCAGCTTGTGATCTAGACGACTGACCAGCTTCAAATGTGCTTGTAGGAGCAGTGGTTGTCGGAGCAGGATCAGCAGCAGGAATAGAAGTAGAAGGAGCAGTTTCAGGAACTTCATCTTGAGAAGGAAGATCTATGTACAACATGTCTGTTATTTCTTCATCCTTAGCATCCATAAACACAAAATCATCTTCAGTATCAGAAATCACAACAATATCCTCATCATCTTCTTCTTTAACTCTGCAAAGTTTATCATATCAGGTGTCATCATCATCGTCTGAGTTGATCTCTATGAAGTTTGCAAAGAAGGATCCCATATCGTTTGTTGCTTCTGAGTCATCTAAATCAATTGGCCTTGGAGCAATGTCAGGATCAACATACACAACAATCTACATATTATTCTCTATATCTTGTTCAGAAATGTTCAGTACATTTGACATGGAAGATAAATCAACATTTCCAATCATGACATTCACTAGATCTTGAATGCTACAGTCTTGAACGTTGTCAACATTCTTTTCTGTATCACCAGCCACCTCTTCTTGAGATTGATCTTCTCTAGCTGAAGAAGATCCTTCCACTCTCGGTCTCTTCACCATCTCACCCTCATGGCCTTGATGATCTGGATCATCTTGGTCATGTCGGCGTTTAAGAGACGGACCTGCCTCAGTTCTGCAACTCTGTGTATGAAGATCAAATCTGTTAGAAAGTTCAGAAAAGGCTTGAGTCATGAAAGACTTAATATCAGCAAAACTAGATTGAACTTCAGATCGGAAAGACTGTAACTCTTCAGATAAAGCAATAATTCTCTCAGAATCAGACGTATGAACTAGAGGCGGTGTAGGCTGGAAATTCCTTAGAAGAGAAATCAGATCTTGATCTTGATGTTGTGGTGGTGACATAGACAATAGATGAGCGTAAAGCAGATCAGTCAACTCAGATATTGGAAGATCGTGAAGAGAAGATCGTGAAGATGTACTAGTAGGAACTGATGAAGAAATACCCGCAGACTGAGTAAACAAAGGAGGAATCGGAAGGGATACAATCGGTGGAGCAGTAGTTGAGACATGTGCAGAAGACGATTCACGAATAATAACACCAGATGGTCTTCGAAAAGGAATCTCTTGAGGAATCACGGAAGCATCAATTTCTGGCATTTTTCCTTTAAAGAAAGTCTTCAGCTTCTGAATCTGTGCCTCTTTTTGAGCATCCATATTATCTGACAGTTGACGAATCATCTCATTCAGAGTGGTGAATTTATCAGAAGAAACCCGAGCTTGAACAGAAGAAAGCTCTATAGCTAAAACGGTTGTAGAATGAATAGCAACAAGAGAAGTTGCTGGAGCTTGACTCTGTATCTGAGCTGAGGCTTGAGCAAACGCTAAATACAATTCATCCACTTGAATACGAGCAACTGAAGGATTAATAGAAACAGATTCATCTTCTGATACAACCTCTCTTGAAACATCTACTTTTGGTTCCTTGGATTGCCTTGTATATACCCGAAGACTTGGTTGATCACCGTAATTTCCATCATGATCATCATTGTCATCATCTTCACTTCCAGGAATATCATCATGAATATCATCATCAACATCTCTATCTTCATCTTCATCAGAATTAACATCAGCAGTATCAGAAACATCATGAACAGCCGGTTCAATGACAATATCAGCAAGAACATCATTGATTTGTTTATCTGCTACATCTGATTCAATCTCTTGTTCTTCGACCTCTTGTTCTACATTAGCAGGTTCATCATTAATTGGCTCATCCTGATCAGCTTCCAATAACTCATTTTCCATGCAGTACTGAATGACACTATCATCAGTCATATTAGCATAGTTGGCGATTAGAGCATACGGAATGGTCATGGAATAGTTGAATGACTGCTTCTGTTTCTGAATATAAATCATTTCTGTATCCGGAACCTGAGGCCAAGATAATCTACGTAGAATAGCCGGATTGCTTCTGAGCATACTTCGAATGATCATCTTCAAATATATAATAAATGGAATGAACTTGCGCTTCTTGTGTGTAAGCTTGTCTTGCACCCTCTCCGAGAGTTAGATATAGAAAATATATGTGTAGTCGACATGCAAGTCATAGATGACTGCATGGAACAACCGGAGATAAAGTAGACTCGCGTTATCCGTTCCAGAATGTTTTGACGTGAGGCATCTGTTGAGAACGGAGAAGAGAGCATACCAAACTGGAGGAAGATTGGACTTATCAAAGTCACTAACTCTGTTCAATGTGCCAGTATATCCAATATTTCGAATTCCGTCAAGAACATCCACTTCAGAAGGGAAGCTGTCATAAGAAGTTCTGCCTGGTCTGGAGTTGGGCTCAGGAAGCTCCAGAATGAGACGTAGACGCTTGTAGGATAAGAATGACTCGTATTGATCGATTTGTAAGTCGAATCTATGTGGACGAACGAGTTCATTCTTTTTAATTGAATGCCACACTTGCTGAATATAAACCTCGGGAACCTCTGCACAAGAAGAGAGAGCCCTAGCAAGCGGATGTCCTCTGGGAATTGCGCGAATCACCGGATGTATCTTTATCTTGTCAAAATCGATGAAGTAGTTGTTTGGCTTGTAGGGAAGCATGTACATCAACGTAGGAAAAACATCGTTCGGTGTTCGGCGTGATACAGATAGATTTGCCCCGACAGAAGGGACAGACGGCATCGGTGTCTCGTGCGAAGCTTGATCAGATGGATCATCGAGAATAACATTCTCGTCTTGTATCATTGGATCAGTTTGAGTTTTAGAAGCCATTTAATAACCTGGAAAACAAAAACGAAGAAAAATTAGACAAAGTAAGAAAACTCAAATATGAAAAAAAAAAATCTAAGTCTGGTTTGCATGACAAGTTAGAAACGCAAAGTGAGGTTTGCACAATGAACGTGAGACGCAAAGGATAGTTTGCGTGACAGGCATGAGACGCAAACTGAATTTTGCGTATTCAGTTCAAAACGCAAATCAAGGTTTGCGTGAACCACTTGTTACGAAAACTGAACATGAAAAAAATTTCAACACAAAACCACAGGTTTGCGTGACACGTAGGTGAATCAAAGTAGACTTTGCGTGACCAACAAGGAACGCAAAGTAGACTTTGCGTGACCAATGTGTTGCGCAAACTACACTTGAAACAAAAAAATAACACACAACAACGAGGTTTGCGTGTCAAAGAGGTTACGCAAAGTACACTTTGCGTGACCCACTGGTTACGCAAAGTAAACTTTGCGTGACCATCTTAATACGCAAAACCCTAGAAAACTCAGACGATTTACGTGAGTTCATTTGAAATATTTCGAAAATGCAATTTAATCTTTGTAAAATTCTCCTCCTTTTTGATGATTGTGAGCATCATGATCATAAAAACATCTTCAATTTCGACACAGTGTTTGATCACCCTCTTTGTATGCAAAGAACAATCTCCCCTTTCAATGATAATTTGACAGTCGCCGTTTCTTTGATCTGAATAGCTGAATCATGAAATGTATATACTCGAATCTTTTCAAATTCAGATAAAATAATCGTGGTAACCCTGATTCAACAAATGAAACAGTTAGGAATGCCTGTCGGTAACACAAAGTTACTGTGTACAACGAATGTACAATTTAAGGAGCTGGTTTGATGATGACTCCCTAGGACTTCCATTCAATCATTGAAAAACACAAGGTTTATCTATGAATTTTCTGACAGAAAAACAAATTTTCTGTGTGCTCGTGCTTGTGTATGAAAGAATGTAGCACAATGATTGTGTTTCATAAGGCTCAAATTGTGTAAACTGTTGAGACAACAACATGTATTACACGAACTCAATGTGCATGAAAGAGGTGCGAAGGTGGGGCAACTTTCCTTCTTTTTCAATATCTAAATCTTCCGAGTGAAGACTAGATAACAAATATGCTGTGTCCCCAAAGAAATGAAACATTTCTTTGTTAAGAAAGAAATGAGTGGCTGGTGGGGTAATTGCAAGAGTTGGCATGAGATCACTGCCTGTTTCAATGATGGTCACCAAAGAATGTGAACCAATCAGTAGATGTGGCTGCCCCGCTCAGAAAGTGGTTGGTGCAGAGTTCTGATATTCTTTTAACTTTGTTCTCACACCCCCTTTCTTTTTATCATTATGCTCACTTCTAACCAAACTCTTATTTCCATTTTACCGCTCCACGTAATGAGAAAAACTCAACCGGATGAATTATCTCCCCCACTCTATGATTTTGACCCCTCACCCCTCAATCACTCAAGGATAACTTCCTGGGTAGGAAACACTGGTTTACGTGAATCCATGGAAGTTCTGTTGAAGCTCACACATGAATCCCATGAAATTCCTATAAAGAATGGTTGCTCAATAGTTTAGATTGAACAGTTAAGCTCAAATAAGATAACACTGTCAAAATGTTTGCTCATGAGATTTGAGTAATTGTAATCTGAAGATTTCTCAAAACAAGGATATTGAATGAATGAAATGAAATCAAAAGAATTGTTTTGATAATCTGACAATGTATCAATCAGATCAAATGAAATGGGTAGGGTATCAAAGAACTGGATATTTTGTTTATATGAACGAATATAAACAATTTAGCAATAAACACGCAATGAATGAAATGAAAATTGATGCTTAACAACAATGAAAGCAAACGAGGGTATTACCATCGAAAAATATGTTCGTTATGAGACATGGTAATAACAAATTCAAATGAAGTACTGAACCGATGTGTGTGAATACTTTACAGTATATGGAAAAGACAATACACGAGTATTGATCTTTGGAAACACACGGTCAGTTAAACATTAAGCTCAAAAATTGAAAAACATTTAAAAACTCACTTCTGAATTCATGAAATCTTTTGAGAATAGAGAAGTGGTTTGAACATTTAAGAAACTGTTTTTCATGCTTGAAAGTTGTTCTTCTTTCAAACAATCTGAGATCTAGGATCAGAAGATATTTACCTTTAAGCTCCCCCTTAAATCATGATAAAATGATTTAGGTCATTTAAGCTCGCCCTGGATATTTGCAAAATATCCAGGTTTGAACGTTGAAGAACAGGTCCTGATCTATTATTTGATCAAAAGCCATCACCTATACTCCCCCTTAAATTATGCATCTGAAATATGTCAGTTAAAACACAAGATAGAGATCAATACAACTCCATTTTGAATTGTAGATCGTCATATCGTAAATATATTGTCAATGAAAAAGCACAGGATAGAGATCAATACAACTCTCTTGTGAATTGTAGACCGTCATATCTTATCGGATGCAAAGTATTACTGGAGTAAGGTCTTTTGATCACTGAAGTACGAGTCCTAAACTGTTGTGTTTAGAAGTCAAACTCCGTTGAAGTACGGGTCCTAAGCTGATGTGCTTAGAAGCCATAATCTTGACATTGAGGTGCGGGTCTTGAACTGTGTTATTCAAGAGCCATTGTTCTCTTACTCCCCCTTGACTTGAGATGCCTGCAACACAGAATCAGTTTTCGGCTTTGGTACCCACTGGTATTTGGGTCCATGAATATTAGTTGCAGTTTATCTGGGAGTAATCGAGTAAGAACCATACCAGAAATGATCACTCGTTTTGTGAATATGATCATGTGTACAGCAGTATGAACAATAATATTTCTTACCTGAAAACCTGAGTAATTGATCTCTCGAATAGATGTGATCAGGTTTACCTTTATGAGCTTTGTTCTTCTTGGCTTTGTAAGTATGAACACATGATGTCTTTCCTTTCAACTCATCTTCCTTATCATCTTTGACTGATTTCTTCTTCCAGATCAGTTCCTCTTTCTTGTAACTCTTTCTTCTTCAATATGTACCTGGACCATCTAAATTTCTATCATAGAAAATGTTAGTTCTACGAATCTGATCAAAAGATTTAACTAACCTTTGTGAAGAGACAGATTTCTGATTTGAACTTGAAGCTGTCTTTTCAATCTCTTGAATCTTTGAAGCAAAGTTATCTCTTTCTTTAACAAGCAGGTCAATCTTCTTTGTGAACTCAGACTTCGTTTTCTGCTCTTTCAGTGCATTAGCAGATAGTTCAGATAGCTTGGCAGTCAGCTTTTTGATCTCATTCTCAAATATGCATCCTTCTTCTTCAAATCCTCTCTCTGAATCGTTTCTCTGGCCAGATAGTTCCTTGAAGAATCCCCCATTCTTCTGTTCAATGGCCTTCTTTTCTTTAACAAACTTCTCTCTTTCCAATATAAGTACTTTCTCAAAATCGGAAACTTGTTGAGAAAGCTTTATGCATTTAAGATCAACTGCTTTCTTCTCTTCAAAACACTTTCTTGAGAAATCTGAGAACTTCTTTGAAAAACCTTTCTTTTCACTCTCAAAATTAGCTTTATATTCAGCAAGCTTTTGCTCCAAATCAGATATATTCTTTCTAAGCTCAGCATTCTCAGATTCCAATTTCTTAACTTTCTGCTCATTACTCTCAACAGAGACTGTCTGCTTAATTTTAGCTTCCAACTCAAAAATCTTTCCTTTTAGCTCAGACACAACCGTTGGCCCTAACATCGTCCATTCAAGATAGTCCCATATCTCCTTTACTGTTGACTTGTATAAATCTTTTCCTGTCAACTTATAGGTATTTATGTGACCCTTAATATCATGACGAATACTGTTAAACACAAAAGTTCGGGCTAAAATATCAGCTTTCTTTCTTTTCTCCTGATCCTCAGTACAATCTTCTGTTGGAGTAAGAGGTTTCATCTCTCCTTCAGTCAATGACAATCTGATATAAGAACTCAGCTCATGCGTATCTACAAATTTGAAAAAATCATCTTTCTACTGTTCGTATCTTCCTCTGAGTACAATTGGAGAACTCATCCTGTTTCAAACAGAATTTAAAAAAAATATATGATCGTTAGTCGAAATGAATGTAAAGTATTTCCTCTCTCAGAAAATATTGAATGAGAAATCAGCTTGATAAAAAAAATGATCGTTCCCAAACAATTCAGAACAAATTTGACTGAAAGTCAAACTTGGATCACAACAAAATAATCTCAGAAAAAAAATTCAATTTCTGAAACTCTCAAAGCACTTGAACTCTCAGATTACAGAACTTAAATTTGCAAACTGATCAATCACAAACTTCATGAATTAAAACCTGCAAATCCGAAATTCGCAAAACAGTTCAATTAAAAATTGACATATCAACTTGAATTAGCACAAAACAATTAAAATTGAAAGATGCAAATCAATTAATCTTGAATGGTGCAAATTAAATCATTGATGTAAATGTGATATAAGTACAAAGTATATGAAAGATCCACCACCCCACAACTTGAATCCAACCAATCACAAAATTTGAAGGTTGATGTAACGTCCCACTTAAAACCTGCAAAACACCAAAGCAAATTATCACCAACTCAATTTAAAATTCAATTCACTATTTTCAACACTTTGAAGAACACATGATTATGTTCTGATAATGGAAATCTCAAAATAATGTCACCGTCCCATAATGATTTGAACAACCAATCATATATGAGTACTTCATGCAAGTTTACCAATTTGAATATCAATTAGAACTTCAAAACAACTCCACCGCCCCATTATCTATGAGGTACCAATAAGAATCTAGCCACTAATTTCCAATTGAAAAACAATATATGATGCAGTACGATGGCACAAAACTCAAAACGGCCACCGCCCCATTAATTTTATCATCCAATCATAAACATAGCCACCGCATCACAAAACTTGCAATTAATTAATCAACAAATTGAATCTGAATTCCACATGTAATTGTCGCAAAGAATGAGATTTAAAAAATGAATTCCAACTGAAACCACCTGCAGCACCGATTGCTATTAAATGCAACAACCCATTTTCAATTCACATATCAATTCAGCGACCAGTGTTATGAGAGTTGACCAAGTGTGTAGTGTGTGCGACCGGAGAGTGTAAACAGAGTGACCGGTATCTTGAAGAACAGTTGATCGATGTGATAGAAACCTGGTGGCGCAAAGGATGAGTCTTGCATGAGCAGACTGTGGCGCAAACCTCAGGTTTGCGTCAACAGTGACTGGTGCAAAGCTCTACATGGCAGTGACGACAAGTTCCGAATGTATTACCTCAGGATCCACAATGGACGCTGTTTAACATTTGGTAACATTCGACATAAAATCAAAGCAACATTCGGCAGATGCCAAAAGCATGAGCTGAACATTTCATCATACCAAATGTGTGTTCTGATGCTTTTCAACAGTGCAGACCGGCTGAGTTACAAAGAAATCAAACAGACTTTAGAGATACCCAACGTGGAACTGAAACTGTGCTTGCAGTCATTGGCTTGTGCAAAGGAAAAGAATGTTCTGAAAAGCAAGAGACAGGTGCTGAATCACAACAATATTATGGCGATGTTACCAAGCAACTACAGTCGAAAATTCTGCCGAACCCTGTAGAAATTAAGAAAAGAAACAAGTGCAGAATGAAGGTTTGCGTGAGAAGGTTTACGTGAGAAGACCGTCACGCAAGATGGAGTTTTCGTGAGACGACCGTGGCGCAAGATGGAGTTTTTGTGAGACGACCGAAGCTCAAACCTTTGAAGATTTTGGCTAAATCACCATTGAACCACTAACAAGTTCATCCAAATTTGCATCCACTTATTTGATTTGAATTCAATTCTCAGGTTTGCGTGAGGTTTGGTTTGCGCAAACTTATGGTTTGCGTGAGTAACAGATTGTTGGAATCGAAATTTGCAGATAGAGGCTTGCACATCAACTTTATTTTGTGCCAGTTTCAATGATTCTGAGTATTTCAGAATTCCACAGATCGATCCATAATTCTCAATACCTGAAATTAAAACATGAGGTTGCATATGGATGATCGATTTATCAATTAAAACACAAAACTATCACAGAATTTTGATTAAAACAACAAAATAAAACAATCTGATTCAAAACAGTGCTCGAGTCTTTTTCAAGAAAAAATTCAAAAAAATCAAAATTGAATCTGAATTAGTGATAGATTTGTTATCGAATCTGAACGAGAAACATTTTAAATCAATTTCCGATCACAAAGGAATCAAATTCACAAACAATGAACAACAAATCACAGAAAAATTTGTTTAACAGAGAAGAATCTGTGTTCTTGAAATTTTCAAGAAAATCTAACTTTTTGATCCAAAAATCCAGAAATCGATCTAAATTCGTTATGAAAAAACTTTCTGAAATTGTTTGGTATAGCTCTTATACCAATTGAAAGTCCAAGATCTCAAAATCTAGTGAGATAAAGTAGAGAGCGCCAAAAGGTTACTGTATATTCAATTAAGCTTCCAAAGTTACAAGGAAACAAAGCCTAAGGGGAGTTAAATACCCCATGTCTAAACAAGACATATAAGCAAACTAAACACTGTTTAGACAACAAAAAATAAATACAATGATTATTACAAAATTAGTCTTAACAACAAACATTATTCAATGATGTTATTAAGTTCATGACTAGTATCAATTAATTCAGTATCTTCTAATCTTTTTCTTTTTGAAATATAAAATAAAATTTATACACGGCCAACGAGAGTACAATCGTCACAAGTTTAAACCTTAAATATCTGGAAAAGTTTACGTATATTTAAAAAACAATCCATCAGAAAGCTATTATCTCCTAAATAATCTGAATACGGTTTGCATCCGTGTGTCGACATGGATTGAGAAAAAAAAAATATCGTTAACCCTGATAATCGTTTCGATTTATCATTTTCATTTTGGAAACATGTCACATGTTCATTAATTGAAATCATGTCCGGATACAATGATCGTCTTGCATAAACTAATTAATCGCATTTCTAATAACATTGGAGTGAAATTCCACGCTAATTTGTTAGCGTACTATCATATTTACATATATAATCATTTTAAACATATTCAAATGAAGCTAGAAATTGAGAGAGAGAGAGAGAGAGAGAGACTTACATGAGCGTGGAGGATAACACAATGATTGCCGGAGACACGAGGGAAAGATCAAACACCGATTCACCGGTGTGCCTCGTATTCACAACTTGAAATAACGACCCTATTACTTTCTCCAAAGGATTCAACCCCTCCATGATTTCAGATTTTTCCATTCCATAAATATTAAAAGAACAAACTGAACACATATGAACCCCATAGATGTTAGGCCAAGAAACCGACACCGGACCCCTGATAGCAAATGGCCGTACACCAAATCCGAATGGTTTTTCAAAACGTACTCCAACTCCTCCGTATTACTCACCTTACGAAGAATTAACAGTATAATTCGAAGGAACACGGGATACAATGTGTTTCCAAGAAGGACTATTGGGATTAGAATCAGTAGCAGATCTAAATCTTTCTTGAAAACCATCATGCTTTCGTTTGTTGGGAGAAAACCACCGTTGGCGAACGCAGAGATTATGGTAACAATTGAGAATACTGGTATGTTAAGACCTTTGTTGCTAAGAACTTCTTTTGCGGATGGAACAAGGTTTATATATAGAGAAACTAGAGTAAATGAACCTATATGCACCGTAAGGAAGTAAATTAGGACGATAAACCCTAAAAACTTCATTGAATTGTACGTTAAGTCCATGTTGCTCTTTGAAGAGTTGGAATCATTCTCGAGATCTGTAGAGCCATTGGAGTTGAAGTGAGCCTTGTTCGTCTCTAATAACTTAAACTTTTTGATTTGAAGTTCAAGCATTGAAGTGAAAACTTCTCCTCCCAAAAGCATGAGAATCGCCAAGACCAACAGTTGGGTATTCGAGAAAACCTCCATTTCAACTGTGGCCATGCTAGAAACAGTTGCAGCTGAGACGGAGGTGAAGAAAAGATCATAGTTTTTGGGGCGATGAAGAGGATTTCTTGGCTCCAAGTTGGCTAAAATGAAGAACCCTAAAACGAATAGGGTGGCAAAGTAATAGAGTAGAAGCCAAAGAAGATCCACTCGAAGAAGGAGAGCACGAAGGAAAGAGCAAAAGTATGTATTCATTACGAAAGCAGAGGGAGTGATCATCATTGTTGTGATATTTTGCTTCACGTTAATTTAGAGAATGATTTTATAAGTATATAGAAGATGATAATTCAGGGACATCTTTTTAACGTCCACGTGGCAATGAAGTGTAAGTGGATCGAATTGTTCGTGAGATGATTAGATTTCAATTAAAAACCTTTGTATTATAACTATTCATAAATCCAATTAAATGTATAAATTTGTATGCAGTTTTATACTATGTTTTCGAGCATATTACCAGCTTATCTATTCTAATGTAATTAACTATTCTAATGTGATTAACCATCAATCATTATCTATAGGGTTAAGTGTTGGATATTTTGTGAAGGTTGGAAATTTTTTCTTTTTACGAAAATTTATAGAGAAAATGAGAAGTAATTTACTTTTAGATATTTTCGGTATTTAATTTAGTTTAAATTTTAATTTTAAATAAAAAATCGTTTTTATTTATTTTATCAAAATCGGTTGGAGCTTAGTCTCCAACTTATTGTTAACGGGCTCCTACTCTTTGAGAGCAAGCTAGGGATTTTGGGAGTGGTTTTTTCATTATAAATACTGAGGTTAACCCTGATAACATCGATATTTGTGTATATTTTTATTGATAAAACATGTATAATTACACTTTGATTATTGGATGTGATTAATTTTGTTTCATTTTTAAATGTTTTCAGATAAATAAATGTTGACAAGAAAATGTGGTAAAAATGGTGAGTTGCATGATTAATTTAGAGAATGAAGGAATCTGGAAAAAAAATGAATAAAAGAATGGATGGCGTTATTTTTAACAAAAAAGAAGGCATGGCAAGATGACAAAGGTCGTCCATCTCTACAATAGAGGTCAACGGTTTGAAACCCTTGAGCAGAACCTCCCTCAATTTGTTTTTGGTAAAGCAGCAGCGTAAAGCCCAGCTCGAGGCCTAATTCTTGGTTTCGAAGCCCAATTCGTAAAATGAGCCCAACTATGAAATCAGGGCATAATTTGGTTGCTAAATAAAAGGAGGTCATGGGTTCGATTGAAGAAGGTAGCAGTTATAGACTGTTGTCTTTATTTTTTAAATAAAAGTTCTAAGATACATTTGATTGGATTCGTGGGAATGATGATCAAAGATTGTTGATTCATTGATGATGATTGTAGATTGTTGATGATTGAAGATCCAAATTTGTTATAAGGAAGGTTTGAGGTTTTTTTCAAGTATTTTTTTTTAGCAAATGCTATTTCATAATTTTAGTTCGCTTTTTTAGAATAAGTTTGCGTTATTTGTTTTTGATATTGTTGGTAATTTGAAGTATTGGATTAGATTTATTGGATAAAGTTTGTGGCTTTTATTTGAAATAGAGAATGTTGGATGGTTAATTATAAATTAAGATGATCTTGATGTTCTATTTTTAAATTTTCTAAGTATTTTTCATTGCAAATGATATGTGACAGATATTGTTAGTTTTGAATGTTGATTTCGTTAGTCATAAAGTTTTAGTAAATTTTATTCGTTTAATAGTTTAATATAATTCTCAATCAAATTTTTTTGAAGTAGTGTTATTTGTAATAATTAGATCTTTCGGGTTTTAGTTAGGTTGTTTTGAGCTTAATCGATAAATTAAGTAGTCAGTCTTTGTGACACACTTGCAAATCAGTTTAACACAATTAATTATCTTAACTACTGACTCTCTGAGAAGAATGATACCCGACTAACCATCTTTACTGATATAAGTTAGGTTTATAAATTTAAACCTTGTTGTGTGTTTAACGACACGTGCATCAAGTTTTTGGTGCCGCTGCCGGGGAGTTGTGCGCTTAATCAATTTAACACAATTGCAAATCAGTCTTTGTGTCACACTTGCAAATCAGTTTAACACAATTAATTATCTTAACCACTGACTCACTGAGAAGAACGATACCCGACTTACCATCTTTACTGATATAAGTTAGGTTTATAAATTTAAACCTTGTTGTGCGTTTAACGACACATGCATCAAGTTTTTGGTGCCGCTGCCATGGAGTTGTGCGCTTAGGTTTATTTGTTTGTGTTAATTTTTTCTGTTTGCATTATATTTTGAATAGATTGTTACTCGATACATGCTATTTTTTTAGTCTGCTTTATTTTGTGTGCTTAGTGTTAGTTTTTTTTGTTGCAAAAAAAAAAAAGCAAAAAAAAATGATTGTTCTTTGACTTGTTTATTTTATTTTAGTTAAGTCATTACTTTAATTATTAATTTTTATTGTATGATTTACCTTCATATTAGATTCGAATTTTGATTTGAAAATATGTCATTTGATAGTATGTTTAATGAAAAGATGAATGAGTTAAGGCTAGGGGTTAAGGGTGATATCGGTGATCTTTCAAATAAAATAGACATGCTTTTAGGTGGGATGATTGGGGGAGATAGTGAGGTGTATCGTATCCAAAATTCATGCAATTACTGTGGGATCCCTTGCATTATCTAGATAGTTGTCCTGAATTCTATTATGAGAGGGTTAATGGTTAAAAGTCATGCACTTATTGTGGTTATCGATTGCATTCTATAAACGAGTGTGTGACTTTCATGTTAGGTGTGCCACTAAAGGGTTTACAAATTATAATGAAGACATCTTGTCTTATGATTCTTATAACCCTGGATGGCCAGAACACCCATACTTCTCCTGGGAAAGTCAACATGAAAATCACTCAAGTCAGCCTAGTTTTCTAAGTCAATATCATTCGAGCAACTACCACAAAAACGATCAAAATCAAAATAATAATTTTAGTGGTAATTATGACTACAATAATGAAGAATCATCATTGCTCGAAGAACAAATGCAAGACATGATGTCGATGATGATGGAACAAATGCAATACGCGAACAATGTTACACAATCTGTTGCTTACGGCCTATAAAACAAAAGTTAGCCAATTGACTGAATACTTAGTTGAAATAGATGAGTGTATACAACTAACCATGCCTAGGGAAAATTTAAGTGATGAATATTTTGATGAAGTACCTTGGCAGAATGAACCTCACTTAGACATTGAACAAGTTGAACATAATCAAAAGAATGGTGAGGAAAAAGAGAGAAAAAAGATAGGAGAGGTCTCATTAGAGCATGAACTAGAATTAGTGGATTTAGATGAGACACAAAATTTGTTAGTTGAACCGATCACCTCCGATCAACTACCATGGGCTTATGAAGAGAAAGTTTCACCAAGTTTCGCACAAGAGCCTTAAAAAAATCCACTCGACCAACCTCCATCTCTTTATCTAAACACATCACTCGATTGCATTCTTAGGTCTATCTTGAAAGATCTTACCTTGGTATAGAGATGGTTGACTGATGATTTTATGGGAATCAATTCATCCAGATGCACACACCAAGCACTTGTTGAACCCAAGGAAAAACCTTTAAGAGAGTTGAACCCAAGTTGGAGAGAGGTGAGCATTCATGAAGTTATCAAATGGTTGGCTAGATCCTATTCGTACCCAATTAGAGAGCCACCACATAAGATGAAACTGAATTGGAGAAAGGTAAGCATACGAGAAGTGATCAAATGGTTAGATGACAGGATCACGATTCCTAGTAGTGAAAGAGTCGTGAAAGCATCATAGTGCAAGTACGTAACTCACGGATTGGTAACAAGATTAACACCTTATTGTGTTTTGTACATTTCGTTTTTTTATGTATTTTATTTTTATCGCATTAGTTAGCCAGGTTGTAGTTAATTGAACTTTTTGGGTGTACTCGCTGCAAACCCTCACGAGGCTTCACTCGTCCACTAGGGAGAACCTAGGGGTTTAAAAGGTTTGTTGCACGTGCTAAGTGAAATCGTGTTTCCCTACGAAAACGAGGATTTTTTTTTTGATTCTTTTTATTAAGAATGTTTTTTCTATTTTATTTTTTTCCTTCGTTATCTTTTGCGGCCTCTATCTCTAAGCTCGCAACCTCTCTTGGTTCAATTCTCACTTCCCAGCATTGAGGACAATGCATATATTTAATAAGGGGAGAGGGAATTTTATTTTAATCACTGTGGGATTTTTATGGTATTATTAGCCAAGTTTTGTGCAAGTTGTTGATTTATGGGATCAAGAGGTGCTTATAGGAGGTAGTCGCAGATCACAATGAGAGCATATCACATGTATTACATCCTATTTTTACTGTTTTATAAAGTGTATGCATGCATAATTTGTTTGAATGAGCTGAAATGAACACATGTTGTTGAATCTCCCTAATAAAAAACCAATTTTGAATTGAAAAGATCTAACCTTGAAAAGATGACTTGAATGTGTGTTAAGGGTGAACAGACAAATGTAATCGAATATTTGACTTAAAAACTGATTTGTAATCAACCCACAAATATATATATATATATATATATATATATATATATATATATATATATATATATCGAAAGGTTAGCGAAACATGATTTTTTGTGTACTTCATGATCGAGTTTTGTAAATCTAGGCATATATAGGCAACAAGGATCGAAAATCTAAAAGTTTAAACAAAGGGTGGATACGAAAATATGGGGAAGAACAATGTCTCTAACCTGAGTGGTTGAGATGCAAAAAGAAAAAAGAAAAAAAAGTATATGTGGCCTATCTATTTGGGAAATTAAGTTTGAGGGGTACTCGACACCTAGTCCCCTAAGATCAATTGGCTTGGGAGCGGCTGACCCAAATCCTGCTAGTGTATCAATTAGAAAGTCATGTTCAACTGGTACACATGAGCATAAATGAAGATATACCGGTGACCTTTCTAGTTTGGGAGATTAAGTCCTAGGGGTGTTGGACACCTAGTCGCCTAAGGCCATTTGGCTTGCGAGCAGCTGACCCAAATCCTGGTAATGAACTAGTTATAAAGTCATTTCTAATGGTATAAATTCAAAAAAAAATATCAAAAGATGTCAATAAGCACACATCTCATAAAGCTTTGGGATAAGGCAAAGTTGTGATAAACCTGTAAATTCATGAAAGCCTTAAGTTTAGACATCTAGAATAAGTAGAGAAGTGTACCTTTGTATGTCTAGAAATGCATATTCTTGAAAATAAGTACATTTCACATGCAAGTAGACCGACTAGATCTAACATAGGGGTTGAAAAAGAAAAAAGAATAATTTGGATTTGGTGTGAAATAGCAACTCGTCCATTAACCCAAACACATGCATTCAATTCTTTTAAATTATTTCTTGAATTAATTTTGACCATATTCGGGACAAACAAGGTATTAAGTTAGGGAGATTTGATAACGTCGATATTTGTGTATATTTTTATTGATAAAGCATGTATAATTACACTTTAATTATTGGATGTGATTAATTTTGTTTCGTTTTTAAATGTTTTCAGATAAATAAATGTTGGCAAGAAATTGTGATAAAAATGGCGAGTTGCATTATTGTTATATCACAGATTTATTGGATTCAAGATCATCCAATCTGACGACTGAAATATGAAGCTAAAGCTGAAAAGTCACTCTCAATATTAGTCTAATGTTAAGTTTGTAATAAATGTCAAAGTTAATTATTGTGTTAATTATAGTATTTAATATTATTCCAAATATCTAATAAATAGATATTTGGGAAAAGTCTAAAAAACCCCAATGGACTTTAGTGTTTAGATTGATTAAGTCATTTAACAATTTTTTGGAACAAATAAGTTCTTGGACATTTCAAAACCTGATAACTAAATCCATGGACTTTTGATAACCTGTTGAATACATCCTTATTACTTAAAAATTTAACTTGCAACCTATATAGCAGATAAAACTACAAATTAAAAACAAAGTCACCTATTTTATCCCCCTACAAATTAAAAATGGGAAAATTAACTAAAATAGTCAATTTCATCAACCATATTTATTTTTCTTTTACCATTTTTCAAAGTTTTTTTTTCCTAAAATTGTCAAAGTTTGCATATAATGTTTTTTTCCTGCGTAAGTGTAAGGATTGTTTTTTTTTCCAAAAAAATAAAAATAACAAATATCCTCACGTAGAAAGTTTTATGTATAAAGATCCACTTTATGCTTATAGTTTAGAAAAAAATTACACTTTGCATTCTTATAAAGTTATAATTAGTTACTTAATTTATTTTATATCAATTACTTTTTCATTTACATTTTTATTTTATTAACATACACAATCGGGTATTAACTAAAATATATCTAAAAAATTAGTTTTTTTTTACAAATTATACCATTATAGTCGTTTCGTCAATACATTCAAAATGAACTCAATATTGTTTTTGAACTTTATCTTGTATTATTCAATATCATAAATACGTACGAATTATTTTTAATATTTACCCTTTATAATTACAAATTAATCTTATATTATTAAATAAATAACTTAAAGGATAGAAAGTGTAAATATTAAATATAATTAGTACGTATTTATGATATTTAATAATATGAGATTAAATTCAAAAAAATCAATATTAGGCTCATTTTAAACGTATTGACGAGACAATTATAATGGTGTAATTTGTAAAAAACGTACTTTTTTGATATATTTTAGTTAACTAGAAATG
The DNA here is from genome assembly GCA_023525745.1 of Arctium lappa. Taxonomy (NCBI): domain Eukaryota; kingdom Viridiplantae; phylum Streptophyta; class Magnoliopsida; order Asterales; family Asteraceae; genus Arctium; species Arctium lappa. The sequence continues at coordinate 99,570,885 of CM042050.1, forward strand.
TACCCTCGCAATGCAGCGGGTTTCTGAAATCTAGAACTCGAACCCTCGATCATTATTCATACTTTTTGTTAGTCTTTTTTGATTTTATTTTACGATTTTGAGAAACCTAGATTTAAAACAAAAATATATTTTAGTTTAGTTTAATTATGTTTTTTTATAGAAAATAGTAATAAAGTATTTTGTTACGGGTCAAAAAATGTTTAATTTAAATGATAACTATATTTAAGATATTTTATATTTAAAATTAAAAAGATAACATAATTCAATAAAAAATAAAAATAAGGTGTTTTATCTCGAATTTTCTTATATTTATCGGTTAGTTATATCAATAGTTAAAAAATTTAGATATTTTAGAAAATAAAAATAAGTGTTTATCTGCAGTTAATTACACGAATTCAAACACTGAGCTTTTATAAGTTGTACTTATGTTTAATCAATTTGTAATTTTGGATTTTAAGTAATATGCATTAGTAAGTGGTACCTAATGCATAAAAATTAGTTTTTAAAGCTTAAATGCTTTATAATATAGTATAGATATATTAGATAAAATTCAAAATTACAAGTTAATGAAACATAATTATAACTTATTAAAGTCCCATGTTTTTATTTGTATAACTAATTGCAAATAAACATATTAAATACAGGATAAACTACCTGTTTTATTTTTTAATTAAAATATATCATCAATAATTTTAAATATAATAAACATAACAAAATAATTTATCATTATATTTATAAACAGATCATAACTAAAATTAAAATAAATTACATTTTTATAATAAAATATAATATTTTGTGCTTAAAATGTTGTAATTAAAAGTTTTTATATCTTTTTTATAATATAGTATAGATAAATATAATAAAATAAAAAAATAATGTATCATTATCTTTATAAACAGATCATAAGTAAAAGTAAAATAAATTACATCTTTATAATAAAATATAAGTTGTACCAAAACATTATGAAATTGTAAATTAAGTAAGCCTTTAATTAGTTTATTTTGTGCTTAAAATGTTGTAATTAAAAGTTTTTTATGTCTCTTTTATAATATAGTATAGATATACGATTATGTGTGTTAATATAATAAAAAGTTCAAATGAAAAATAAAAAGGTAGAAAATATAAAGTAAATTAAATAACAAATTATAAAGATGTTTTCAATTTTTTTTTTTGCCAAAAACAGTTTTTAACGCAAAAAAATAATATGTTTTGACTATTTTAAGAAAAGACTTTGAAAAGTGCTTAAAAAATTAATTTTCTTCAAGAGATTGATTATTTTAGTTAATTTTCTTATTTTTCTTATTTGTAGGGTGATCAAGTAGGTGACTTTTTTTTGTTTTTCTTTTAATTTGTAGTTTTACCTATTATGTAGGTTACAAGTTACATTTTTAAGTAATAAAGATGTATTTAACAGGTTTTCAAAAGTCCAAGGATTTATTTAGTGTGTTTTGAAATGTTTAAGGACTTATTTGTTGCAAAAAATTGTCTAAAGACTTAATCACTCCAAACACTAAAATTCATTTGGTTTTTTTGGACTTTTCCCTAGATATTTAGGATAATATCTTAGTTTAAGATATTATGTTAGATATTATGTTTGTTAGATATTAGGTAGAAATGAGATCTCAATATCTCAGATCTCATAATAAACAACACACACGTTTACTGTTCATTAGAGAGAAGAGAGAGAGAGAGCTTCGAAGAGAAATCTTATTCAATCCTGTAATCCGTGGTTATTAATCAAACAGGTTGGTGAATCTTATATGTTTGTATTGTCTGGTAAGATCTTGTTAAAATATAAGGGACCGGCAATGATTAATTTAGAGAAGGAAGGAATATGAAAAAAGAAGGAATAAGAGAATTAATGGCATTATTTTGAACCAAAATAAAGGTGTGGTAAGATGGAAAAGGTTGTCCATCTCTACAATAGAGGTTAGGGATTTGAAGCTCTTGAGCATAACCTCTTTCATTTTTTTTTTGTTAAAGCAACAACGTGAATCCCAGTTCAAGGCCTAATTCTAGGTTTCAAACCCAATTCGTAAAATGAGCCTAACTCGTGAAATCAGGGCATAATTTGGTTGCTAAATAAAAGGAGGCCATGTCGGGCATAATTTGGTTGCTAAATAAAAGGAGGCCATGGGTTCGATTGAAGGAGGCAGTCGTGGGGGCAGCAAATATAGGATGTTGCCTTTATTTTTTTTTTAAAAATTCCTAAGATACATTTGATTGGATTCGTGGGAATGATGATCAAAGATTGTTGATTCATTGATTATGATTGAAGATTGAAGATCCGAATTTGTTACAAGGAATGTTTGAGGTTTCTTTCAAGTATTGTTTTTTTAGCAAATGCTATTTCTTAATTTTAGTTCTCTTTCAGAATAAGGTTTTCATTTGTTTTTGCTACTGTTGGTAATTTGAAGTATTGGATTAGATTTATTGGATAAAGTTTGTGGCTTTTATTTAAAATAGAGAATGTTGGATGGTTAATTATAAATTGAGATGATCTTGATGTTCTATTTTTAAATTTTCTATGTATTTTTCATTGCGAATGATATGTGACAGATATTGTTAGTTTTCAATCTTGATTTCGTTTTCATGTTATTTCGTTAGTCATAAAGTTTTAATTTTTATTCGTTTAATTGGTTAATATAATTCTCAATCAAAATTTTTTGAAGTAGTGTTATTTGTAATAATTAGATTTTTCGGTTTTTACTTAGTTTGTTTTGAGCTTAATCGATAAATTGAGTAGTAAGTCTTTGTGACACACATGCAAATCAGTTTAACACAATTAATTAGCTTAACCACTGTCTCCCTGAGTAGAACAATACCCGACTTACTATCTTTACTGAAATAAGTTAGGTTTATAAATTTAAACCTTGTTGTGCGTTTAATGACGCGTGCATCAAACCACCTCCCAAAACACACTGAAAATTACTTCTCTTCATCTCGTTCTCTCTATATTGTTTTCTCGGCGAACTACTATTTTCCATCTCTCGATTTTCTTCCTTAATTTTTCTCTGTTATATGTTCATTGTTGTTGATACACAAACGACATACTGCATCAAATCTTGGGGCTTTGCGACCCAAGCCTCATAGCCTTAGGAGTGGTCGTATAAAACCTTAAGGGTGCGTTTGGTATGCAGGACAGAATGGGACATGACAGAACAGAACAGGCTTGTCCCATGTTTGGCGTGACCATATGTGGGACACGCTAGAACTAAGTGGAACAAACATGGGACACACTTGTCCCACTCCAACCCCATGGAACTAAGTAGAACAGCAATACTTTGACTAATATACCTTTTGTTAAAAACATAAAACATGTCTTCTCATCATCCACGCCTCCAAGCTAGGAGTGTGCAAAACCCGAATAGTCCGAAATCCGAATCCGAACCGAAAATAAGATGTTTTTGCAAAACTCGAATACCCCAAAATCCGATAATCCGAAACCCGACATTTAGGAGGATATCCGGGTTCGGATTGGGTTTGATCGTTGGCCACCCAACTCGTTTGAAAACCCGAAATAACATAAATCTATATTTTAAATACTATATATATATATATTTATTTATCTAACTATTTTTTGAAAATCGTAAATTATAGTCTATTGAAATATTTTCTAAATTTTAAACTTGTTATCGATTTCATCAATCTTTCAATCGATTGTATTCATCCTAAAAAACGATTGAATTTATATATAACATTTGCATTATATAATACCCGAACCCGACCAACATCAATCCAATACCCGACCAACCCAAACCCGAAACAACCTAAAATCCGAAACTTAAAATTTGGGTTTTGATTTCCATATCCAAAATTCAATCGTGATAAATTAGTTTTATGTTTTTGATAATCCATTGCACTATGTATTAGTGATGTAATCTATGATTTTTCATCAGGGGTAAATTTGTCATTTAACTGGTCTAGTCCTGTTCTGTCCAGTTCTGTCATGTCTTGCCAAACGCTGGACAGCTGTCCCGTTCTGTTCCGTCCTGTCCTGTTCCATCTTGTCCTGTCCTGTCTGCGTACCAAACGCACCCTAAAGGGCAGGTTACATATCGTGCAGTTCATCTATATTCTCGATTATCTAAACTAGTTGGTTTTATTTTAAAGTGCACTGTATTTTAATTTCGTTTACTAAGTGAACAATCTGTTTCTACTCCTTTCTATATTGATTCTATCGCAAAGGATAGAATCAACCTTGTCGTCATTTGAATTTGATTATAGAAAGGCTTAGTATTTCCTGATTTCATAAAGTTCACGACTTCTCTTCATTTCCGTCTATATATTTTAAAGTTTATGCCTTTATTTATTTTTGTGAATAAAGGCTAAGACTTTATTGTGTTTGAATACCTGATATTTTCAACAATCATTAAGGTTTTATAATCAAGAAATGGAATCCGGAAACTTTTCTTGATGCAACAAGATTTGGTAAAACTGGACAGTTTTGACGGGTCAAATTATACCCGCTAGGACAAGAAAGTGAGATTCATGTTCATGGTCCTAAAGTTGTTTTATGTGATAGACCCATCTCTGCCACCCATTCCCGATAACCCGATACCTGAAGCCGGAAAAGATCCAAACAAGGCCAAAACTGTCGATCGGGATAAGCAGGGGCTACTCCAAAAGGAGGCTGAAACCTTGGCTTGTGGGTATATTAAAAATGCTCTATCTGACCGACTGTATGACCTTTATATCCTGATTACATGTCCCCGAGAACTTTGGAATGCTTTGGAATTCAAGTACAAGTCACAAGAAGAAGGTACCAATAAATACCTTGTGTATCGTTACCTAAGGTTCCAAATGGATGACGATAAACCAATATTTGAGCAAGTTTATAAATTTCAAGTATTGGTTAAAAAAATGAAAGTGATTTCTATCCATACTCTAGAAATCTTCCAAGTGGGGGCAGATATTGACAAATTCCCCCCCATCTTTGAAGGACTTTTCGAAAAGAATGATGCATAAATCTGAAGATTATTCTTTGGATGATTTAATTAAACATTTGAGAATAGAAGAAGAGGCAAGTAATCAGGACAAAAGGGGAAAGTATATTGAGTGCCAATAGCGTGCAGGCTGGTGTCAAAGGAAAAGGAAAATATGTAGGACCCACTAAAAAGTGGAACTTAGGTCCACATAAGAAAAACTTCAAGAGGCCTGGTCAATCATTGAGTCAAGGGCCTAAGCGAGTGGGTAAGTGTCACGTTTGTGGAGAGACATGGTACTATGTAAGAGAATGCAAGCAGAGGAAATCCGGACTGCCAGCAGTAAACTCTGTTGAAGAAATCCAGCATCTTGTAGCAAACATGCAGATCGATGAGATTGATATGATCTTAGAGGCAACCACCAAAATCATGGCTAGTAGAGGAGGTTGGTACTTGGACACGAGAGCTACATTTCATGTGTGTGACTCCAGGTCCAAGTTTGTTGAGTATGGTCCTATTCGAGAAGGAAGACAGGTGATCGTGGAGAAGAACGACAAGGCTGATGTTGCGGGTATGGGTACGGTGCTACTCAAGTTTACCCCCGACAAACCCGTCACTTTGAGGAATGTACTTCACATTCCATCTATAAATAAGTGCCTCGTTTCTAGAATCAAATTCGATGAAAATGGGTTTGGACTCAATATCGTGGCAAGGAAGCTCGTGATCTACAAGTGGAAGACTTTCATTGGAAAGGGATACAACCAGTTGGGTATGTATCATTTGAATTTGAGTGATGATGTAAATGGGGTTGAGCCGAGTGAATCTGGGGGTAGAATGTAATACCCTCAAATTTGGTAAGAGCAACTAATTAAAAATCTCTATATGACATCAAATGAAGACAACATATCTTCTGTAACACCCCGATTTTCGAAAGGTATCATTTCAAGTTAATACAAAAACGGTTATATTAAGGAAAAATAAGATATTTTATTTTTTAATTGAATCCTTGATTTTATAGTCTATATGGATGAAGGATTCAGTTACGAGTCCAACGGTTCTTTCCGGAGCGAAAACGGAGCTATAACGAAGAAGTTATGGCCAAAACAGTGATCAGACGCGAGAAACGGGGATTTCGGAGGCCCGCTGGTTGGTGGGAGATCCTAGGCCGCGACCCAGGCCACGTAACCTTCTGGATGTGGCGCAAGCCGCGGGAAAGGGTCTGAGAGTCTTATACGCGAGTTTTGGAGGTCTAACTTCATTTCCTCATAACTTTCTCATCCTAGCTCCAATTTTAGTGATTCAAGTTGCCACGATTTCGTTTTTGAGAGCTCTTCAAGGATATAGTAAGATATTGGAAGTCTATTGGAGTATACAAGAGTATTTTGTGGTGGTAAGCTCCTCATCTCTCCCTCTTCATCTTGTTCACCAAATATTTCTAGGGTTTCATCCACCCTTTGTTCTCCCTTTCGTAGAGTGGAGGTTTGTTACCATTTTGGTGAAATAGAAGTGTTTTGATTGGTGGATTCAAGCTTGGATTTAGGTAATCTTCTATTCTCTTCATTTATGGAAGTTAGGATTTCGATATCAGTTGAGGTATTCATGTATAAGGTTGGGAAACGATTCTTTGTGGTTGATTATGTATTTTTATGGTTGGAACCTTGTGGATCTAGGTTTTTGAAGATTTGGTTTGAAGAACAAAGTTTCTTCAAGGAAATCTCTAAGTGGGTAAAATCTAGATTTAGTCTAAATCTAGCAAGGTGAGTTTACTAAATCTTTGTCAAAACTAGATACACATCATATATTTTTATTTATGGTTATTTATCTCTATATGTCCAAATACTTGGGATTTTCTTATGAAGAAATGTGGTTATATGTGAAATACTATTGTGTACTCTAAATGTGCAAGTATTGGGGCTTTTCCTCTTGGTTTCATAATATGTATATGTTGATATGATAATTGTATACATGTACCGATATGAAGATGGTTTCTAGTTGGAATACCTTTGTGGTAATATATAATATGCATGATGAGCATGATTGTCATTTGGGTCTCTTGTTAGACTTATTGTGATTAGGATGGTAATATTGTACCCGTAGTTGGTATTGAAATATGTTGGGTTGAAATATACCTAAAGGACCTCCTATATGCGTTATGTTGGACGAACCAAGTCAGTAGACACTAGGAGGATGTAGTCTTGGGCGCCACTGTGATGGTATGTGCCTAGACCTCTGCCATTCGGGGAATTTCCTTAGTTGTAGTCCTCGGGTGTGTCGGACCTTTCAGGTGTTCCTTGTTGAAGGGCATCAAGGTATATCGACTCTTGGGTGGAACTTGATTGGTGCTATGGGTCTCCCCTATTGACTCCACATATATTGAACTCTGGTTAATTGTTGATAAGAATTGTAATTGTTCATGCATGCTTATTATTGTTCAACTCACTAGGCTTTTTGGCCTAACACTTCCTTGGTGTCAATGTGTATCTCAGGTTCTAGCGGCGTTGGTTTTAAGATGGCATAGTGCTTGGGTGAGAGCTTGGGGAATATTGCGTTTGGACTTACTATTTATAGAAGGCTATTTGGGTTTATAAATGACACTCCGTTTGTAATCTATTTTCTAGCTATCGAAATTTGAATGGTTGGTTGCTATTTATTGTCCGTTTAAATTACGACTGTATTTAAACAGGTTTGTGTATTTTTCCCATTTTGGAGGTTCTTGCTATGGCAACTTAAATACCGCATGTCCGTTTTTCGGATGTTTGTTATCTCTATTTTTAGGGTGTTACATCTTCCTACAAGTCAAACTCAATATGCCTCAAATACAAAATTTGATAAATAACCTCAATATAAATTTAACTCTAGTAGTGAAACAATGACTAAACCGGAGTCGAGTGCTACTTAACCCCAATACAAGCTGCTCTTCAAAAGAAAACCAAAGCGGAATATTTCACCAAGTTACTCACCTATCGGCACCCTACTAGGACTTATCTCTTTACAGTGTCACTATAACTATTCCCAACGAAGCCTGTTGCACATGCCGACAAATAAAAAGGGTTAGTGTAACACCCGTAATTTTTGGTAAGTAATTGTCACCCTGACATTTCTGCGACTTGTAAACAGTGAGGTTTTGTTGGGAAATGTATTGTTTAAAGTCCCTCGAAGTATCGGGAGTTTTGGTAGTGAAAAAGTCGGGTCTCGGGGCTCCGGAAAGGTCCCGCGACAATGCCCGGTGACTATGACAGTGTCATGGTCGCACTGTCACAGTCGTAGAGAAGGAACAAAATCCTGGGGGCACCTGGCGACATTTCCATGCGACATTGCCCTGGTCATTGTCGCACAAAGGGCCCAGGCTGCTGTTAAGTCGCGAAATTCAGCCTTTTCTCATTCACTTTCATCCAAACTTCTTCTATTCTCACCCAAAATCGTTTTCCCTCTTCTCCCTTCAAACCCTAACTCATATTTGGCTTAAACCCTTGTATTTTATGAAGATGAAACTCCATCAAGTGGAAAAATGGAAAGCTTTGATTAAGGATTCATCATCTCCATCTTCTCCTTCAACCTCAAACTCATTGTTGGGTTTTCTATGTTTTTTGTCAAACCTAAGTGGTAAGTTTATCCTTTTCATTTCTAAACCTTAAAATAAGTTGTATATTCTCCATTGATGGTTTCCTAAGTAGTATGTTTCTCTAATTTCGGTTTGGAAGATTTTGAGAAAAGTTAGGTCAAAATTAGGGTTTTGGCTATAAGTTGAGGTTTTGATATAAAATGTTCGGGAAATGTTTGTATATGGTTCAATATGGTTATTTACGGTTGAAAATGCTTGAATTTAGGTTTTTTAGGTTTTGGCTTGGAGGATTCAAGTTTCGTCAAGGAAGCTCAAAGTGGGGTAAAATCTAGATTTAGCCTAAATCTAGCAAGGTGAGTTCAAGTTGATTTGCGAAAACGGTGTAAATGCCAAATGATTATTTTACAGTGTTTTGTGTCTTACATGAAATTGTTAACTGCTGATCAGTTTGGTTATTTTGAAAATGTTTAACCTTATAAACTTAAATAACACACATCCTTGTGGTTTTTGGGCACTTTGATAAATGGGTAATAAATGGACGTATTTGGTAATTTATTGCATAAATGAGATTACTTGGGTAAAAGGCCTTTTCATTGTTTGTTTAGGTAAAAGGTTTAATTTTGCGTCATGGGACGTTTTGAAAGGATAAAGAGCATAAATCTATTTGGAAAACCCTTTTGTCCCGTCTTAAACTGTGTTGAAGTCCATTGAAGTATTTTGGAGCGCTTAATTTCAAGGTATGGGATGAGTACGTGTATTATTTGAAAAGCATTAATCTTTGATCAAAAAGAGGTGTTGAGTATTTTGCCTCGATGTCTTTTTTAAAAGAGGCTTGATGACACTTGTCCGGTTTTATGTGGCTCAATGTAGAATCCAGTTATGACATACGTACTAATGCACTGTGTGGAGTATTGAGGTTGGTTATGGACTAGAGTGTTGTGGTCATTCATGGGTAGTCCTGTAAGGCTAGACTGTGTTGCATTGGATCCATAGCCACGTATGTCAGTCTATTTTGGGATGGTCAATTGGGTATTGCGGGGTTGAACTCCGATACCCATGTTTTATGACCGAAAACTTTACAAGCGATCGCTAGGAGGGTTGAGTCTATTAGTGCTACTGGGGAGTAGGCACTAGGACCTCCGCTTGAAGTAATGTCTGGGAGGTAGTCTTTAAGTGTACCGGGACTTCAGGATGGAGTTATTCGGAATGATACATCAAGGTCAACTGACTTGGGGTGACGCTTGCAAAAGAAGTCGCAGGGACACCGAGCTGTGAAGTCGGGAGGTGTCATGCGATTAACGTTGCATGGGTGGTATACTATTGTGTTTCCTCCACTCTCAACGTATACGGATCTCCCCCGTTGTCAGCTATCAGTAATTTAAATATAAGGAAGTCTTATTTTATGGTCATTGGTTCTTTACGGTCGTGTGAGTATTGGACCTAGTGTTCATGTTTTCGGACGTACGGTATATGTGGTTTTGATAATGATTCATGGGTCGAGTGTTTTGCCACACCCGTGCTTGGGTGTTTTGGGACATAACGTTTTATCCATCTATCTTAAATGGAAGTCATTTCATATTCATGTTTCGAGTTACTTTACATTACATCAATTTATAAATCACATTTGAAATGAGGTGTCCATCATTGAAAGTGCATATTATTGGATTAGAGTTATTTTCTACGTTTTAAAGTACATCAATTGACTGGTCATGGTTTCAAGTGAAATTCATTTTTTTAAAGATATATGTATTCATGTAAAACTCTTGGACTCACTAGGCGTTAGCCTAACCTTTTTACTTGTCGGCATGTGCATCAGGTTCCTGTTGGGGTTTGGTTCTAGCAGCTATGAAGAGTTGAGCATTAGCTTTGTGCAAGTGTAAGTGGTTGGTGAAGTCTTCCACAGTTTGGAGATAGTGACTTTATTGGATTTTAGTAGCACCCGTCCGTATTATAAATTGTATGTAGAGAATAAACTATATGTGTTGAGGTTAAAACTTTATTTTGTGATTGTAGATGAGTTATTTATCGACATAATTAGAAAATTTTAAATTAGTTGTTATTTCCAGATTTGAGGGTGTTACAATTAGGCTAACGCCTAGTGAGTTCAAGAGTTTTCAGCATAATAAATATATCGTTAAAAAGGAAGAATGCAATTTAAATCATAATCTTTCAAAGTGATGTGTTTCAATTATGAAAATGACTCATTTTCCAATGATATGCAATTTAGGTGAAAGAAACTCCAATATGAACGTTTTCCAATCCAAACTATTTTAAGGACGAAGATCCCAATATAAAGCGTTCTTTCATTAATTAAATTCAAACCAAAACTCACTCAAAATGCAAATAGAAATTGAACTCCCAATTATGAAACAGGGATAAAACCTTACAACCTGAAACACCCAAAACACGGATGGGGCATAATACTCAACCCATAAATAATGGATAAAAATCCATATATACAAAACGTCACCGAAAACTTGGATAATAAAACTCAATACCCAAAACAACACATTTCGGCGACGGAGGAGACCCGAATTCCATCGAATATGGCGGGCACACAAATTTAGGCCACTTATCAATGTTATATGAGCTTCACTTAGGGATAAAACACTCGCTAACATCAACCTTTACGGGTCTATAGCTAACAAACTAACAAGCTCAACAACTCCATGTCTATTGCTTGGAAAATCATCAAGTTCAACCCCTCTAGGTCTGTACCTTGAAAATCTTCGTGCACTCATCAAGTTCAACCCCTCTGGGTCTATACCTTGGAATCCCAAAACATCCCAGTTAAGTCTGTTCACAAGAAAGTTGCAATTATTGGTCAGAAGACCCCATGCCTATTTTAAGTTACAATACGAGGATATTCATCCCACTCAAACTGACTCTTATGCCTATGGATCCAATGCATTACAGTTTAAAACGTTACATGACTCAAACTAATGAACTAACGCATTCAAAACATGTAACTCTCAAATAAAATGCAACTAAGTACACCATATGTCCAAGGCTCCTTAACGAGCTACCAAAATTGGACAAATGTTCCAAAGACTCACCCGAGTACAAATCAAGCCCCAAGAGGCTAATTAGACGTTTGGTTAAAACACGAGAGCCAATATGGTTACTTAAACCAATTTACACCTTTCCCCAAAACTTTGTTTTCTCAAAACACAATTGGCCTTCGGCCCAAACCAAAAAGGTTTTCAATTTCTAAAATTTTCTCCCAATTGGGGAATGCCCCAAAACAAAGGACTCACACTTTCGTACTTTCCAAAACATCCCATTTCATGAATAATGTATAAAACGCGACAAACACTTAAAAGTGCACTTTTGACCAAGTACATATTTATGCAATAAATCATCAAAACCCATTCATTTATGACACATTTATCGAAATGCCCAAAAATCCCAAATGTGGTGTTTGACAAAGTTTAATAACCTAAACGCTTCAAATAATCAAAGGTTACCAAATAACTCAACAGTTGATAATTTCATGTAAAACACATAAATGCTTTAAAATAGACATTTTGGCATGTACAACGTATTCGCAAATCAACTTGAACTCACCTTTCTAGGTTTAGGCTAAACCTAGGTTTTATCCCACTTTGAGCTCCTTTGAAGAAACTTGAAAGTTCAAGGTCAAAACCTCCATAAACCTAAATGCATGAATTTTCCACCATAAGAAACATATTCAACCTTATAGAATCGATCCCCAAACATTTGTATCAAAAATCTCATTTTGGCCAAAACCCTAATTTGACCTAATTTCTCCAAAATCATCAAACCCAAAATTTGAGGAATACAAACATTAGAGAGTCATCAAAGGAACATTTATAACTTATAGAAAAGATCTAGAAAAGAGGAGAATAACTCACCACTTGGATTTTGAGCAAAACCCCAAAACCTAAAAATCTCATTAGATAAGGAAGAACATTTGAGTTAGACCTTGAGGTTGAAGTCACAACTTTGGTTATGAAGAAACACTTTGGAATCTAAGGAAATGACCACAAAGTAAGTTAGGGTTTGTAATGGGGAGTGGGAAAACGTTCTTGGGAGATAAAGGTGAAGAGGAAGAAGTGAGAAAATTAGAATTGGTTGAGAATTCGGGCATTTAAAAGCCTTGAGGCCGCGGGCGACCTTGCCACGCGATAGTGACATTGTCACTATAGCGAGGGCACTCTCGCGAAGATTGTACCGCAGGTGGTACTCTCTCGACTATTGTGTCACACGATAGTGACACATCTCACTATCGCGAGTCACTCTCGCACCACACATACCGAGCTCGGAAAAAGGTCAAAACTCGAGATTCTCGCATGGGTCAATTTAAGATTCGAAAGTACAACTTACTTCACCCAAAAAAATAAACGGAAGATGAAGAGGTGACTAAAGATGAAGGGAAACTTACTAAGCGAAAATTCGGGTGTTACATAGTAATGTGTTAGCTATTTCTGATGATGTTTTTGGTATTTCTGCGATTGATGTAGTTCCCTCTAAAGTTAATAAAGTTAAATCGTTTGAGTATTTTGTTTGTTCAATATCTTTATGGCATAAACGTTTAGCACACACCAATGTGAAAAATATTGAAAATTTGCAAAATAAAGGATTAATTAAAATTGACAATAAAGATTTTGGGAAATGTGAAACTTGTATAATATCAAAATTTACAAAGAAACCTTTTCCATCAGTTAAAAAGGATATTACTATTTTAGAGTTGATTCATTTCGATATCTGGGAATAAAATTGAGTACTTACCCGTGGTAGTAAACGGTATTTCAATACATTCTGTGATGACTTAAGTCGATTTTTACATGTTTACTAACTACATTCAAAAGACGAAGCTTTTGATGATTTTAAACTTTATAAAACTGAAATGGAAAATCAACTTGAAAAACGAACCAAAATACTTCGATCAGATATAAGTGGGGAATACTTTAATAGAGAACTTGATATTTTCTCCGAAGAGAATGGTATCAAACATGAACATACCTCACCATTCACTCCTCAACAGAATGGTTTGGCGGAACGAAAGAATTGGAGTCTTGTTGAAATGGTTAACTATATGTCAATCAGGTTTGCCAAACAACCTGTGGGGAGAAGTCCTACTGATCACTTACCATATTTATAATCAAATCACTAGTCGTGTGATTCTTACCAGCCCATACGAGCTATGGAAAGGCAGGAAACCTAACTTGAACTATTTTAGAGTTTGGGGTTGTATTGCCTACTATCGTACTCTTGATCCAAAAAGATCTAAACCGGGAACCCATGCTATTAAAAGCACCTTCATGGGATATGCTAGAAATAGAAAGGCCTATAGATTACTGGATAAAGAATCAAGAGTAATAGTGGAATCCAGATATGCACGTAGAATTCCTTGAAGATAAGTTTTCAGAAGATGCTGAAAACTTGGAAAGAACATTGGCTTCAAATCTTTTTGGTACCTCTCGTGACAGTTCGAAAACCTCAAATAAGGTTAACAAACCACGTAGATGTATTATATCAAGAAAAGAGACAAGTCTAAGAGATGATTTCTTCTCATACTTGGTAGAAGGGACACAAAAGAAGGTGATGAGAGAGGCCATTTTCTCAATTAACATCGAAGATGATCCTATGATTTATTGTTGACCCAGATTAGTTGATAAACAATCACACAACAAAATAAAGATCAAGAGATAAAATAGTTCAGATTAACATACCAACGATCCCTTGAATAATCATTTAAAACCGTGTGTGTTTATGGTGAATACAGATAATACCTCTTGTGAGTATAGAGAATTTGGCTACCTCTCTTAATCACCAATTATGATTGTTAACCCTAAAACTAATAAATAAAACCAATTTATAACTAGGTCAACATGAGCTAATTATTATTTACTTATCGCTAAAATACCCCCTAAGGTATTAAGCACTATTACAAACTAGACCCCTTATTTAATTTTAATCTTGAATACAATTATTTGATCCAACAATCTCCCCCTTTGGATTCAAGATTAAAAAAAAATTGGCAATAGTCTTCGGGTCTTCTCTTCTCTTGAAAACTGTATTTGATTTGACGTTAGTAGCTTTAGAACTTGTAGCTTTACACAGTCTTCATCGAGTCTTCTTTCTTTAAGTGAAGTGTCCTTTTGACGATCATCTTCAGTCAGACTTTTAATAGATCAAATTAGCTCAGACACTTTGATATCTTTGAATTCTTCAGCAGTCTTCAGTATAGTCTTTTTCATTGTATTCTCCCCCTTTTTGATGAGTGGTGAGAATCATCATCATCGAAACATAACAAAAACAATCTCCCCCTTGTTTATATAGTCATCAATTAAGCGATGTCTTCATGTATAGATCCTTGTGTGGAAATAAGAGCAGTCTCTCCAAATGGAGAAAGTGATCATTTCAATCTTTTCAGATTCAAATAAGATAAATGTGGTAACCCTGAATCAACAAATGACTCAGTTTGGAATGCCTGTCAGTAACACACAGTTACTGAGTAACACAAAGTTACTATATAAGAAGCTAGTTTTGATGTTGACTCCCAGGACTTCCATTCAATCATCGAATAACACATGGTTATCTATGAACGTTCTGACAGAAAAAAAAATTGTGTGCTCGTGCAAGTGTATGAAAGAATTAAGCATCGATGATTGCTTTACAATATAGGCTCAAAGTATGTAAACTTGTTGAGACAACAACAAATTATACAAAGACTCAATGTGCATGATAAAGGGTTCGAAGGTGGGGCAACTTTCCTTCTTATTCAATATTAGTATCTTCCAAGTGAAGAACCAATAGCATATGTGTTGTGTCCCTAGAAAATGTGAAACATTCTCTTTTTGAGAAAAGAATGAGTAGCTGGTGGGGTTGTATACAAGAGATTGCATGGGCTAGGTGCCTTTTTCAATGATGTTCACGAAGAAATGGGAAACAACAGATAATGTGGTTGCCTGGCTCAGAAAGTATTTGGTGCAGATTCTGATATTCTTTTACTCTGTTCTCTCACCTTCTTTCTTTTAAACATTTGAGCTCACGACTAACCCATCTCTCATTTTCATTTTATCTCTTTTCACACACCGACACTCGATTATTTTGACCCCTCTCCCCTCAATCACTCAGAAAATACTTCCTGGGTAGGAAACACTGGTTATCGTGAATCCATGGAAGTTCTGTTAAGCTCACACACTGAATCCCATGTATTTTCCTAAAAGAACATGTTTTTCAACAGCCTTTCGTACATGTAAGACAAAGGAATAAACATGAAGAATAAAATTTTGGAGAAGTCAAAACATTTGTGTGTTTGACGATGCAATTCTCCCCCTTGAACCAAAAGGTTGGCGATTAAGCTCTTTTTCATTTAAGCTCCCCCTCAACTTGAAGACTGTTTTTTTTTCATTTAAGGTTGTCTTTGTAGCTTAGCTATTGAGCGGAAATTCTAATGAGACAAGTGGCGATGCCCCATCCACGATTGTGCTTTAGTTGCTTTGGCTAATAGGCATACTGGACGTGTGACAGACAGTGTAAGAAAATCTACATAATATAGATTTCCATGGCCTTCAACATATAACACCCTTTGAATCTTCACAACTCCATTATCCAGCATTCCATATCCTCTTACGTGTCCTTCTACCTCATAATTTACAAAATGAACTACTCCGGCAGGCTCCTCCACATAGTTATGTAAGAGGTGCTTGAATCCTGTCATGTGGCGTGAACATCCAAAATCTATCTCCCACAATCGACAGGCCTGTACAAGAAACAATTAGTTTTGCTTAGGTACCCATATCAGAATGGGTCCTTCGCTGTTAGCTTCAATCAATTCAGGAATATCAGCAGGTTTAACTTTCACTCTCCATTCATATATGGGTTTTGAAACCCATTTCCAAACCATTTTAACATTTAATTCCTGAAAATGATTTTTAGATCTAGGATTGGTAACCTTAGCACGAAACACTTTGGGTCGTGTGGAAGAATTAGACTTAAGATTAAGTTTAGGTTTTCTTTTTATCTTTTTGGACTTAGAAGTGGAGTAGTATTTGAAGGAGTTATCCCAACAGTGTTTGCAATATAGATTCTTTCTAGCAAATGTCATAAATTTAGATTTATCGGAACAAATCTGACATTCATGTCCATCAAAAGAATTACTTTTCAAAATATCACTGCCTGTAGGACAACTGTTTGCAACAGAGGGTTCACAAAAATTCAAACTAGAATTTTTATTCAAACTAGTAGTTTTATTCTTCTTACTCCTCCCAACTCCATTTCCTTTTATATCTGAAACATAAACAAGAATCTTGTTAGTCTCTATCTTAGAAGGTGATTCTTTTCTTGAGTTACTTGAAGTCTCACCTTCTCAAAAATACTAGGTGGATATTCAGGACAATCAGAGTAAATAACTGAAGGTTTTGCAGGAGCATCAAATTTTGGATTTGTTCTTACCTTCAGCTTGGATCATTAAACATCTGTTTATCATTTGAAACATTCTTAAACAGAGTAATTTTTAAATCATTGATCTTTGTGCAAAGTCTTAATTATCTTTCAAAGATTTTGCATGTTTAAATTTTAGATCAAAGTTTTCATCTTCAATCTCTTCAAGAGACTGTTGCAACGAATCAATTTGTTTCATCAATTCAGATGTATGATCACTCACATAATTTGACTCTATCGCAGTAGAAACAGGATCAGAGTCTGAAGCATTCATCATTTCAGAAAACATTTCTTCAGTGATGTTCTCAATAAACTCCTTTTTGTCATTTTTAAAAACAAGATCCATTCGTGATGACAGTTTCTTCTTTAGCCTCTTCAACAAGTAAAGGTTTAGGAGCAATGGGATTTGAGACTGATGGTATAGTTGATGGATCAACATCCAATTCATACTCATCATATTTGCATGCAATCTCAGGTGGAACCGTGTCATTGCTGACTGATTCTTTTGAAGATGTGGTAAATAGTGAATCAAACTCAGCCAATTCGATCTTTTGAGTCTCATAGCTTTTGTTTAAATCACTATATTTAAAACCAACTGATTTAAAAGAATTTTGAGAATCAGGGTCCCAAGACTTGTTTTCTCCCATTTCTTCTTTACCTTTGGTCTCTGTAAAAGGTTTAGAAGTACTTGCTTCAACAAAGGTTGCACGAATGTTAGGAATGGGTCTGATTGTGAAGCCAAGTTTATCAAAATTATACAAGTGCTCCGGTGCCTTTTTCAAAACATCGTTAACTAGCAAACCCAAACCTGGTTTAAGTTTATAGAACCTTTCATCTTGGAGTTTATTGGTCAATAGATTTAATGTCTGCTCAGTCTGACCTCGTTTCATATTAATATCCTCCAATTGCTTGATCTTGGTGTAAGCTTCATTTCGTTCTTGAAAACATACTTCGAATTTAATTTTGAACTCATCTTTTTCAGCATTGAGATTCACAAGATCCTTTTCTAAACCATATATTTTTCCTTTTAAAGATTCTTTTTCAGCTTTTAAACCATCATTTTCTTTTTCTTTTTCTTCCACAACAACTTTCAGCAAAACGTTTTCATCACGAAAACTCAAAACTGATTGATTTGCGGAGCTAAGTTTACCTTTCAATAAAGCAAATTCATCTTTCATATTATGTATTTGGGCCATCAGAGATTCAATAAGTTCAGAATTATCACTTACTTCGGAGTTTGCATCTTCGGAATGTGCCTCAGAAGCTTCATTGTCATCATCCAGTTTTGCCATGTAGGATACTTGGGTGAAGTGTACCTGCTCCTCGCCATCAAAACTTTGGAACAACCAGTTTTCTTCTTCAGCCATAAGCACCTTTCCCTCTTCAGCTTTCTTGGCAATGAGTGACTTCCTTGCATAGTATTCTGAGTTCTTTACTTTCTTGAACTTGCAATCTCTGGAGAAGTGCCCAAATTTTCCACAGTTGTAGCATCTACCCGGTTCATCCTTTCTCTCTTCTTTCTTCTCCTCTCTCTTTTCTTCTCTTCTATCTTCCTTCATGTCTTCTCTTCTTTCTTCTATCCTTCCATGCCTTGGCTTGTATCTCATTTCAGAATTCTCTTTCTTGTATCCTTCGTACTTTGGCTTTGAATAATACTTCTTCTTGTCAAAGCTCTTCTTGAATTGACGAGTTATCATGGCCAAGTTTTCAGAGAACTTCTGTATATCATCATCAGAGTCAATCTCGAGTTCTTTATCACTTGAAGCAGAATCGGACTCAGTAACCTCCGTAACAAGGGCTTTAGACGCCTTTTTCTTTGACCTTGCAGAGGATATAGGAACTGAACTATTTCCTTTGCCAGCTATGAGAGCCACGGAATCCTTCAAATTATTGGACTCATTATTAATAGTTCTCACCTCATCCTCATGTTGAGAAAGAGTAGAGAAGATATCAGTGACGTTTTCCTGAGCCATGTTCTTTGACATCTGAAGGTTGATGGCAAAGTTTTTCCATTCAGGATTCAAGTTCTTGATAAACTTATAATTTATCTCTGAAGCAGATTTAGAGATAATGTTCCTCCGCAAGTCATTTAGAATGATATTGTATCTGTTGTAGTTATCTAGCAGCGTCTCTCCTTCTTTTGCGTAAAACCCCTCACAGGCATTAATGTACACATTTTGCTTGGCCTGAATTGAAGCTTCACTTCCCTCAAATTGTCTTGCTAGTTCATCCCAGACTTCTTTAGCTGAATTTCGACTGTCTACCCGATTGTAAATGTCATTTGGGATGGCCATCGTCAGATAAATGAGAGCCTCTTCATCTATCTTGTACAGATCCTTTTCCTTATCGGTGAAGTATTGCACTTGTTTAGAAACAAATCTGTCAGGGATTTATGGAGAGGTTTCAGTTTATGCTTGACCAGGTACTCTGATCATTGGATTTACTGGACCAGAAGTAATTTAATTCCATGTATTCTCTATTCTTGTGATTCAGAAACTGGATCATTCTCTTTTTCCATTGCTGATACTCATTAGCCATGAGGACAGGAGGTTTGAACTGAGAGCCCATGGAGAGAAGTTGGTTCGACATCTTTAGTTGTATGGTTAGAAAACAAACTTATCTGTACCAAGAAAATCAACTAATAAGATCTTAGAATCAAGAATCAGATAAAAACTACACTCAAGCAATTTCAAAAAAATAAGTTTCTAAAAAGTTCAAGTGCAGATTCCGCAAACAGTAGAAATCACAAAGAAATTCGCAAACAATAAGAAACACAGAAAGAGATTCTCAAACACAAATAAATCCTTCAAAAATTCGCAAGCAGAAAGAATAAGAATTCGCAGATTAGAGAGTTAAGAAACCTAGAATTTCGCAAAAACACAGTCTGCGAAACTTAGAAATTCGCAACCAATTAGCCTATGAAACCTTAAGAATTCGAAAGGTAGCACCTAGCGAATCCTGTCCTTAGAGAAAAGTTGAATACAAACTTTCGCAAGTAGAATTCGCAGTATATAGATTAGCGAGTTTTAGACTTAAAGAATTTAAGAGCACTCAACTTTCGCAAAACAAAGAATTCCTAAGGAAGAATTTGCAAACAATCAATTCACGAATCCTAGACTTAGAATGTTTTGAACTTTTCTTTCAATTTTAGCAAACAACTTTCGCAACCTGAGTGAAAGATCACTTTCGTAAACCTGCGAATTCTATACTTGGTGAAAAATTTTAAATTAAAGATTGACAAGGATTCTCAAACACTACTCACAAAACTTAGGGAATTGGAACGCCAAAGATCTGGGAGTTCTTCAGAATTCACAGACAAGAATTCTGCGAAACTTACACTTAGTCAAAAATTTCAACAATTACGAATCCTGCGAATCCTGAACTTTCGTAAACAGTAACCTAGCGAGTTTTGAGGTATGCGCGAGTCAAAGCTAGCGAAAGCTTGAGGTTTGCGCTAGACAAACACTTGCGGAACTTGGCTTTCGTAAACAGGGAAGTAGCGAATCCTATAGTTTTCGCTACACAAGTACCTCCGAAACTTATACTTAAAGAAGATAACACCCTGTGAGACTTTATGGTACTTTGCGAGTTCTTCACAGAACTTGCGGGTTCTTGAGCTGTTTGACCCTTAACTCAATTTTCAGTCCAGAAACACTTAAAACGATTAAAGCAAAGTGTAAAACTCATGCAAATCGACCACAAACATATTGGCAACAAAACCCAATCATAATCAATGCTCAAAATCAACTTTTCAGCTTGTAAATCGATGGAACAGTGTTCCACTTTCTTATAAACAATGACTTCGATAGATCAAAAAAGACAATCGATTTGTGATTTTAATAGTGAATAGGCAATCTAATTATGTTTAAAAATAGTTTATGCACCTATTCGAATGATTTTTAACTTAAAAAACACACAAATCTTTGAAATTGATTTTTGCACAGTTAAGTCTTCGAAAACACTGTTTTATCAAAAAAAAATCTTGATTTTCAGGCTCTGATACCACTTGTTGACCCAGATTAGTTGATAAACAATCACACAACATAATAAAGATCAAGAGATAAAATAGTTCATATTAACATACCAACGATCCCTTAAATAATCAGTTAAAACCGTGTGTGTTCTTGGTGAATACAGATAATACCTCTTGTGAGTATAGAGAATTCGGCTACCTCTCTTAATCACCAATTATGATTGTTAACCCTAAAACTAATAAATAAAACCTATTAATACCTAGGTCAACATGACCTAATTATTATTTACTTATCGCTAAAATACCCCATAAGGTATTAAGCACTATTACAAACTAGACCCCTTATTTAATTTTAATCTTGAATACAATTATTTGATCCAACACTTATAAAGAGGCCATGTCTTCAAGGGATGCTCCATTGTGGAAAGAAGCAATAAATGATTAAATGAACTCTATTATGGGTAATGGAACTTGGGTATTAGCCGATTTACCCAAGGGACCAAATCCCATAGGTTCTAAGTGGGTATTCAGAACAAAGTTGCATGCAGATGGTTCAATCTTAGCATTTAAAGCTAGATTGGTAGCCAATGATATAGACATAAAGAGGGTGTCGATTATTTCGACACCTATGCTCTGGTTGCTAGATTTAGTTCTATCCGAACTCTTATAGCAATCTTATCCATAAAAGAAATGTACATTCATCAAATGGATAGGAAAACAACCTTTTTTGAATGGTTATTTAAATGAGGATGTATATATGGAGCAACTTGAAGGGTTCGGGGTACCTGGACAAGAGAACAAAGTGTGTAGACTTATTAAGTCTCTGTATGGTTTAAAAAAAGCCCCAAAAAAGTGGCATGAAATATTTGATACTACTATCACCTCTTTCGGGTTCTGACATAATGGAACCGGATTAGACAAATTGAGTATATTGGTATGAGAAAGACAAAATCCCAACCGACCAATCTTGTCAGCAATAAACACCGCATCACAGAGATTAAATATATTTGCTCAATTTGGTTACTCAAGGTACTATACCCATTTTTCACAGTCAATAGGGAAGATGGAAATGAATGGACCTTCACTAAAGCTGATTTTGAGAATCTAGAACTGCCAGATTTTGAATTTATTCTTTGAGATTTGAAGACCAGGACCATCAGACCTTAACCGATCACGTTTGCACTTGAAGCTGTTAAAAGGTATATGAAACGTGTTATTGTTTTGTCTTATGTAGAATATTTTCAGATGGGTATCGAGCGTAACCAACCCAAATTCAACATGCTCAAACCAAATCAAAGCCTACATAACATCGAGAATGTATATACCGATACGGTTCTTGTCAATCCTGAGTTCGGAACGGTCTACAAGAACGACAAGGGTGACAAATGTTTTCTTCGGTTTAGTTAGATAGCTCGATATTGTGATGGTACTCTTATGCTTCTTCGGGATCAGCTGCGAAGCAAGATTGCATGGACGATAAGGGATCAAAGAATCTTGAAGAAAGTGATAGAGCATTGATTGTTATAGCATTGGAGACTATTGAGGAAAGAATGGATCGGAACGAGCTTCGAAAGTTTGAAACTTTGTTTGCTATCCGAGGACGATACGTTCCAAACTTGCGTCAATTCGAACTTCTACTCAAAGGGGGAGATTGTTAAGGCTAAATGTTTAATTGAATAGAAGTTTTGGGTTGATTGTGTAAATACCATAATGGTATATAAACTTTGCTAATTAGGGTTGACAAAAATAATTAGTACGCCTAATATTGTTTCCTAAGCTTTATCGTGTAAACACCCTCATTCAATCATATGACCAGATTTTGTGACTATTCATTGTGCTATTGACTGATTTCTGATACATCCACTTGTAATTGGGATTCACAATGGAAGAAAATCCTTGCAAACCAACTCTACCAAGGAAAACTAGTTTTCTTATTGTAGTTTCAAAATATATACAATCCCACAAACAAATTGATATGGTAGCACTTTTCACGACCCTATACTTTTTTACACTACGACGGAGGAACGAAACAGTGGCCTGTGCCACTACATGCATCACCTGGGTTGTCCTTGGTCTAATGAGCTTAATGGTCTTGGTGTCTTATTCACTCGAATGTTTCTTTACCTCTTGATCGTTAAACCATTAAACCAAAATGGCTATATAGAATAAGTTAAGACGCCTTACTTGCCCCATTAAGCCGCCTCAAACCAGTTAATACCAAAAATGTCCTAGAGGTAATCATACCCTATCTCTTTGCCTCTCTTAAACAATAATGCATTTTTATCCAAACAAATAAATTTATCGGACAAACAACTTAACCCATATAAGGCAAAAGAAAAGGTAAACAACCCCTTACATAAACAAAAGAGATAGAGAGAGAGAGAAAGAGAGAGAGAGAGAGAGAGAGAGAGAGAAACCTAGAAAAGTAGCACACATTAGCTCTATCCACAACCGATTAGGCAACTTATTATAACAAAATTGGGTTTATATGATGCGTCAAATGTCTAAGCGTCCTAATAGCATACTTTATAGGACTTAAGTTCATAGGAGCAAACTATAAAGTGTTATATTTTAAAGTGTTGAAATAGATTTAAAGGACATTTGTTGGCGAACAAATTTTCTAGGATGTTTTCAGGACAAAGTGTCGTATTAGCTATTTTATATACAATATTTGAAAAATAGTCTTATAAACACAAGTGTCCTATAAAAAGATGGATTAATTTATAAGACATTTTTCAAAAGTGTAATATAAAATAGTTAATATGACATTTTATTTTAAAAACGTCCTAAAAAACTTGTTAAAACGCCTAAAAACATCTTATAAACCTATTGTAACATATTTAGATATGATTCTTTATCATTTGTTCCTATAAACTTAAGTCCTATAAAATATGTTATTAAGACATTTAGACATTCCAAGCATCCTATAAACCTAATTTTGTTATAATAACTTATTATGTCAAAATAACTTCCATGCTTTACCACCATTCTTGTAAATAAATTTAAGTCTTCCAAATATCATGACCACAATAAGGATGAGTTTGCTGATATTATTCCACCTTCCAGCAAACCCATACCACGCATCTTTGCAGTTTCCATCGGGTTGAAGTTGTCTTTTGCAACTATATCCCAAGGAGAATCCCACACTTCCATAACCACTGGATGTATAAAAAATCAATTAAGAATGAACAACAATTAACCAACCTAATAAAAGAGAAAATTAGTTAAAAGAGTCAGTATAACAAAATCAAGTTTATGGGAAGTTGAAAATGTATTCTAGATAGACCATTTTATAGGACTTAATTTATATGATTTAACGATTTTGTGTCCTATATAAAAGGGATGCAATAAGTTTTTTTAAGGTATAAAATATTTATAAACGGCAAATGCAACAAATAAACTCACACACCCTCCTCACCTTTGGTGAGGATTGAACACTCGACCTCCTAGGAGCCCAAAGGCTCCGATACGGCTAGGTCAAAGGCTCTTTTGGGTTGCAATAAGTTGATAGAACGTTTTTTAGCGTCTTATTTAATAAGTTTTTCACGATACTTCGAAAATAAAGTGTCGTATCATTTTTACATGATATTTACAAGACTCTTTCAAAAAAATATTATACAAAAATTAATAGGATGTTTTGCTTCAAAATTTATAAAAAACTTGTTAAGACATCCATAAACTTAACGTCTTATGAATTTATTACAACACTTTTATATATATACCACGCATAATTGTTTGGCCTATGAACTTAAGTTGTATAAAAACAGTCTATCACGGCATCTCCAACAATTTATCCCCATTTTTTCTACAATAAAATCAAAATCTCCAAAGAAATTATATCCAACTCCAACTAATTTACCATTTTGGAGATTTCAACGTTAGTTATATTACTAAAATATTCAATAATATAAAAAAAATATTTTCTCTCTTCTATTTAATTTTATTGATCGATTGAAGATAAAAATGCTAAAATAACTCAAAAAACTTCATTTTCTCCGTTTTGAAGAAGTTGGTGGAGATGCTTAAGGGCTTCTCCAATAGGTACACCAGATTTTACGCTAAATCAATTTAAAAAATGGTGTAAAATTTGGTATAATTAAAGAATAACTTTTTCTCTAATAGGTAACACCAAATGTTACACCAAAATGTCATATTCTAGGTATATTCATTTTTTTTATCTTCTCTAATTGGTGTAAAAATTTGGTGTAAATGAATAGTGTTACACCAAGTTCGGCATGTCACTATTCATTACACAAGATTTGGTATGTCACTCTTCATTACATCAAATTTCGTGTAAGATTTGATATCCCTATTGAAGTAATTTAATGTCAAATTTAATATTTAGGGGTGTTTGGTTCACAAAATGAAATTTGATGAAATTGGAATCAATCGAAATGATTTGACTTTAAATGAATTAGAATGGAATTTGACCATGCGTTTGGTTGGTAGGAACTCAATTCCTTCACTTAAGCCAAGGAATGATGAATTCCTCAAGATGTGGAATTCAAAGAAATTGAAATGATTTCATTGCTTTCATTCCTTGAACCAAAAATAGTCATTCCAATTCCTTCAAATTCCTTCAAATTCCATAAACCAAACAACCCATTAGTGTCTCCATTAAAGATGATATATAGCACTTAAAAACATTTTTGACTTACCATAAACTTGATTTTATTATTATAAATGACTTTGTATAAGTTAAGCTGAAACTGACCTGATGACTTCAAAAATGATGCTCAATACACTAAAGTTAAGGGGGTCTTTGTGCATATTATCAGCCTCTGAGATGCAAATAAGCATAATTCCAATGATCAAAAAGGTGAGTGGTGAGACTAGCATGAACCCAATCAAACCTTTCTTTTGTTCCTCATTGCACTTATTATTGTCTGTATCTTCTCTTGGCAAGAAATATGTATATGGTGGAAGGTACCTGAATAAATATCAACTTCATCACTAAAAGATACACTAGAAATTCATTTTCAATCATATATTGCAGATAGTAATTATCACAATAACAAAATCGGATCTATATGATACTAAAAATGTTAAAATGTCTTAATATACTGCTTTATAGTATTTAAATTTATGGAATTAAACAACGGACTTGGGTGGCATGCCGGGTCGCAGACGCATCCTTACAAGTTATATACTCAGATTGTTTTTGTTTGATTATATTGTTTCATTATTAGTTTAGGATTATTATTTGTTTGATTTCTTAAATAGTTTAGGTTTCCTTATAATTTTAGGATTTATCTTTAGTTAATATTTTATTTTATTTTCTAGTTGGTTTAGGATTAATTTAGGTTAGATTTAGATTTCATAATTATGTTTTAATTAGTTTATAGAGTTTATTGTTTTCATTAATATTCAATTTATTATTTATCAATAAAATTATCTTTAGAGTTTCATCCATAGTTTTATAATAGTTTTCTCTTATTATTCGAGTTTTATTCTCGTTATTTTTCAAGGGTTTATACGTATGTCGACCCTTCTGCAATTTGTTGCTGTGTCACCTAATAAAAAGCGTTGTAATAAATTTATATGACATTTTTCGACGTCTTAACAAATTTTTTCAGAACACTTTTGAAATCAAGTGTCTTGTTAATTTTTTTTATACCGCATCGATTCAAAAATTGTCTTATAAAACCAAGTGTTTGTGGGACAGTATAAAAAAATTAATATGACGTTTTATTTTAAAAGTGTCTAATAAACTTAGGGGACGTTTGGTTAGGGGACTTTGTGTGTATTTAATAATCAAAAGCAAGCAATTAAAGAGGATTAAAATGAGAAGAAAATTCTTCATCAAGAAAATAGATACGAAAATCTAAAGGCTCTTTTCTTTTGAAGTAACATTACACATCTTGAATAAAGAATTTTGTGGGGTTAGTTTAATTAGTAATGAAGCTTGACTTTTTTGGGATTCTCTTTATAGGTCATCGATTCGAATCCTGAAAAAACTATTTTTTAGGGTCTCTCGGATCAGTCAAAGTACGTACAAGTTGATCCGGACACAAATAACGGAAAAAAAAATCTTGAATAAAGTTGAGGTCATATTATGTTGGTAGGGGAATACAATTTGTTCATTTTTTAGTATGTAGGTCTTCAAAAATATGCTATTTCATCATTGGGGAGAATAAATGTCATTCTCTCACCACAAATAAAATAAAGAGGACAAAGATTATGTTTTATTATAGTATAGACTAGAAGGACCACTTGGATCAAGTTCTATAAAACCGGTTTCAACAATAAAGAATAAGGACTAGTCTATGGAAGGATCATGTCGGTCCATAAACCATCCTTAACTCGGAAACCGGGATTGAACCGGTATATGCATGGGTCGGCCATCGACCAGTCTTAACCGGGTTTTTTTTTAATTAAATTTTAATTTGAGACCAACCGTTTTTTAGCTTTATTAAAGCCGTTGATCAAGCTTTTTCAGGCAATATCTAGGCCGATGAGGATTGGTCCGAATTAACTAGGTTTTTTTTCTTCTAAAAAAATAAGGAGTTATCGAGCCTTTGGGCTTAGACCCTAGGCTGGTCCTTATACTATAACAAAATGGGGTTTATATGATACCAAAAATGTCTAAATGTTTTAACAGACCACATTTTAAAAACTGATGTTTATTAGATCATACAATATAGTGTTTTATCTAATTGTGTTACATTAATATATGACGCTTTTAGGTATTTTAACAAATTTAAAAATATTATTCAAAATAAAGTGTTGTATTAGTTATTTGTCAAAAAGTGTCTTATTAACATCATTGTCCTATAAAAATGTGTTTATAGGACCATTTTCAAAAGTATGATATAAAATAGCTAGTATGACATTTTACTTATAAAAATGTCCAAAAACTTGTTAAAACACAAAAAGCTCCTAAATTTATCGTAACATTTTCAGATATGACGACACAAACTTATCGTTTAGTCCCATAAAACAGTTTACTATGAGAATTAGACATTTGTAGTGTCGCATAAACCTGATTTTGTTGTAGTGTCACCTTAGTCGTCATTCGATTTTTGGATCAGGCCAGTCCTAGGTCTACTTCCCATTTATTCATCTCTATAGTAACTATAATCCATTATTATAAACGATATTAGTATATTTCTAGAGCTAAAGATAAAATAAGACCCGCCTGGTTTACGGATTGAATTGGATTTGAAGGGGCATGGAATTGATTTTCATTCCAATCCCATGTTTGGATTGACGGATTTCCTGTATTTGAAATCTCTAAAATAAGACCCACCTGGTTTACGGATTGAATTGGATTTGAATGGACATGGAATTGAATTTCATTCAAATCCCATGTTTGGTTTGACGGATTTCCTGTATTTGAAATCTCGAGATTTCTTTGAAATCCAACAAACATAGGATTTTGAAATCCCACGAAATGGTTGGTATTTTCGGGATTTAATAGGATTTGTATGTAATAATGTTTTAAAATATGTTAAAAATATTTGTTTTCTAATAATCAATTAATAAAAAATAAATTTAATTATTTTTATAATTTGTTTTTATATTAATTATTTACTAAAAGCGTACTCGCGCAATGCAGCGAGATACATCACGATTTTAATATTTTTTTTTATTTTTTGTTTTTTTGTCGATTTACAGTACGGTTTTGGATGGTTTTAAGAAAGTGATAACATTTTTTTTATAAATTTGTTTAATTTAGGTTTAATAATATAATGTTTTATATATAAAAAAATAAGTATTTTGTTAGAATTAAATGATTATCTTATATATTTTAAATTAAGATGTTTATCCCGTTTTGATTATGTTTATCAGTTAGTTAACATTCTATATTTAAAATTTGATTTTTTAGGAAGTTGAAATGATGGGTGATTTTAGGGAGTTAAAATTGTTAGAGATAATGATTAAATAGTAGGAGATTTAGTTTTCTTTCTTTATTTAAGTTTTAAAAGAGTTTTTTATGTCATCTTTATAATATAGTATAAATATAAATATAGATAGAATTAAATGATTGTCTTGTATATTTTAAATTTCTTTATATTTAAATTAAGATGTTTATCCCGTTTTGATTATGTTTATCAGTTAGTTAAATTATATATTTAAAATTTGGTTTTTTGGGAAGTTGAAACGATGAGTGATTTTAGAGAGTTAAAATTGTTAGAGATAATGATTAAAATGTTTTATATATAAAAAATAATATATTTTAAATTCTTTATATTTAAATTAAGATGTTTATCCCGTTTTGATTATGTTTATCAGTTAGTTAATATTCTATATTTAAAATTTGATTTTTTAGGAAGTTGAAATGATGAGTGATTTTAGGGGTTTAAAATTGTTAGAGATAATGATTAAATAGTAAGAGATTTAGTTTTCATTCTTTATTTAAGTTTTAAGTAATTAGCATTAAATAGCGGTACATTAAGCTTTAACAGTTGTTTTTAAGAGTTTTTTATGTCATCTTTATAATATAGTATAGATAAAGAATTGAATTAGGTTACATTTCAAATCCTACAAATTAAATACACCAAAGATTCTAGGGTTTGTTTGTTTTTTAACTCTTAAGTCTGAATCGTTCAGACCTTTTTACACACCATCTCTTATTAATCATAACTAAAATAAGAATTCAGATTTTAAACCCTCTTAAAAAACAAACGGCACCTAAATCTTTCCAAATCCAAATCTCTTTAATTTTAGATCTTTCCACAAAATCTAAATTCCTTAAACCCATTCTATTAAACCGAACCCCCCCCCCCTAAGAATACAGATCAGGTAACTCAAAAAGATGTTATATATAAAGGGAATGAATGTACATATAGTATGCCAAATCTTGAAAGCAAATTAAATGAATAATACAGACAATTGAACCCCACATCGTAAAAGTAATTGATTAGGGCATATGGGTGTTGCCTAGCTTTACTCGAATCACAAACCTCCATTAATTTTGTAACACGTTGGACGCGTGAGTATGTGGACATAACGATAAGCAGCGAAATAAGGTTCCAACATATATGGTGTATAAATGGTCCCACTTTAACGGATGTAAAACTCTAACACATAAAACACATAATTATTTATTTAATATAAATTTAATTTATTACTTTACGATTTTATTTTTCTTTCTCATGATATGTTTTCATAATTAGTTGAAGGGGGCATGAGATTTGGGGATAGAAGATTTTTATTCTTGGATAAGAGAGTGGATGTTACAATATATTATATATATATATATGTAGAGGGTGCGTTTTATTTGCAAACCAAGCAATTCGTAGAAACCTTGCAAACCCCGTTCATCAAGACTAATAAATATCTGATTTTATTATGTTTCCCAATCTATAGTCATGATCATAATGAATGAATTTATCATCTTCCATATATATGATCAATGTTCTAAAAAACTCGCCGCACAGCCGCCATGACGCGTCATGGCACCAAGGCTTGTGTGTCACGCCACGTTAAGCCCATGGCACGCCATGGCCTAATGCGCAGTTATCGTAATGAGATATTTGAGTTTTCTTTACGTTTTTAATGTCTTATTTGCAAATTTTTAATATATAACCTAATTTAACTTTCTTATTACTATTGACTCATTGAGTAACACTACAAAACATACGTTTTTATATATAATATTATATATGAATTAGAAATTTGACGTCATAAGTCACGCCTTAAAAACGTCATGGCTTCGCCGTGGCTCCTAAGGCTTGAGGCTTGGCCTCGCCGCCACGCCACGCCTTATGCCATTTAGAACCTTATATATAATGTTCCAAATCATCATCTTCAAATCATCATCTTCAAATGATGTTCCAAAGTGATGTATGTGGTCCAAAGTGAATGTATGTGGTCCAAAGTGATGCTCCAAATCATCATCTTCAAATGGTTGTTCACACACTTCGAATATGAGATGCTGGGCTAGCTCCTGATTAGTCAACATACAAGGACCATGCCATTGCCTACATACCTCTCAATAAGATTTTCTTTCTTAAATGCACGACTTTCTAACAAATTTTGAGTTATTCTTTTTTTTTGAAGGGTATCTTAGGTTATGCCTAGACTAATCTCTTGAGAAATTTTATGACTGTAAGACATCAACACCTCGGTGGCCACAATTATTGTGTATGGCTGGATTCGAACTCTAGGCAGATGAGATATTCCACCACATCCCCTGCAGGGCCTTAACCCTTGTACGCCACAACCCTTGTGGTTATATTTTGAGTTATTCTTATGTCAGGAAGAAATGGCATGTTGTAGATCCATTCTTAAATATGTTCTAAGGTTACATATTTAGTTCCAATGTTATGTACGTAGGTTCATGCGTCGACATGGGTTGGAAAAAAATTAAAACTTTAAACCTCGTAGTATTCATTTCGATTCATTCACATTTTTTGAAACATGTCACATGTGTTCATTAATCGAAATCATCGGGATCCCAACACCGTTTGGATAACCTAATCGCATTTCTAATCACGTTGTAGTGAAATTAATTCCATGCTAAATTGTTAGCGTACTTATAATCATGAAATTTCAATTAAATTTATGACCTTCTGACTTATTAAAAGAAAATTGATTTTACACTCAAAAGATCATGGATTTAATTAAAATCTCATTTATTAAATTAAAATCCTATTTAAGGAGCAGAGAGGAGGAGAGGGACTTACATCAACGTGATGAATAACACAAGGATTGCCGGAGAGATGAGCGAAAGATCAAACACCGATTCACCGGTGTGCCTAGTATTCACAACTTGAAATAACGATCCTATTACTTTCTCCAAAGGATTCAACCCTTCCATGAGTTCAGACTTCCATCCCATGGACATCAAAAGAACAAACTGAATACCTACGAACCCGATAGATGTTAGCCCAAGAAACCGACACCGGAACCCTGATAACAAATGACCGTACCCCAACTCCGAATGGTTTCTCAAAACGTACTCCAACTCCTCCTTATCACTCACCTTACGAAGAATTATCAGTACAATTCGAAGGAACACAGGATACAATGTGTTTCCAAGAAGGGCTAACGGGATTAGAATCACAAGCAGACCTAAATCTTTCTTGAAAACCATCATGTTTTCGTTTGTTGGGAGATAGCCACAGTTGGTGAAAGTAGAGATTACGGTAACAGTTGAGAATACTGGTATGTTAAGATCTTTGTTGCTAAGAACATCTCTTGCAGATGGAACAAGGCTTATATATAGAGAAACAAGAAGAAATGCACTTATATGCACAGTAAGGAAGTAAATTAGGACGATAAACCCTAAAAACTTCATGGAATCGTGCTTCAAGTCTGTGTCGTTCTTCGAAGAATTTGAATTATTTTCAAGATCTGTACAGCTATTGGAGTTAAAGTACTGAGTTTTCTTGGTCTGTAATAACTTAAACCTTTTGATTTGGAGTTCAAGCATTGAAGTGAAAACTTCTCCTCCTAAAAGCATGAGAATCGCCAAGACAAACAGTTGGGTATTCGAGAAAACCTCCATTTCAACTGTGGCCATGCTGGAAACAGTTGCAGCTGAGACGGAAGTGAAGAAAAGATCGAAGTTTTTGGGACGATGAAGAGGGTTTCTTGGCTCCAAGTTGGCTAAAACGAAGAACCCTAAAACGAATAGGGTGGCAAAGTAAGAGAGTTGCAGCCAAAGAAGATCTACTCGAAGTAGGAGAGCTTGAAGGAATGAAGACAAGTATGTTTTTCTTAGGAAAGCAGTGGGAGCGATCTTCATATTTTTTTTTTAATATGTTGCTTTACATTTAGAGGAATGAGAGAGTGAAGTATATAGAGGAGGATGGTGAGACAACTTTTCAACGTTAGTGGAATATGGTATACGTGGTAATGTAGTATACGTGGAATTGCTCACGAGGGAAAATAGATTTCAATTAAAACATTAGTGTCATGTGCCACATGGACCACTTTTCAAATCTCCAATAAAATGTTCTTTTCGAGAGTAATATGTGCTTCTGTTGGAATGTATATTAGTTTGTCAATCTTTGATTTTGGTGCCATTTGTTTTCTAAAAGTTTTAAAGTCTGAAGTCTTATTTTAGTTATCATTAATAAGAGGTAGTGTGTAAAAATGTCTGAACGATTCAGACTTAAGAGTAATTAAAAGTTTTTTTTTAAAACAAACAACCCCTTTGTGTATCTTTCTTGATAGATTCTTTGTAGATGAGAACTAATATTTCAAGTGAGTTAAAGGTTGAAGGGTGAAGAGTTGTGCCTCACTTTAGAAACTTTGGTCATTTATGAGGGGCTATTCTATAATATGTGTTTTATATAAATAGAATAGTCTTTCATAAAAAAAAATGTAAACTACAATTTTCGTCACTGTGATTTGATGTTTATAACGATTTTCGTCTTTTGTTTTTCAAAACGGTTTTTTAGTCCCTGTGGTTTATATTTATTTCCATTTTCGTCTCTCCATCCAATTTTATTAAGATTAATATTTGGTCCTTATGGTATATAAATTTTTACATTTTTATCCTAGTTTACATTTCTTTTTCTTTATTTATTGTATTTCATCAAGACATTTATTTTTTAATTAATTATATTGTATATTTTCATAATTATTATAACTTTAATTATAAAAATAATCAAATAACTTTATTAAAAATACTGATAAATACATGATATATTTTTTCAAAGCTTTAAGTTTAGATCTCCTAAAATTAATAGTTTTTATCTATTGATTTATTAAAGATTATTATTTATTTTAAATTACCATTGAAAAAAGTTTAATAAAATTCGAGAAAAAAATAGTCTTATTTTATAACAACCAGTTGTTTATTGTTAAATACACTTACTCCCACTATTTCATATTTTCATTTAAACATTATTTTTATTAATTAATCAAATTTGTTTAATATTTAAAATAAACACACACACACACACATATATATAGGGGTTGTTTTATTTGCAACCCACATCTTTAACCGTTGGATTCATGATCGGTGGTTACAATAGGTATGGGGCCCAATATTTTTAATTAAAAAAACAGAAAAATAAAAATAAAATAACCGTCGATCATGAATCCAACAGTTAAGATGTGGGTTGCAAGGGTTGCAACCTTTTTCAGGGTTGCAAAATATCCTTCCACTATATATATATATATATAAGGCTTGTGATATATATATATCAAGGTTATAAATAACATGAGATATAAGGCTTGTGTTTGACGTTACGTTAATTTTGTGGCACGTCATGATCCGTTGCATGATTTTTGTAACACTATATTGAAATCTTCTTATTCTTTTATTGTCTTATTTTTTTGTTTTTAATATATAACTTAATTTAAAATGGTGTGTGTGTGTATGTTTTATTTAAATATTAAACAAATTTGATTAGTTAATAAAAAATAAAGATTAAATGAAAATTTAGAATAATGGGAGTAAAGTGCATTTAACAAAAAACAACTGGTTGTTACAAAATAATACTATTTTTTTCTCGAATTTTATTAAACTTTTTTCCAATGCTAATTTAAAATAAATAAAATACTTTAATAAATCAATAGATAAAAAATATTAATTTTAGGAGATTTAAACCTAAAGTTTTGAAAAAAATATCATGTATTTATCAGCATTTTTAATGAAATTATTTGATTATTTTTATAATTAAAGTTATAATAATTATGAAAATATACAATATAATTAATAGAAAAATAAATGTCTTGATGAAATACAATAAATAAAGAAAAAGTAAAAGAAATGTAAACTATAATAAAAATGTAAAAATTTATATACCACAAGAACCAAATATGTAATTTTCTTATTCAATTTTCAAATGAATTAACATTTAATTTTAATAAAGTTGGATGGACTGTAGGGGTGTAAACGAGTCGAGCTTTTAACGAGCTTTTAATGAGTCGAGCTTTTAACGAGTCGAGTTTATCTCGAGCTCGAGCTTAATTATTCTCGAGCTCGAGTCGATCTCGAACACAAAATAGAACTCGTTTAACTTATCGAGCCGAGCTTTATAACACCGATGTTCGACTCGGCTCGTTCGAAAACTCGATTAAATTTTCCGAGTCGAGCCGAGCCGAGCCTTTCGAGCATATACCCTTTTTCGTGCCAAACATGTTTATATATTTATTAATCATACAATAAAAATATAAAAGTTATCGAGCTCAAGCCGATAAATGAGTTAATCGATCGCGAGTTCGAACCCATAAACGAGCATCGAGCTCGATAACTCAAAAAATATTTGAGCTCGAGTTCGAGCCCTACATTGGAAAGTTAATCGAGCTCGAGCCCAATATTAATTTTTTGAGCTCGGATCGATTAACCTACTACTCGACTCGACTCGTTTACACCCCTAGGATGGAGGGATGAAAATGGAAGCAAATAGAAACCACAGGGACTAAAAAGGCTGTTTTGAAAGACCAGGGATGAAAATCGTTATAAACATCCAACCACAGGGACAAAAATCATAGTTTATTCTAAAAAAAGAGAGATTATTCATTTTTCTTTGTATTCATCTCATAAGTTTCATCTCTTTAAGATTTAGGGTTTATTTTGTAAAACTTTGTGTGTAACTAGTTTAGGTTTGTTGTATTGGTTATTTAGCTTGTAATATTTGTAGAGAAATAAATTTGGTTGTTAGTTTTAAAATTGTATCAGAACTGTTGTGGCTCGATCCTTGAAGGCTCTCGACGTTCGACTTCAATGACAAGATCTAATATACTTGGCTCAGGTTGTATTCTGACATTTCTCTCTCTTGTATAACCTAGATCGTTTTTTCTTATATTTAAATCTAGTTTTTTTCCTTTGTGGTTTGGTAGATCGATTCAAGCGATAAATCTGACGAAACTGTTAAAGTTTTTGTTGCTGTCAGGAATCTCTCACCTTCCAACTAAAGTTAAGATCTAGGTTTGTCTTTTCTATTCCCTTTACTTTGTTATAAATCGGCAATAAGGTTCTGATTTGGTTCGATGAGACCTGTCAAAGATTTCGGTTTGCCTTCCTCTTTTCTGCCGTGTTTTCTTCAAAGTAAAGACTATTTACAACCTATTTTGGTTGTTTTTTCTGTTGAATCTGGTCAAGATCTTTTCAGAGATGTTTAGATCCGAGTTTTATCTAGTTTGTTAATTCTCTTTATTTTGATATCAAGCGACAATGTTGGGTTATGAGTAGGTTCGACGAGATTTATTTAAAATCTTGGTTTGTTTTCTCCATTTACACAGTATTTTTCAAAATAAAGAGGATTTATGAATTTATCCTAGTTTTTGTTTCTTCCCTTCAATCTGGTCGAGATCTTTTTGTATATGTTCTGAATATGTTCCTTTTTAGCATCGATTTATGTTCCACCAGATTGGTTATATTTTGTGGTTCAATATGAAACCGTTTATAACATGCACATTCTAGTTTTAAACTTCCAAATATGATTTAATTGTTTGTTCTCTGCTTGTCTCTTAGATCTGCATTTAGTCTTTCCAGATCTGGTTAAGGTGGGAAGACGTGTCTTTTCCAGTCAAATTTTATTTTTCTTTTGACATTCGGATCTAAAACTTTGAATGGTATTTTGTAGATCTCATTTACTAAATATCTTTCTCAGATATAGCTAACTGTCCTTGAGGGGAGCAGATTTGTATCTGTCTTCATCTAAGTTTTTTTTGTTAAGTTTCTCTATTACTTCTCTTATTTTTTCATTTATGTTTGGTTTAGTGCAATTATAAACCTATTCATCCATTCGAAGAACATGCCAATTTCATTTTGTTCAGGATTTGGTCCTGGATTTTCTGTTCTATTCCTGACCAACTTTGATTTGACTGTGGTTAAATCTTAACAGGTTAGTGGACCTGGTTGGTGTACTCTAAATTTGTCTATGGTGTTGTGGCTCTCCCTTTCTTTTTCTTTCTTCCTTGTGCCTCTCTAAAGGATCACTGTAAGTCTCTCATTATCTTTTCTGTTGTTGAGTAAGTCATTATTTTGTGCATTGCTTCTTCTGGTTGTAGGTCTCTATATCTGTTGTTTCCTTCAGTTGGTTCTGTTCTTTTAAGTTGTTGCATGGTGATTTTCCTTTTCTTGGGTAACTGAATTGTGGGATCCTACTATAATCTGTTCAGTTTTTACCTTATGTGCTCCTCATTTTTGCTTATGGTTGTTGTAACTATTGGCATTGGGAATTCAAGGGAATCTAAAGTTGCTAAATTAGACTTTGGAGAACCTCTATATCTTCATCCCAGTGACACCAGTGGCGCTCCTCTCCTGAACTTTAAGTTGAGTGGTATAGAAAATTATAAGGTGTGGGCATGTGCCATGACTTTGGCTCTAGAAACAAGAATAAACTTGGATTTATTGATGGATCTTGTTAAGTTTGATTTTATAGTAATCATTGTATTTATAGGCTTGGTTTAATACTGTGTTTAGAGTCTCATACTGTGTTGTATTGACCAGGGTATTTAAGTTCCTTTGGTCTTGTGTCTTTGTAACACTTCACACATATTCTCTAATAGAAATCTTACTTTGCGCTTACTTACTTTCTCTCTCTACGATTTAGTAGATTCTTGGACTTTCAATTGGTATCAGAGCAGATCTAGATCTTGAGAGAATTGATTTTCGATACTGATTTTGTAATATAATCTGAAAATTTGATTGATTTTCTTGAATTTTTCAAGAAAATCTCACTTTTAGATTTTTCATCAAATTCGGACGTGTTTTTGAACTAATTTCTGTGAAAATTGATTTGTGGGATTCGATTTTGATTGTTATACACTTTTAATTCACATCGATTTTCAAGAAATTCAAGTTTTGATTGTCGATTTTGAGATTTTTGAGGTTTCTGGAAAACAATTTTTCACGTTCTGTTATTTTAACGTTTTTTCAAAATTGTGGTTTTTAATCGAAAAGTTTGATTTCAAAGTGTTATAAAGTTGTTTTCGATCATATCTGTGAAAGGAATTGTCATTATTTTCTAATATGTAATCGAAATTAGTGTCTTTTCTTGTTTTTTCAGCGGTTTGCGCCAGATTCAAAGTTTGCGCAAGTTCATCACAATTTGCGCGAGTTCATCACGATTTGTGCGAGTTCATAAGCTTTGCGCTAGTTCATAATTGTCAAAGTTCAGTGATTGTCGAGCAAAGTTAAAGTTTTCGCCAGAAGTTCTTAACGCAAAGTCTCATTTGCGTCACTCATTACTCGCGAGAATCCGAGTTTGCGTCTCATTCAGCTTGAGAAAAGTTCAGTTCTCGTCTTCCTCTGCTCACGTAAAGAGTGATTTCCGCTTCCTCTAACTCACGCAAAGTCAAGTTCTTGCCAGCTTCTCACGAAAACTCAAGTTTGCGTCATTGTCTTCTCACGCAAAGTCAATTTACGTCTTCTGTTTATCACGCAAAGCTAAGTTCTTGCTATCAGTGTATCACGCAAGAGAGGTTCTCGTCTTCAACGAGTCACGCAAACCTAGTTTGCGCTATTGTCTTCTCACGTGAATTCCCAGTTTGCGCTATCTGCCTATCACGCAAACCTCTAGTTTGCGCTATCTGTTTCAAGACATAGAATTTTTTTTCCTGAAGATTATCAGATATGGATTCTGCAAATTTGCATATCAAGCTCAGTTTTACAAAAATGATCTTATGATGTCTTTGGGTTCAGAAAATCGTCCTCCGGTGCTTATTGATGAAAACGAGTTTACACAGTGGCAAGATAGGTTTCTGAATTTATTGAGCGTCAAAAGAACGGAAATGACATGATGAATATTCTATCAGAAGGACCTTTTGAGAAACCCAAGTTGGCTTCTGGATTATATAAGCCTACCAAAGAATATTCACCTAATGAGTTATCGGAGTATCAAGTTGATCGTGATATAAAGGCAAATATGATGCTAGCCTTGCCAAACTCTATCTACAACAGGATTGATTGTTTCAAAAATCATCCGAATCTTATGTGGCAACAACTTGAAAAGATTATGCTTCGTTCTTCAGTTGTTACTCAACTCCGACATACTCGTTACATGAACAACTTTGAAGAATTCAAAGCCAAGGATGGGGAGCCATTGAAAACTGTGTATGAAAGATTCTGTGCCGTGATCAATGATCTGAGAAAAATAAAAGTGGAAAAGACTGAGCTTGAGACAAATCTGAAATTCCTTAATGCACTTCAACCTGAATGGAACAAATCTTGCCATCGCTTGAGGAATGATGTCAGAATTTCTTCCATGCAAATCCAAGAAATGTTTGAAATCTTGCTGACAGATGAATGCATAGTCATAGAGAAGAAAGCCAAACTGGATAAGAAGAAAAAGAAATCAGTAGACCCAGTTGCTCTTCTAACGAGCCATCTGACTAATCAAGAATTGTTTGATAATGCTTATGACGGGTCAACTGATAATGATGGCGAGGCGCTTCAGAAAGCAATGATCCTTCTCTCACAACATTATCAGAAAAAGTTCCAACCACGTTTTTTCTGAGTTCAAGTCAAG
The DNA here is from genome assembly GCA_023525745.1 of Arctium lappa. Lineage (NCBI taxonomy): Eukaryota > Viridiplantae > Streptophyta > Magnoliopsida > Asterales > Asteraceae > Arctium > Arctium lappa. The sequence goes on from CM042050.1 coordinate 99,610,137, forward strand.
ATTTACGCCAACAGTTGGTCACGCGAACCTGATTTTGCGCCACCTTCGGCTAGCGCAAACCTCTTTTTGCGCCACCAGTGTGTCGCACAAGCCTACCCTATTTTTCCTTTACTCTGATTTTGTATATCTTAAGCTGTATCGTCTCCAACATTTGCATGACCAAGTTGATCCAGATCATCAAGGTCATGAGGGGGAGAAGTCAAGGAGAATTTAAAGAGACAAAGAGCTCAAACGTTTATCTGTTGATCAAGATTCTGCTGCTCAAGATTCTATTTTTCAGATTCTGCTGCTCAAGATTCTATTTTTCTCAGCCATACTAGTCTTTTGCTGTTGAACCAATTGTTCCTTCAAGCTTATTCAAACTAGTCCAGTATTGTCAAGACAGCAAAAGCAACTGAACCTAAAAGATGCTGAGAAGATTTTTTTTAAAGAAAGTCAGAAAGCTTTGCAAAGTTGCTTGGATGGTTAGTGCTGTTTTAGAAGATTATTTTTGAAGACCACAGCGCCAATGATTACTAAGGGGGAGATTGTTAAGTCTGATTTTATAGTAATCATTGTATTTATAGGCTTGGTCTAATATTGTGTTTAGAGTCTCATACTATGTTGTATTGACCAGGGTATTTAAGTTCCTTCGGTCTTGTGTCTTTGTAACACTTCACGCATATTCTATAATAGAAATCTTACTTTGCGCTTACTTGCTCTCGCTCTCTACTTTCTCTCTCTAGGATTTAGAGATATTTGGATTATCAGATCTTGTTCTCATCCAAAAAGTGACTCTATCATGGAAAAAATGGGATCTATGTAATTATGCTGTTCTTACCTGGATATTGGGTTCCATGACTGAGGGTCTCTTTTTAGGACAAATTTTCTCTAAAGAGTCATCAAAAGTGTGGGAAGATTTGAAAGAAACATAAGATAAAGTGGATAGTTCTGTTATGTTTAATCTACATCAGAAAATTAATTCTCTAAATCAAAATGGTACATCTGTCTCTAAATATTATCATAACTTAAGTCATTGTGGAAACAATTTGATGCCCTTATTAAACTCCCTTCATGTACATGCAATGCTTCTAATGATTTTTGTGAACACACTCATCTTGTCAAAATTGATGCAATTTTTAATAGGACTTGATGATGTTTATCAACCTATTAGGAGCATCATCCTTATAAGGGATCCCCTTCCGTCGGTAAAAACAACCTTCTTTCTTGTATCTAGAGAACAATCTCACGTGGGATGAACACTTCTTCCCTTCGCACTAAAACACAACACTCAACTTCTTTAAGTATATCTACTGATATTTTAGAAGAAATTTGGCAGACCCTCCACTCTTGTGTGCAAATACTGTCACATAACATGGACACACCATTGAAAGGTGTTTTAAACTCATAGGGTTTCCAAAAGATTTTCAAATTAGACTAAGACCTCAAAATCAAAATTTTAAGCCCTTAGCTAGTAATTTGTGTGTGTTTGAATCTCACTCCACTAAACAACTTGTGGCCAAACCTTCATTTCCATTTCTGAGGAATAGGTTGCAAAATTCTTGGCCTAATTGTTCAAACACCCACTTCCGAAGGGGCATATGCTAATATGGCAGGTATGGCTAAAACCCATCGACCTGGTTGAATTATTGATTCTGGTGCAAAATCAACACATGACATCTAACACTATTAACCTTTAAAATGTGGTTGATGTGTCTGACCTAAACCTTAGGGTAAATCATCCTAATGGAACTGACGCAAAGATAAACAAAATTGGTATTTTTAAACTTTCAAATAATGTAACTTTGTTTGATGGGTTGGTTGTACCGGATTTCAATGTCAATCTATTATTTGTTCACAAATTGGCCAGGGATAATAAAGTGTTTGTAGGCTTTGATGAGTCTTGTTGTTATGTTCAGGATTCTCTTCGAAAGAGTGTTGTGGGGACCGGTAGTCAAGAGGGTGGACTTTATTTATTTGATGAAAATTGTAAGAGTGAGTCCTCTTCGTCCCACAATTTGACAGTGTCATATTTTGTATCTACACAATTATGACATAACCGTCTTGGTCACCCTGCGGACTAGGTGCTCAATGTTTTAAAGAACCAACTTAAAATTGGGAATGCTGTTAGTAATCTGTGTGAAATCTGCCATAAGACAAAACAAACTCGAGACAAGTTCACTTTAAGTGATTACAAGTCTAAGGGGTTGTTTGTTTTTTTTAAAAACCTCTTAATAGCTCTTAAGTCTGAATCATTCAGACCTTTTTACACACCACCTCTTATTAATCATAACTAAAATAAGACTTCAGACATTAGACCTCTTAAAAAACAAACGGGACCTAAATATCTCGGTGAATTAGTTCATTTAGATATTTGGGGTCCATATCTTGTTCAAAGTAGGGAAGGTTATAAATGTTTTCTTACCATTGTTGATGACCATACTCGTGCTGTTTGGGTTTATCTTTTAAAAGGAAAACATGAGGTTTTTGAAAATATTGTTGATTTTTACAATCTGTTAGTGACTCAATTTAGAAAGGTTGTCAAAATCTTTAAATTAATAATGGATATGATTTTACAAACTTAAGACTTAGCCAATTCTTTAAATCAAAAGGAATCATTCATCAAACATCTTGTGCTTACACACCCCTGCAAAATGGGGTTGTAGAACGCAAACATCGTCGCTTGCTTAATGTAGCTAAAGCTCTTATGTTTCAGGGAGGCATTCCTTTGAACATGTGGAGTGAGTGCATTCTAACTTCTACATACCTTATAAATATGACTCCTACTTCTGTTTTAAATGGTAAGTGTCCATATGAGCTTGTGTATGGTTTTCAGCCTGCTCTTACTCATATTAGAAACTTTGGTTGTCTATGTTTTCTTGTTAAACCAAACAACACTGATAAAATTAATTCTTGATTTGAAAAATGTATCTTACTTGGCTATGCTTATTTCCAAAAGGGATATAGATTGTATAGTTTAGAGTTAAGCAAAATTTTTGTTTGTCAGGATGTTATGTTTTATGAAAATGTTTTTCCCTTTAAAATGAGTGAGAACAGGTTAGACAAGTCCACTGATGATGTTAATACTTTAAATTTCTTTGATTCTATTTTACTACGTCTATTGAATATGTTAATTCAGGATCCGGTGATGAGGACCAAGACCACTCTCACAATGAGGTGTTTAATAAGCCTTTCCCAGATTCTAGTAACCGTAAAGTGGCTTCCAGAAGGCAAGGAGATGCGAAAATGCAATATGTAGCTAATTGCAGAAATAACAATGATGTGAAAAATTTGGGTAACCAAGTTTTACCTTCATCATCCCAATCTGTTAGAAATCCAATTAGGGTTTCTAGTCTTCCTTGAAAATTTGATGATTATGTTGTCGAAGGTAAGGTGGGATATGTGTAACACGCGAAATTTCAAGTAAGTACTGAGACTTCTTTAACCTTTCATTTTATGTGCTAAATGAAGTTGCTTGTGTCTGTTAAATTGCTATTATATCTAAGGCCTTTTATCCGTGAATAATCGGGAGCTTGTTAGTACAAAAATCCAATCGAAACAACAGGCCAGTGGTGACCGACGACAATGCTGGCGACATTGACACCTGTCAAAGTCGCCCTGGCAAAGTCGCTATGGGGGGTGTAACACCCTCAAATCTGGAAATAACAACTAATTTAAAATTTTCTGAATACACCAATAAATGATTCATCTACAATCATAAATTAAGATTTAACCTCGATACACACATTCATTCCATACGTACAGTCTATAACAAGAACGGGTGCTACTAAAACCCAATAGTAGTCACTATCTCCAAACTGCGGAAGACTTCACCAACTACTTACACTTGCACAAGCTAAGTCTCAACTCTTCATAGCTGCTAGAACCAAACCCCAACCGGAACCTGATGCACATGCCGACAAATAAAAAGGTTAGGCTTAACGCCTAGTGAGCTCAAGAGTTTTCAACATATAAAATTAACCTTTTAAAAGCATATATGCGGTTGAAATCATAATCTTTCAATTCGTTACTTCTTACATACGGAAACGACTCATTTTCCAATAATATGCACTTTAGGCAAAGAACACCAATTTAAACGTTTTCCAATCCAAACTACTTCAAGGACGAAGACACCAAAATAAACCGCCCATTCATAAATTTGGTTTAACACAAAACTCACTCAAAACGTGGATAGAAATTGAAGTCTCCATTTATGAACATACAAATAAAACTTTATATCCCAAAACACCTAATACGCGGGTGGGGCATAATACTCAATGTCAAGATCGAATTCTCAACAAGAATAAATTCTCAGAAACAATATCAAAGAAGTTTGCGGAATAACACTTTGATATTCAATGTAACAGTAATCAAAACAGTATATAATCAACAACTTGTAAACTTGTATTGAATGATTAGAATTACAAGATTACACACTCAACCTCAATATTGATGAACAGGCTCACCAATACGAATTCTACTTCTCTAGAATTAGGATCTATGCCTTGAGGTTGATTCTCTCTAAAACTTTAGAATGAATGAATTAATTCTAAACTATTCTATCAATTCTATACATATACTGAATAAAAGATAATAAAAAATCTTTAGTATATCTTCCATCATTATCTTTAATCCTTCCATGAATATCTTGATTCTTTACAGCTGTCATCCTTTCCATCCGGATCTTCAATTCATAAGCAGTACTAATCATAAGCAGCATAAACAACTAAGCAACACTAACCACTAGCAGTACTAACTAGCTAAGAAGTACTAACTTTGTTCAAGCAGCACTAACTTTGACTAGCAGTATTAATTCTACTAGCAGTAGTAATACTCAGCAGTATTAACTTTGAAGTCTTCTAGCAGTAGTAAATCTGAACTAGCAGCATTAATCATACTTGAGCTTTTCTTCAGTTCCCAACAATCTCCCCGTAACTTGACTTTTAAGGAAAGAAGTCAAGTTCTTCAGATTTTCTTCAAGATGCTTTCAACACTTCAGGTTCAGTTTCCCAAATTTGGATTTAGCCCCAGACTTTGATTTACAGTTCTTCTCACCACAAGTTTAGCCATCTCTGAATCCTTTGAGCATACCAGTGTAGCTTTAAGCATCCCTTCTAGCTTCTCCTTGCTATGCTTATAAATTTTGTCCACTAGATAGTATTCATGATAACAGTTGTCTATGGTAATCATGTATACTCCACAGTTTTCAAAAAGTATCCATTTATCAATCTTCTTGAATATAAACTCATGACGATGATCTTTAATCCTATAAGCCACTCTTTCTGGATCAAACATCATGCACAAGTATTCCATTGCTATCTTGAAAAGATTCTCTTCAGTACCTTTCAACACAGGCTCATAGAGTTTTATCCCCACTTTGTATAATTCTTCTATATCAGCTCTTGAACAACTTCTGATAACTCTCCCCCATGTTGAATATGCTTCAAATGAGCCATCAGCTCTTTTGATTATGAAGAAATCCTTTCCATTATCTCTTAGAATGTCCCAGAAGGTAATCTCAGGAGCTTTCATGGAGATTGGAACAGCCTTCATAGGTTCTACTATGGTCATATACAAATCCATACTCTCAATAGTTTGCTTATTGGATTGCTCTGGACTTTGCACAGGTTCTGTTGGAGGTGTGACTGAAGGTTCTGCTTCCTTTTCAGTTTCTTCCACCCTTGTCCTTTTCAACTGCCTTTTTGAAGCAATTGACTTCACTCTCTTTCTAGACTTGGCTTCTACACCAACACCCTCATGTTCTTCCTTCTTCTCTTCAGCTTTGTCTTTTGAGGGTGTGGTCTCCTCAGGGAATGGTCTTTGAATGTTCAGGTCATACCTCTCCTTCATTCTTCTCTCAGCCTCTTCCCTTTTAGATGAATCCCCTTGAAGTTTATCCATCTCTTTCTTGTACAACTCTTCAACCTGATTGTATGCCATGTTTGTGAACATCTCCCCCTTGACTCCAATTGTACCTTTCAGGAAATTTATCATTTTTCTTCTTTCCTGATTGGCCAAAAAGGTCTTGGAGGGTTGTCTCTTCTGCTTTTTGAGTGGCATTCTTTTGACTTGTACTTTCTTGGCCTGAGCTGCTGTTTTCATGCTTTTCTGATACTCTTCATTTAGTTTTCTGGCCATTTCAGTGCAAGCTCTCTATCCTTCTCAGATTGTAGCAGTTCCTCTTTTTCCATCTCAGCTTGAAGTTGTTTTGCTACTTCTTCATCTAACTCCACCTGGTTCTTCTTTGAGGGTTGTTCAGATTCAACCATCTTAGCTTTACCCTTTGCATCCTTCAAACCTGCCTCACTTCTTTCTTTTGTCTTCTTTTCAAGGCCTCCTTCATTGATGACCACTCCCTTGGCCTTTTGAGGAGCTTTAGGAGTGTCATTCTTTGCTTTTACCAAAGTTTCTGCTATTTCCAATTCTTCAACAGATAGCCCTGTTACTGCTGCTACCTGTTCTGTTACTGCTGCTGCTTGAACCTTATCTGTTTCTACTGCTTGTGCTTCTGTTTCTGCAGCTTTCTCCCCCTTAACATCAAATCCCATCTCAGAAGTACTTTCCTTTTCTGCTTCAACCTCTGAATTCTCCCCCTTGTTGAAAGCATCATTAGCATTTTTCCTCTTCTTCAAAACAAATTGCCTTCTCCTCTTCTTTTGCACCAATCTTGTTACCATTTTCTTCAATTTGGTAATCTGTACTTGTTGAGACAGGATCACCATTTTTATTTCTTCAATGTCTTTCCCCTGCTTGATGACATCCATGTTTATGTTACCCATAGCATCCATCAATTCTTGATAGTTATATCTGTCCTCACCTTCTCCAGAAGTGTTACCCTCTATTGAAGGATCATGGGATCTTTTTGTAGTGGAAGCCTTCTGCCTAGCAGAAGCACTATCCACCCCTTTGGTTTATTGGCACCGGGGACCTTTGAATGATTGTTCATTCAAAGTTGCCATGGGAGAGGTCTTATGTATGTTACCACTGTCCTCCTCTGTGCTAGCAGGAGTAGTGGCAGCCTCAGGACCCATATGCTCAACCTCCTCCTCAGAGAGCACCTCCTTTGGGTTGGGAGACACCCTTGTGGTTTCCCTGTAGATATTCTCTAAGGGAGAATCCTCCCTTAGAGGGCTTAAAGGCTTAGGGGTTGTTGGTACAAGAAGGGAAGGAGCCTTCTTTACCTGTTTCCTTTTGTATGTTTGGGTGATTGGTGAAGTTGGTTTATCAAGAAAAGACTGGGGAATTGATTTAGAGTGGGAAGGTTGGGATTGGCTAGCAGTGGGTTGATCTAATGGGGGCCTGGACCCTGCTACCATACCTTCATCAGTTTGGGACACCACCATCATTGTAGAGAACAATGGGGTGTCAACTCCTTCCGAGTCCCCATCAGATCTTCTCATATTTGAGAAAACCTTGCCTTTAGGGGGTTTTGGTACATATATCCCATCAAAATGAGGAATATCCGTCAATTCGTGGGTGATAACTGCTTGAACAAACCTGGGGTACATATAAAAGCTCTTTTTGTTTCCCAAGTTTGAGACAAGATCATTGAAAATCATTTGGGAAAAATTATACTTTCTGGCAGTGGCTAAGCATACCAGAGCATAAGCAATGGTGCTACTGAACTCACTCCATCCAGTAGTCTTTTTAGAGATACAATGCATAAGGGTATGGACAAAGAAACGCCATTGAGGTGAAAATTTTGCTTTTAAGAACTTGAACACACCAATGGGCCTCCATACCCCATTCTTGAAAGAGTAGAAAACAGTTCATCATTAGAGATAGAAGTTATACCAGAGGCATCGTCTAGACGTAGACTGATGCGAATTACCTCTTCAGTAACTGTTAATGGCTTGCCACACACCTTCGTCTTGATCATTTGCACACCATTCTCAGTAACAATGGTGGCATGTGCCCAGAATTGCCTCTGATGCTCTATGAAGATAGTAGGAGATATAGTGAGAGCATGGGCAATGCGGCTGGACTTCAGAAAGTCGACTATCTGATGAAAACCTTCAGCTTGTTTTGGCTTTTGGAGCATCGCGATTTCATTGTGCTCGTCAATGAACGCCATTGATGCCATGGATCTTTGAAAATTCTTGCCTGAGAACTTTGAACTTGAGAAAGAAAGGGTTTAGAGCGCAAGTGAACAGTATGCAAAGAGTCGTTATGAAAATTTAGGCGGGCAAAGAGTATTTATAGTATTCGGGACATAAGCAGTATTAACCTAGAGCAGTATTAACTGAAAGCAGTATTAACTGAAAGCAGTATTAACTGAAAGCAGTATTAACTGAAAGCAGTATTAACCACTAGCAGTATTAACTAACTAGCAGTATTAACTGACAGCAGTATTAACCACTAGCAGTATTAACTAACTAGCAGTATTAACTGACAACAGTATTAACCACTAGTAGTATTAACTAACTAGCAGTATTAACTAACTAGCAGTATTAACTGACAGCAGTATTAACCACTAGCAGTATTAACTGTGCATTGGCAGTATTAACCATACTTACTCTTTTAAGCTTGTGATACACTGAGTACTGCTATAAATATCCTGCAAAATAAGATTAGTAACACCAAGAATAAACAATATACAGGTATGTAACCACTCTTTGAGAAGAGGTTTATTCAGAGTTGATCATTCCCACACTTGTTACCAAGAAAGTGAATCTACCCACATCAAAAGCTTTAGTGAATAGATCAGCAAACTGGTTATCAGTGTGAACTTTTACAACTTGAATAAGTTTCTTTTCATTACAGTCTCTTATGAAGTGATACCTGATCTCAATGTGCTTTGTCTTTGAGTGCTTGACAGGATTATTCACAATGCTAATAGCACTGCTATTATCTATAAAAATTGGAGTGTGTAGAAAGGTTACCCCATAATCTAGTATTTGATTCTGAATCCATAAGACTTGAGAACAGCAACTTGCAGCTGCTATGTACTCTGCCTCTGTTGTAGATGTGGATACTGTGGTTTGTTTCTTGCACTGCCATGAAACTAGTCTTGCACCCAAAAACTGACATCCTCCAGAAGTAGATTTTCTGTCCAAGTTTGCTCCACCTAGATCACTATCTGAGTATGCAAGCAGGTCAAAGGATGAGTCATGAGGATACCAAAGTCCCAATCTGGATTGCCCTTTGAGATATCTGAATATCCTCTTAACAGCTTGATAGTGAGATTGCTTTGGCCTAACTTGGAATCTTGCACATACACAGACTGGAAACATTATATCTGGCCTAGAGGCTGTAAGATACATGAGAGAGCCAATCATGGATATATAATGATGAACATCCATATCCTCCCTCTCAAGATCTGCTGTTATCTGCTTGTGTGTCTCCATAGGTGTGCTGGCAGGTTTTGAATTTGAGAAACTAAACTTGGTTATGACAGGATCGAATTCTTAACAAGAATTAATTCTCAGAAACTAATATCAAAGAAGTTGCGGAATAACACTTTGATATTTAATAAAACAGTAAACAAAACAGTATATGATTAACAAACTGTAAACTTGTATTGAATGCTTGAAGCTACAAGATTACACACTCAACCTCAATATTGATGAACAGGCTCACCAATACGAATTCTACTTCTCTAGAATTAGGAACTACGCCTTGAGGTTGATTCTCTCTCTCTAACAAATTAAATTTCAAAAACTATTTTAATCTATTCTATACATTCTATACATATACTGATCAAAAGATAATTACAAATAATAAACAAATCTGCAGTATATCTTCCATGTATATCTTCTATGTATATCTTCAGTATATCTTCAGAATATCCAGCTGTCGTACTTTCCATCTGAATCTCTTTAGCAGCACAAATGATGCTCAGCAGCATTAACTTCTTCTAGCAGCATTAACTACTTCCAGCAGCATTAACTACTAAGCAGTACTAACTACTAGCAGTACTAACTAGCTAAGCAGTACTAACTTTGTTCAAGCAACACTAACTTTGACTAGCAGTAGTAATACTCAGCAGTATTAATCTTCAAAGTACTCTGGCAGTACTAACTCTGAACTAGCAGTAGTAACCAGCATTTGTACTAGCAGTAGTAACCATACTTAGTAGAATCTTCAGTTCCCAACAATCTCCCCCTAACTTGACTTTTAGAAGAGAAGTCAAGTTCTTCAGATATTTCTTCATAAGCTCTCCAAGATGCTCCCAAAACTTCATAGTGGCCTATATTCCAGTATTTGCATCCAATCCCAAACTCTGATTGATGGTTCTTTGGATCAAGTATTTAGCCATCTGTGAATCTGGAATACACCCTAGCTTTTTCTTCAGCATGGCATGAAGCTTCAGTCTGCTATGATTATACACTTTATCCACTAGGAAGTACTCAGTGTGATTTAAATCTAAAGTCACTGCATATACTCCACTAGTTTCATATAGAGTCCAATTATTCACTGTTTGAAACACATTTCTGATTACCTCCTCTACTTCATCAGGTTTGAACATCATACACAGATACTCCATTACCAGCTTTTTGATTGAAATCTCTGGAGCTTTCAGTTCATCTGCATATGTCTTCATCCCTATTTCAAACATTTCTTCAATATCAGACCTTGAGCATGTTCTGACAATCTTACTCCAAGTGCTGTACACCTCATATTTCTCATCTTTTCTCTTCAGTCTGATATACTCTTTTCCATCCACTGTCAATGTATCCCAGTGAATGACCTCAGGAGGCTTAACTCCTACAGGTTCTGCAGAAATTGGTTCAGGCACTTTGTCCATCACTACCATATACAAACTTACATCATCTTTGGTTGTTGACTCTTGCTGGCTGGATGACTCAGGTGCCACTTCTTCTTCAGCAACCTTTTGTTCTTCTGGTAATCTAGGCTTCTTGTTTTTCTTTCTTTTAGCCATCATTTTGGTTCTCTTCAAAATCTTTTGAACCTGCACCAGAGTCTCTTCCTTATCCTTTTCTTCCTTTTTCTCTGCCATTTCTTTGATAGGAGTTCCCTCTTCACTTTCAGGGAATGGTTGATTCATGTCAATATCATTACTCTCCTTGGCCTTCTTTTCAAATTCCACTCTATCCTTTTCATTGCTCTTCAGCTTCCCCATTTCTTTCTCATAGAGGTCCCTGATTTGATCAAAATTCATCTTCACAAACATTTCTTTCTTTACCCCAATTGCACTCCTCAAGAAAGTTATCATTTTGTTTCTTTCCTGAGTGGCAAGGTAAGTTTGTGAAGGTCTTCTTTTCTTTGCACTTGATTTAGCTATCATAGCCTTTCTCAGACTTATGGCCCTTTGTTTAGCTTTTTCAGTTTCAAGCCCTTTTTGATAGGCTTTATTTAACTCAGCAGCTAAAGCTTTTGCCATCTCCCTGTCCTTCTCCACCTGAGCTCTTTCTTCTTTTTCCATCTCCTCCTGCATCTTCCTTGCTAAGGCTTCATCTGATTCAACCAACCTTTGCTTCTTGACACGTTGATCAGATTCCACCATTTTTGCTTTTCCCTTATTCTTTGCTTCTGCAGCCTTGTCTTTCTGTTCTGATTTCCTATCTCCCCCTTCATTTATGACCACTCCCTTTGCTTTGGGAGTGTCATTCTTTGCTTTGATTAGCATTTCAGCTACTTCAAGTTCTGTTGGTAAGAACTCTGTTACTGCTGCTTGTGAGGTTTCAGCAGCATTAACAGTTTCTGCTTCTGGTTGAACTGAAACTTTTTCCTTTTCTGCTTCCCTCTCCCCCTCAACTTCAACTTTCTCTTTTTCAAGCTCCCCCTCTCTTGTTGCTTCTACCATGTTGATCTCCCCCTTTTTGGGAGCATCCTTCTCAAATTTTCTTCTCCTTAGCACAAATTGTTTCCTCTTCTGTTTCTGTACTAGTTTCATTACCAACTTCTTGAGCTTGGTAATCTGCACTTGTTGAGATAGGATGACCAGCTTCAGCTCCTCTATTTCTTGTCCTTGCTTAATAACATCCTGATTGATGTTTCCCATGGTTTCCATCAATTCCTCATAGTTATATCTGTCCTCACCTTCTCCAGGAGTGTTACCCCCTATTGAAGGATCATTGGATCTTTTTGAAGTGGAAGTCTTCTGCCTAGCAGAAGCACTATCCACCCCCTTGGTTTCTTGGCACCAGGGACCTTCAAATGATTGCTCATTTGAAGTTGCCATGGGGGAGGTCTTATTGATGTTACCACTGTCCTCCTCTGTGCTAGCAGGAGTAGTGGCAGCCTCAGCACCCATATGCTCTTCCTCCTCCTCAGAGAGCACCTCCTTAGGGTTGGGAGACACCCCTGTGGTTTCCCTATGGATATTCTCTAAAGGAGAATTCTCCTTTAGAGGGCTTACAGGCTTAGGGGATTCTGGTACAAGAAGGGAAGGAGCCTTCTTTACCTGTTTTCTCTTGTAAGTATGGGTAATTGGAGAGGTTGGTTTTGCAAGAAGGGACTGGGGAATTGTTTTTGAGTGAGAAGGTTGGGCTTGGCTAGCAGTGGGATGGTCTAATGAGGGCCTTGACCCTGCTGCCATACCTTCAGTGGTTTGGGACACCACCATCATTGTAGAGAACAATGGGGTGTCAACTCCTTCCGAGTCCCCAGCAGATCTTCTCATATTTGAGAAAACCTTGCCTTTGGGGGGTTTAGGTACATATACCCCAACAGGTTGAGGTATATCCGTCAATTCATGGTTAATAACTTCTTGAATAAACCTGGGATACATAAAGAAACTCTTTTTGTTTCCCATGTTTGATACAAGATCACTGAATATCATTTTTGAGAAATTATACTTTCTGGCTGTGGCCAAGCAGACCAAAGCATAGGCAATTGGACTGCTGAACTCACTCCATCCAGTAGTCTTTTTGGAGATGCAATGCATCAAGGTATGAACAAGAAAACGCCATTGGGGTGAAAATTTTGCTTTTGAGAATTTGAAAACACCCAATGGGCCTCCATACCCCATTCTTGGAAGGGAAGAAAACAGTTCATCATTGGGAATAGAAGTTATACCAGAAGCATCGTCTAGACGTAGACTGATGCGAATAACTTCTTCAGATACAGATAGGGGTTGGTCACACACCCTGGTCTTGATCATCTGCACACCATTCTCAGTAACAATGGTGGCATTGGCCCAGAATTGCCTCTGATGCTCGATGTAGATGGTAGGAGCAACAGTGAGAGCATGAGCAATGTGGCTTGACTTGAGGAAATCCACAATCTGGTGGAATCCTTCGGCTTGTTTGGGCTTCTGTAGCATTGCGATCTCATTGTGCTCATCGATAAACGCCATGGATGCCATTGAACTGGGATGTTGTTGCCTGGAATACTAGGTACTTGAGAGAAAAAGATTAGAAGAGCAAGTGAACAGTATGCAAAGAGTCGTTATGAACGTTTAGGCGGGCAAAGGGTATTTATAGTATTCAGATTATAAGCAGTATTAACCTAGAGCAGTATTAACTAACTAGCAGCATTAACTGCGAGCAGTATTAACTGACTAGCAGTATTAACTGCGAGCAGTATTAACCGCGAGCAGTATTAACTAACTAGCAGTATTAACTGCGAGCAGTATTAACCGCGAGCAGTATTAACTAACTAGCAGTATTAACCAACTGACAGTATTAACCAACTGGCAGTATTAACCAACTGGCAGTATTAACCAACTGGCAGTATTAACCAACTGGCAGTATTAACCAACTAGCAGTATTAACCAACTGGCAGTATTAACCAACTAGCAGTATTAACCAATTGGCAGTATTAACTGTACTTACTCCTTGAAGCTTAGGCTGGATTGAGTACTGCTATGTATGCCCTGCAAAGATAGATTAGTAGCACCAAGAAACTATAGTATTCAGTTATTTATCCACTTTTTGAGATAAAGCTTATTCAGAGTTGATCATTCCCACACTTGTTACCAAGAAAGTGAATCTACCCACATCAAAAGCTTTGGTGAATAGATCAGCAAACTGGTTGTCAGTATGAACTTTCACAACTTGAATAAGTTTCTTTTCATTACAGTCTCTTATGAAGTGATACCTAATCTCAATGTGCTTTGTCTTAGAGTGCTTGACAGGATTATTTACAATGCTGATAGCACTGCTATTATCAATAAAGATGGGAGTGTGTAGAAAGGTTACCCCATAGTCCAACATTTGATTCTGAATCCATAAGACCTGAGCACAGCAACTTGCAGCTGCTATGTACTCTGCTTCTGTTGTAGATGTGGACACTGTGGTTTGTTTCTTGCACTGCCATGAAACTAGTCTAGCACCCAAGAACTGACATCCTCCAGAAGTAGACTTTCTGTCCAAGTTTGCCCCACCTAGATCACTGTTTGAGTATGCAATTAGGTCAAAGGGTGAGTCATGAGGATACCAAAGTCCCAATCTGGGTTGTCCTTTGAGATATCTGAATATCCTCTTAACAGCTTGAAAGTGAGATTGCTTTGGCCTAACTTGGAATCTTGCACACACACAGACTGGAAACATTATATCTGGCCTTGATGCTGTGAGATACATGAGAGAGCCAATCATGGATCTGTAATGATGCACATCCATATCCTCCCCCTCAATATCTGCTGTGATATGTTTGTGTGTTTCCATAGGTGTACTAGCAGGTTTTGACTCTGAGAAACCAAACTTGGTTAGAATGTCCTGCACATACTTGGATTGACATATGAAGATGCCATCTGACTTCTGTTGAACTTGGAGTCCAAGGAAGAAAGTAAGTTCCCCCATGGAACTCATTTTAAACCTTTGATGCATTAGATCTTCAAACTCCTTGCACATGATATCTTTTGTAGATCCAAAGATAATGTCATCAACATAAATTTGGACCAACAGGATATCCTTCTTCTTTCGCTTGATAAATAGAGTCTTATCAATGACTCCTCCTTCAAAGCCATTGTCCAAGAGATAGGATGACAGAGTGTCATACCATGCTCTTGGAGCTTGATGCAGTCCATAAAGAGCTTTCTTCAATTTGTATACCCTGTCTGGATAGCTTGGGTTTTCAAACCCTGGTGGTTGACAGACATATACCTCTTCTTCAATTGATCCATAGAGAAAAGCACTCTTTACATCCATTTGATAGACTTTGAAGTTCATGTAAGAAGCATAGGCTAGGAATAATCTGATAGCTTCTATCCTAGCCACAGGTGCAAAGACTTCTTCATAATCTATACCCTCTTCTTGAGTATACCCTTGAGCCACTAGCCTTGCTTTGTTCCTTATGACAATTCCTCTTTCATCTCTCTTGTTCCTGAAGATCCACTTTGTGCCAATTGCTCTGTGACCTTTAGGAAGGTCTACCAGATCCCATACATCTTGTAGTTTGAACTGCAGCAATTCTTCTTGCATTGCTTCTATCCAGCTGGATTCTTTCATTGCATCATGTGCCTTTTTAGGCTCAAGCTGGGATAGAAAGCAAGACAACACTGTATGCTGTTGATCTTGCATTTCTTGAAGTCTACTCTGATGTCTAGTCATCATAGGAGATGATATATCTCCTATTACCAGCTGTGGAGGATGATTCTTTTGAACTCTTGTGTTATGACTGGGTTCTTCATTAACATCAGCTTCTAGATTGGAGTCATTCAACTCTACTGAAGTGTTTTCAGCTGCTACTTCTGATTCTTTATCTTCTTGATTCTCTTCATCTCTACTTTGTCTTGGTCCAGTAGATTGTTCTATTTCACAGTCTTCAAAAGAATTCACTGTGGGAGTAGGAAAGATCACTGATTTAGATACACTTTCTTGAACTTGTGTAGTCCCTGATCCTTCACCTCCTGAACCTGCATGATCATTACTACTGAAACCAAAGGAGTTAGTTAGTGAATCAATGTCAAATAGCCATTGAGGACCAGTCCCAATAGGATTTGGTGTGTTCTCATTGCATTTGACATTGTCACTCTCTTCAATTATTCTAGAAGATGAATTGAAAACTCTGTAGGCCTTACTTTGAGATGAATAACCAACAAGAAATCCATCATCTGCTTTGCTATCAAACTTACCTAGGTGAGTTTTGGTATTGAGAATGGTACAAGGACACCCAAAAGGTTTGAAAAATCCAATAAAGGGTTTTCTTTTATTTAAAAGCTCATATGGTGTCTTGTTCTTTGGCTTAACTACTAGAACTCTGTTTTGGACATAACAGGCAGTATTAACTGCTTCAGCCCAGAAGGTAATTGGCAGTTTTGAATCAGCCAATAGAGATCTAGCAGCCTCTATTAATGTCCTATTTCTCCTTTCAGCAACACCATTCTGTTGAGGAGTCTTAGGAGCACTATACTGTCTCTCAATTCCTTTTTCTTCA
Organism: Arctium lappa; assembly: GCA_023525745.1. Taxonomy (NCBI): domain Eukaryota; kingdom Viridiplantae; phylum Streptophyta; class Magnoliopsida; order Asterales; family Asteraceae; genus Arctium; species Arctium lappa. The sequence goes on from CM042050.1 coordinate 99,626,397, forward strand.
CAAAAGGTGTTTAGATCAAAATTTTTGAATTCAGTCCCATTATCTGATCTAATGACTTTTACTTTTTGATTAGTTTGGTTTTCAATTCTCAGGATAAAGGACTTGATCAGTCCACTTGTCTCATCCTTAGTCCTTAGAAAATATACCCAGGAGAATCTAGAGTAATCATCAACAATAACCAAGCAGTAAGATTTCTTGCCTATACTCATAACATTTGTAGGACCAAACAGATCCATGTGTAGTAACTGGAGACAAGAAGAAATAGAGTTTATCTCTTTGGTCTTATGAGAAGTTTTATGTTGTTTGCCTTTGAGACAAGCAACACAATGATCATCACATGAAAAGACTTTAGAAGGTAAACCTCTTACAAGGTTGTTTTTAACAAGTTTATTCATAGTCTTAAAATTCATGTGACACATCCTTCTGTGCCATAGAGAGGATTCATCTATAGAAGCTTTTGAAACAAGACAATTTAGAGATGAATCACTTTTAACATTTTCCATATCTAGACAGTAAACATTGTCCTTTCTTGGAGTTCTTAGTAGTATCATGCTTTCATCAACTACTTTGAACCCTGGAGCAAGGATCATACATTCAGTATTTGTAAATAATATACTATGTTGTTTGTCACAAACCTGTGATACACTTAACAGGTTGTATTTTAATTGATCAACATAGTAGACATCCTCAAATGTCATCTTACCTTTGGTGACATTACCTTTTCCACTTATCTTACCACCAGTAAGATTGTCTCCAAAAGCAACATGTCCTCCATTGATATGCTTGAAATCCTGAAGGCATGACATGTTGCCTGTCATGTGCCTAGAGCAACCACTATCAACATGCCATATGCTCCTTCCCTTGAGCTGTTGGTTGCCCTGCACATAGGATAGATCAGTTAGTATGAAGTAGGAACCCAAGCCAAAGTGGTCTTGGGTACCCCTTTCTCATCAAAATACTTGCATTCTTTCTTGACAAGATTTTTAAAATCAGAACACTTAGTATTTGAATACTTTGTCAAGATTATTGGCTTAGTAGTACTAATACTAGAAGCAGCACTATCTTTAGAAGTACTAACAGAGTTAGAAGTACTAACAAGTTTGGCAGTATTAACCTTGTTGGCAGCACTAACAGAGTTAGCAGTATTAACATTTATAGAAGTACTAACAATGTCAGCAGTACTACCATTTCTAGCAGCAGTATTGCTTCTAGCAGTACTATCACTGTTAGCAGCACTATTTGTAGTAGCAGTACTAACAGTTTTAGTACATTTTGGAATCCACATCTTGACATTATCTTCCATATTATGTTTCTTCATGTGGCTTTTAGTTTTAACAACTTTCTTAGCCACATGGTTCTTTTCTTTCTTCCTATAACCCAAGGATTTTTGAGAAGGTCTTTGAAAATTCATCTTTTGGTTCATAGGATTAAAGTAGCAGTATTTGGCAATGTGGTTCAGCTTTCCACAGATAAAACAAGGTTTTGGTCTATTAATTTTTTTCAGATCAACCCCTTGTTTTTGTGCCCATTGATTGTTCCAGTTTCTCTGATTTCCCCTTGGTTTATCAAGTTTTTGGGGCTCATATTTATTGCATGCACACTGCTTGCAAGGGATAGGGTTCACCACAGTGGTCTGTTTATAGTGAACTTTCTTGTTCTTTCCCTCAGTCTTTTCTATCTCTTTGGACTTGATCCAGTGCTTTCCACATCCCTCATTGGTGATTATGTGGTTTTCTATAGGAATCTCATCACTCACAGTATTGTCCTTATCCTTAACAATTTCTTTCTCAGTGTTATCCTTGACAACCACATTATCTAAGGGATCTATCTCAGTTGCTCCCTTAGGTAGATCCTTCCTATCCTTTGTTTCTAACAACTCTGAACTAGGAGGGATGTAGTTGTTGTTATAGGGTGGTGGTGTGTTATTGTACCCTATTCCTCTTCTCAGTTTATCATGAATCTGAGTTTGTAACAAAGAATTCATTGCTTTGGAAGCATTAGAAAACTTTTCTACATCAAGTTTGACTTTAGCTAGCTCTCCTCTTAGCTTTTCAGTCTCTTCTTTAGATCTGGTCAGTTGAAGCTCTAAGTCCTTCTTCTCCCACTTCCAGTAATTTGTGTCATAAGAGTGTTGAAGCTCATTAGCTTGAAAACCCTTAATCTGCTCTTCAAATCTCTCAACAATCCTCACATAATTTTTTATGTCTTTTTCCAATCTCTTAAGGTCATCACTCATGTTCTGGTTGTGGTCCCTATACCTTTTAACAGTGTTAATGCAATTTTGAGTACAAAGATTGGAAATTACCTCTGTTGGGAGATCGGATACCTCTGCCATTAGAGCTTGATTCTGGATGGCCTCTTCAGCTTGATCACTCCAATCAAATCCCATACCTTGTTGAGAAACAAGAGCTTGTGCAGAGTTTCTGTTATTATTGAAGCTTCCAGATTGAGCTTGTTGGTGACTGTTATTCTGAGACATTCCACTTCTGCATTCTCTAGCAAAGTGTCCCTTTTGATGGCATTTGTAGCATTCCACCTTAGACTTGTCAAATCCTGCTCCATCTTCTCTTCTTTGGGAGAAAGTGTTTCTCCCAGTTCTTTTGATGAACTTTTTAACTCTCATGGAGAGCATGGCCATCTGCCATTTAATGTCCATCTCTTCAAGATCATCTGGATGGAGTTGTTCCAAGTCATCATTAATGAGAGAAGAGTTTCCATGACTTGCCAGAAAGGCCTCAAACACAGTTTCAGTGCCTTTCTCTTGGTTTGTTCCATTGGCAACACTAACTGATTCAGGGTTGGATGTAGAATCAGTTGATGCTGAGAGAAGTGCAGCATTGTGAACATACCCAGAAGGCCTCCTTTTTGCCTCTACCTCAGATTCAAAAACTCTTAGATCATTATAGAGATCATCAAGTTCCTTTTCTTCCAGTTGATCATTCTGTCTGAAAGAAACAGTATACATGGTCCATTCATCACTCAAGGACCTTAGAAACTTTCTGTTCAGATCATCTTGATCAATTTATACTCCCACTGTGGCTAGTTCACCAATAAGTTTGTTGAACCTGTCAAAAGTTTGAGTCATGGACTCATTCTTAGTTGACATAAAGTTCTCATATTGTTGCTTCAGAATGGCTTTCTGATTTCTCTTGGTACTTTTGGTACCAGAGAATCTCTTCTCCAGAGCATTCCAGAGCATCTTTGCATCAGTGCAGTTACAGAACTGATGTTGATATTCATTGGGAATAGCCAAGAGCAAGGTGCTCAAGGCTTTCATCTCTGTCTGTCTGATCTTTCTATCTGCATCAGTTTTTGGTGGTGTCCTTTTTCCATCTACACCAATCTTTCCTTCTTCAGAAGGACCATTCTCTATGATGTCCCACATAGAATAGTCAGTAAGGAGTATGTACTGCTTGATTCTGATCTTCCACATATCGAATTCATTAGGTCTAAGCATTGGAACCTTTGAGACCAAAGTACTGCTTGATTCTGCAAGATTTTCCATGATGACTAGATGTTTCTGAGAGAACAGGCTCTGATACCACTTGACAGGATCGAATTCTTAACAAGAATTAATTCTCAGAAACTAATATCAAAGAAGTTGCGGAATAACACTTTGATATTTAATAAAACAGTAAACAAAACAGTATATGATTAACAAACTGTAAACTTGTATTGAATGCTTGAAGCTACAAGATTACACACTCAACCTCAATATTGATGAACAGGCTCACCAATACGAATTCTACTTCTCTAGAATTAGGAACTACGCCTTGAGGTTGATTCTCTCTCTCTAACAAATTAAATTTCAAAAACTATTTTAATCTATTCTATACATTCTATACATATACTGATCAAAAGATAATTACAAATAATAAACAAATCTGCAGTATATCTTCCATGTATATCTTCTATGTATATCTTCAGTATATCTTCAGAATATCCAGCTGTCGTACTTTCCATCTGAATCTCTTTAGCAGCACAAATGATGCTCAGCAGCATTAACTTCTTCTAGCAGCATTAACTACTTCCAGCAGCATTAACTACTAAGCAGTACTAACTAGCTAAGCAGTACTAACTTTGTTCAAGCAGCACTAACTTTGACTAGCAGTAGTAATTCTACTAGCAGTAGTAATACTCAGCAGTATTAATCTTCAAAGTACTCTGGCAGTACTAACTCTGAACTAGCAGTAGTAACCAGCATTTGTACTAGCAGTAGTAACCATACTTAGTAGAATCTTCAGTTCCCAACAGGTTAGAATGTCCTGCACATACTTGGACTGACAGATAAAGATTCCATCTGACTTCTGTTGAACTTGGAGTCCAAGGAAGAAAGTAAGTTCCCCCATGGAACTCATCTTGAACCTTTGATGCATTAGTTCCTCAAACTCCTTGCACATGTTGTCTCTTGTTGATCCAAAGATAATATCATCAACATAGATTTGGACCAGCAAGATATCCTTCTTCTTTCTCTTGATGAATAGAGTCTTATCAATGACTCCTCTTTCAAAGCCATTTTCCAAGAGATAGGATGACAGAGTGTCATACCATGCTCTTGGAGCTTGATGTAGTCTATAAAGTGCTTTCTTCAATTTGTATACCCTGTCTGGATAGCTTGGGTTTTCAAACCCTGGTGGTTGACAGACATATACTTCTTCTTCAATTGAGCCATAAAGAAATGCACTTTTGACATCCATTTGATAGACTTTGAATTTCATATAAGAAGCATAAGCTAGGAATAATCTAATTGCTTCTATCCTAGCCACAGGTGCAAATACTTCTTCATAGTCTATTCCTTCTTCCTGTGTATATCCTTGAGCCACCAACCTTGCTTTATTCCTTATCACTATGCCTCTTTCATCTCTCTTATTCCTGAAGACCCATTTTGTTCCTATTGCTCTTTGGCCTTTAGGAAGGTCTACCAGATCCCAAACATCTTGTAGCTTGAACTGCAATAGCTCTTCTTGCATGGCTTCTATCCAACTGGATTCTTTCATAGCATCATGTGCCTTTTTAGGCTCAAGCTGGGATAAAAAGCAAGAAAGCACTGTATGTTGTTGATCTTGCATTTCTTGAAGCCTGCTTTGATTTCTAGTCATCATAGGAGAAGATATATCCCCTATCACCAGCTGTGGAGGATGATTCTTTTGAGTTATGCTGTGATGACTAGGTTCTTCATTAAGTTCCACCTCTAGATTAGAGTCATTCAACTCAACTGAAGTGTTTTCAGTAGCTACTTCTGGTTCTTTATTTTCTTGAGTCTCCTCATCTCTACTTTCTTCTTCACTTTGACTTGGTCCAGTAGATGGTTCCTTTTCACAGTCTTCAACAGGATCCACTGTGGGTATGGGAAAGATCACAAATTGAGATATACTTTCTTGAACTTGTGTAGTCCCTGATCCTCCCTTACCTGAACCTGCATAATCATCACTACTGAAACCAAAAGAGTTAGTTAGTGAGTCAATGTCAAATAGCCACTGAGGACCAGACCCAATGGGATTTGGTGTGTTCTCATTGCATTTGACATTGTCACTTTCTTCAATTATTCTAGAAGAAGAGTTAAAGACTCTGTAAGCCTTACTCTGAGATGAGTAACCAACAAGAAATCCATCATCTGCTTTGCTATCAAACTTACCTAATTAGATTTGGTATTGAGAATTGTACAAGGACACCCAAAAGGTTTGAAAAATCCAATGAAAGGTTTTCTTTTATTTAAAAGCTCATAAGGGGTCTTGTTCTTTGGCTTGACCACTAGAACTCTGTTTTGGACATAACAAGCAGTATTAACTGCTTCAGCCCAGAAGGTAATTGGCAGTTTTGAATCAGCCAACAGAGATCTAGCAGCCTCTATTAATGTCCTATTTCTCCTCTCAGCAACTCCATTTTGTTGAGGAGTCCTAGGGGCACTATATTGTCTCTTAATACCTTTTTCTTCACAAAAGGTGTTTAGATCAAGATTTTTAAATTCAGTCCCATTATCTGATCTAATGACTTTTACTTTTTGATTAGTTTGGTTTTCAATTTTTAGGATAAAGGATTTGATCAGACCATTTGTCTCATCCTTAGTCCTTAGAAAATATACCCAGGTAAATCTAGAGTAATCATCAACAATAACCAAGCAGTAAGATTTCTTGCCTATACTCATAACATTTGTAGGACCAAACAGATCCATATGCAATAACTGGAGACAAGAAGAAATTGTGTTTAACTCTTTGGTCTTATGAGAAGTTTTGTGCTGTTTGCCTTTAAGACATGCAACACAATGATCATCACATGAAAATACTTTTGAAGGTAAACCTCTTACAAGGTTGTTTTTAACAAGTTTGTTCATAGTCTTTAAGTTCATGTGACACATCCTTCTATGCCAAAGAGAGGATTCATCCACAAAAGCTTTTGAAACAAGACAGTTCAGGGATGAATCACTATCAACATTGTCCATATCAAGACAATAAACATTGTCCTTTCTTGGAGTTCTAAGTAGTATCATGCTTTCATCAACTACCTTGAACCCTGGAGCAAGGATCATACACTCAGTATTTGTAAATAATATGCTATGTTGTTTGTCACAAACCTGTGATACACTTAACAGGTTGTATTTCAATTGATCAACATAGTAGACATCCTCAAATGTCATCTTACCTTTGGTAACATTACCTTTTCCACTTATTTTACCACCAGTAAGATTATCTCCAAATGCAACATGTCCTCCATTGATATGCTTGAAATCCTGAAGGCATGACATGTTACCTGTCATGTGCCTAGAGCAACCACTATCAACATGCCATATGCTCTTTCATTTGAGCTGTTGGTTGCCCTGCACATAATATAAATCAGTTAGTGTGAATTAGGAACCCAAGCCAAAGTGGTCTTGGGTACCCCTTTCTCATCAAAATACTTGCATTCTTTCTTGACAAGATTTTTAAACTTTGACTCCTCATTATTGGAGTACTTTGTCACAATGATAGGCTTGGAAACACATTTGCCAGAAGCAGTACTTGTTTTAGAAGTACTAACAGCATGAGCAGTACTTGCATGCTTAGCAGTACTGGTTTTAGCAGTAGTAACTGTGTTAGCAACATTAATATTTTCAGCAGTACTAACACTGTTAGCAGTAGTAACTGTGTTAGCAGCATTAATATTTTCAGCAGTACTAACACTGTTAGTGCTTCTAGGCACCCATATTAAAACACTTTCTTTTAAAACCTTATTTTTCATAGGGCGTTTGGTTTCAACAGATTTCTTTGGTTTCCTATAACCAACAGGTTTTTGCACAGATCTTTGAAAGTTCATCTGTTCGTTAATAGGGTTGAAGAAACAAAACTTAGCCAAATGATTCAGCTTGCCACATATGAAACAAGGTTTTAGTCTATTGATTTTATTCAGATCAACTCCTTGTTTCTGAGCCCATTGATTATTGCAGTTTCTTTGGTTACCTCTTTTTATACCAGAATTTAGGCTCTTAGCTTTATTGCAAGCACACTGTTTACAAGGTCCAGGATTCACAACCGTGGTTTGTTTGTAATGGACCTTGTTATCCTTTCCTTTGGTCTTCTCTATCTTCTTAGACTTGACCCAAATTTTCCCACATCCCTCATTAGTGATAATGTTGTTTTCTAATGGTATCTCTTTACTCACAGCATTATCCCTATTCTCACTGGCTTCTTTCTCAGTCAAATCCTTAACTACTACCTCATCCAAGGGATCTATCTTAAAAGCTTCCTCAGACAAGTCCTTTTTCTCCTTGGTCTCTAACAAGTCTGAAGTAGGAGAGATATAGTTGTTGTGTAAGGAGGGGGTGTATTGTTGTATCCAATACCAGGCTTCATCTTATCATGAATCTGAGCCTTTAGAAGAGAATCCATTGCTTTTGAAGCATATGAAAACTTTTCTATGTCAAGCTTAACTTTAGATAGTTCCTCTTTCAGCCTATCATTCTCTTTTAAGGACTTAGACAGTTTGGTCTCTAATTCATTCTTTTCCCACTTCCAATAGTTTGTGTCATAAGAGTGTTGAAGTTCATTAGCTTGAAAGCCTTTGATTTACTCTTCAAATCTCTCTACTATTAACACATAGTCTCTTCTGTCCTTTTCTAATCTTTTGAGGTCATCACACATGCTTTGGTTGTGATCCCTGTACCTTTTGACAGTGTCTGTGCAAGATTGAGTGCAAAGATTAGAAATTACCTCAGAGGGGAGATCAGACACTTCTGCCATAAGAGCTTTATTCTGAATGGCTTCCTCAGCTTGATCACTCCAGTCAAACCCCATTCCTTGTTGAGAAACAAGGGCTTGAGCAGGATTCTTGTTTTGATTGTAGCCTCCATTCTGAGCTTGTTGGTGGTTGTGGTTTGGAACACCACTTCTGCATTCTCTAGCAAAGTGTCCTTTCATGTGGCACTTATAGCATTCCACCTTTGTCTTGTCAAAACCAGCTCTATCTTCTCTTCTTTGAGAGAAGTTGTTCCTTCCTGTTCTTTTGATAAACTTCTTCACCCTCATAGATAACATGGCCATCTGCCATTTAATGTCCATCTCTTCCAGGTCATCAGGGTGAAGTTGATCCAGATCATCATTAATCAATGAATTGATGCTGTGACTGGACAAAAAGACTTCAAAGATAGTTTCAGTGCCTTTTTCTGAATTCACTCCACTGGCAGTACTAACTGCTTCAGGGTTGGCAGTAGTATCAGTAGATGCTGATAGAAGTACAACATTGTGGATATAACCAGTAGGCTTCTTCTTGGTTTCTACCTCAGTTTCAAAAACTCTTAGATCATTATATAGATCATCAAGTTCCAGCTCTTCCAGATTGTCACTCTGCCTATATGAGACAGTGTACATAGTCCATTCATCCCCAAGAGATCTGAGAAACTTTCTGTTGATATCATCTTGCTCCATCTTCACTCCTACAGTAGCCAGTTCACCAATGAGCTTGTTGAACCTGTCAAAAGTTTGAGTCATAGACTCATTCTTTGAAGAAGTGAAGTTCTCATACTGCTGCTTTAGAACATCTCTTTGATTTCTTTTGATGCTTTTAGTTCCAGCAAATCTTTTCTCTAGAGCATTCCAGAGAATCTGAGCATCAGTGCAGTTGCAAAATTGATGCTGATATTCATTGGGGATAGCTAAGAGCAGAGTGCTCAAGGCCTTCATCTCTGTCTGTCTGATCTTCCTCTCACCATCTGTCTTTGGTGGAGGTCTTTTCCCATCTATTCCAATTTTTCCTGCTTTAGAAGGACCATTCTCAATGATATCCCACATTGAGTAGTCAGTGAGAAGAATGTATTGTCTAATTTTGATCTTCCACATGTCAAACTCATTGGGTTTGAGCATTGGAACCTTAGAGACCAGAGTACTGTTTGATTCTGCAAGGTTTTCCATGATGAATGAATAGATGTTTCTGAGACAGTTAGGCTCTGATACCACTTGTCAGGATCGAATTCTCAACAAGAATAAATTCTCAGAAACAATATCAAAGAAGTTTGTGGAATAACACTTTGATATTCAATGTAACAGTAATCAAAACAGTATATAATCAACAACTTGTAAACTTGTATTGAATGATTAGAATTAGAAGATTACACACTCAACCTCAATATTGATGAACAGGCTCACCAATACAAATTCTACTTCTCTAGAATTAGGATCTATGCCTTGAGGTTGATTCTCTCTAAAACTTTAGAATGAATGAATTAATTCTAAACTATTCTATCAATTCTATACATATACTGAATAAAAGATAATAAAAAATCTTCAGTATATCTTCCATCATTATCTTCAATCATTCCATGAATATCTTGATTCTTTACAGCTGTCATCCTTTCCATCCGGATCTTCAATTCATAAGCAGTACTAATCATAAGCAGCATAAACAACTAAGCAGCACTAACCACTAGCAGTACTAACTAGCTAAGCAGTACTAACTTTGTTCAAGCAGCACTAACTTTGACTAGCAGTATTAATTCTACTAGCAGTAGTAATACTCAGCAGTAATAACTTTGAAGTCTTCTAGCAGTAGTAAATGTGAACTAGCAGCATTAATCATACTTGAGCTTTTCTTCAGTTCCCAACACTCAACCCATAAACCGAGGATAAAACCCAATTATACAAACGCCACCGAAAACTTGGATAATAAAACTCAATACCCAAAACAACACCTCTCAGTGACGGGGGATACCCGAATTCCATCGAAAGCGACGGGCACACAAAGTTAAGCCACTCATCAATGTTATATGAGCATCACTTAGGGATAAAACACTCGTTAACATCAACCTTTCCGGGTCTATAGTTAACAAACCAACAAGCTCAACAACTCCATGTCTATTGCTTGGATAATCGTCAAGTTCAACCCTTCTAGGTCTGTACCTTGGAAATCTTCGTGCACTCATCAAGTTCAACCTCTCCAGGTCTATACCTTGGAATCCCAAAACATCCCAGTTAAGCTCGTTCACAAGAAAGTTGCAATTATTGGTCATAAGACCCCATGCATATTTCAAGTTACAATACGGGGATAAAGCCCCCAACTAAACCAACCGACTGAATCATATGCCTATGGATCCAATGCATTACAGTCTAAAACGTTACATGACTCAAACGAACAAACTAACGCATTCAAAACATGCAACTCTCAAATAAGATGCAACTAAGTACACCGTACGTCCAAGGCTCCTCAACGAGCTACCCAAATCCGAACAAATGTTCCAAAGACTCCACCGAGTACAAATCAAGCCCAAGAGGCTAAATAGACGCTTGGCTAAAACATACGAGCCAAAATAGTTATATAAACCAAAATACGTATTTTCCCAAAATCTTTAATTCTTAAATTACCATTGGCCCCAAACCCCAAAAAGGTTTTTCATTTCTAAAATGTTCCCCATAGTCAGGAACGGCCAAACCCAAAGGACTCACGTAATCGTACCTTTCGGAACATCCCATTTCATGAACGATGCATAAAAACCCGACAGACACTTAAAAGTGCATTTTTGACCAAATACTTATTTATGCAATAATTCATCAAAACCCGTTTATTTATGACACATTTAACGGAATGCCCAAAAATCACAAAGATGCGTGCTATATAAGTTTATAAAGTTGACACTTTCAAAATAATCAAACTTATCAGCAGTTAACAATTTCATATAAGATGCAAAACACTTTCAAATAAACATTTTTGCATGTACAACGTTTTCGCAAGTCAACTTGAACTCACCTTGCTAGGTTAAGTTAAACCTAGGTTAAAATCCCCAACCATTGGACTCCAAAAGCATAGATCCCACCCAAAGCTTTCCGAAGACATCAAATCCAACTCTTCAACTCGAGCTTTCAAAACCTAGATCCACACATTTCCGACCATAAATAATCATATTCAACTCTTAGAATTGTTCCCCCAACATTTGCATCAAAATCTCATTTTGGCAAAAGCCCTTATTTGACCTAATTTCTCCAAAAACATCAAACCCAAAATCTTTAGAATATAAATACTAGAGAGTCATCAACTAAACATGTATAACGTGTAGAGAAGATCTAGAAGAGAGGAGAATAACTTACCACTTGGATTTTGAGCAAACCCCCAAAGCCTAGAAATCTCAAGAGATAATGAAGAACACTTGATTTAGCACTTGAGATTGAGGTAGCAAACTTTATGATGATGGAACACCTTAGAACCCATGGAAATGGTCTTAAAATGGATTAAGGTTAGTATTGGGTGTAGGGGAAACGGTTTGGGAGAGAAGGATATGTGGGGTGTGAAGTAAAATGAGAAAAAGGTGAACTTCGCGACTTAAAAAAGATCTGGGGCCGTCCGTGATTGTGCCCCGCGATTGTGCCCTTGGCACTCTCGCGGGCACTCTCGCCGGGGATGTACCGCGGCCTCTACCAAGCCCGCGACCTTGCCCCGCGATTGTGACACATGTCACAGTCGCAGGCACTGTCGCCCAAACTGTGCAGGTCCCCGAATCCTTCCTTTTTCCGCATCTGAAAACTCTCGATACACCAAGGGACTTAGATAATGTTTTCCTGACACAATCCTTCCATTCACCAGTCCAAAAATGTCTTGAGACCTCTACAGGCCGAAAATTACGGGTGTTACAATCCTTCCAACCTTAAAGAGATTTCGTCCTTGAAATCTAGATTCCCACGAAGCGTTGCCCACAGAGTAGGTTGTCTCTACCCCACTTGCCAGAACTATCATCATAACCTTAAGTTGGTCCTCACGATTCATGCCCCTTGGGCATATCACCCTTATATCCGAGTGAACACTTATCTTACCGACGAAATCCTTAACCATAAGATCGTTGTTGTTTCCCAACCTTGGGGAACACATACTACCTCAAGGGTAGCTTGTGATTTCAACCTCTCCCCAGACAATTCACCTCAGATCCCTACGTTTCTGAACCCAAAACCGAAGACCGACATCAAACCCTAAAGATTTCTCAAAAGACTCCACCACCACCATCGGTATTCGATAAGGTTTTCCTTCCAAGGACGTACTAATACGCTCTCCGGGTGACTGGTTAACCCAGATCCGGCTATCACTCAACTCTGATCTACCCTCAAACCTCAAAACATTCCCTCATTGAGTTCCTTACCACCTCAGGGAAAACTATACACATTAGTACTTCATCACCAACATCTAATCTTTCTTTAAATTTCACCACCGAGAGGTCGTCATTTCTCATGATCTAACAGGGATACTTCCCAACCTTCCAAAGATTCATTGACCTCAAAAGAGCAAGTTGATGCCTAAAACCGTGAATGTGATACCGAAGACGTGGACATCCCGCCTAATACTTCATCCCAGAAGTATTGTCGTATTAAGGTTGACACCTAACATAGGACTAATATTACCAATCTTACATCCCTAACAAACGGACCCCACAAAGTTCCTTTGTTCCCGGAAACCCATAAAGATGACACCGCAAAAAGTAGCATGACGTCAAACGAACAAGTAATCCCACAAGTCGTACCCAACCAGGCGCAGATACTCACTCAAAGCCCTGCCCCGCCAGTTTCCGAAACATAAAGATCACCCCTTAGTTAACTGGAAAGGCATGAACCTATTACCTCAATTATTCATGCACACAGATTTAAGAACTGAAACCCCAACAATAAAGGTTGACCACAAGTCGGATCTTCCGACGCGTTAAGTCCCAAGGACTCCCCTAGTCCTTAATTACAACTCTTTCCAAGCTAGGTTATCTATAGCCCCAATGAGTTCAAGGTTTTTCAACTAATATGCCAATTTGAATTTTTATAAAACTCTCAAATACAATGGTTTTATTATAATCTATCATACGTATAAAATCCACTACCGTTTACCTGGTAGGTGTGCAAAACAATCACCCATGCCACGCACATAGAATCGTTTCAAAATTCGATTGATCAATCCTCGTGTAATAATGGCAATAATACAGATGTGCAACAAAGTTTTCAAATGGACCTTTATGATCCTCGCATGCGTCAATTTATGTTTTGTATATGAAAATAATTTTCTGCACTAAAACATGTGCAACAAAGGTTTGTACAAACCCCAAAGAGGAGCTTCACAATTTCCAACTCCAAATTTCTTTTCTTTAAACCACAATGTCATGAAGTAAAAATTTCAATAAGGTTCACATACAACAACTTATTTCCCAAACATAGTAAAACGATAGATTTGTGATTCGATCACATGTAAATAAATTTTAAATTGAGTTCAAACCTTGGACTGCACAAATAAAATGCACATGCCCAAATAAAATTAGTAACCACAATGGCATATATACCGATAACTCATTTAGTGCATTGCGGAAAATTTATAACCGTAAAATCAACAACTGAAACATCATCAAAGCAAAAGTTCAATACGAGACATCATAAATATTTCGTATGCTTACTCACACCAACAGTATAAATTAATTCAAACACTAAGTAACTTACAACGAATAACACTTGCATAAAACTCCCAAAGAGAAAGCACATGATATTGAACTCCCCAAAATAACATATGGGATAACATCTATTAACAAAACTCTCAAAACGTCTCTTACGGTTGCGAAAAATCCGGTGCAAAACTCGCATGAGACAAAATATTAAACGAAAATTCATAAGTTAACGCACACAATAATGCAGGTGTATACGTTCCAAAATTTATCTACGCGACGCAAAATGTTGTAAGATAAAACATTGTAAAACCCAACTGCAATTTCATAAAATTCATTAACGCTAAAGTCAAGCGGTGTTAAAATTTCCATTTCTCAAAAAAACGTAAGGCGACATTGCGTCTAAAAATGTCAAAATTCTAAAACCACCACGTAAGATAAAGTGACCCATTTTCAACAAAACTTTCATGAGACATGACGTCCAATAACCTCGTAAATTTACACTCAATTCAAAGTACACTCGTGCGTAGCAAAGCGTCATAAAATAATATTTCATAAATTCAACACGACTTGTACAGACTAACATCCCCAAAAAAATTTCAACTCAAGAACATTGGGACAACTCGTCCTTTAAAACCTTAAAATACGTGGAGGAGATCCAATGTCAAAGTCAAAAATTTGACAGTTACTTGCCCAATAACCCAAATAACATTAAAACACAGATACTACAATATACGAGAAAAATAGTGTTTGACACGAAACAGGGATAAAGAGATTTTCAATAAAAATCGGAACCACGTGCAACAAAAATTTCATGCATGTTTAAGCTCACGGATTAAAATCTGATGAGTGCCAAATGTTTTACCAAGACTTCATATTATAACACACTTTATGCTTCGAAAACATGAGAAACAATTGATGCAACTTATTTTAGAAATAAATTTGTGCATGGATTTGGTCGGCACTCAACACTTTAGGACTACGCCTCCCAATTTCCCGACATACTATCGTCATCCAGATGCATCCAACATCTTAGAGCAATAATCCTACTAATTTCCTCGGAATAGCCTCAGTCTAACAAACTTATAGTTCTAATCCAACCAATAATTCTAACTCAAGAGAATCAACTTAATGCATTCATCACACTTAAATATCATTCCAAAGTGACATTGTTATAAACCTCAACCCTTCCTCAGATCACTCGCTTAGAAACTTTCTCACTACCCCAACGGTAATTATACCAAGGTAGTTCAAGTATACACATGTAGCATGTAGGTTCACCATAGCACTGGCCAAGTGACATTATGAACGTACCGTACATGCTCATCCTTGCGACCCTCGACACGTTTCCCGTTTCTAACGACTCGATCAACTCCAAAATATCTTATCTTAAGGTTCTTAATGTGCAACTTCACTTAAAATCACTTATAAGTACGCCAGCTTGAGTCTAGGAATCCAAAAATCAATACCTAATTCTCTCAAACTTAAGCTCTGATACCAACTTGTAACACCCTCAAATCTGGAAATAGCAACTAATTTAAAATTTTATGAATACACCAATAAATGATTCATCTACAATCATAAATTAAGATTTAACCTCGATACCCACATTCATTCCATACGTACAGTCTATAACAAGAACGGGTGCTACTAAAACCCAATAGTAGTCACTATCTCCAAACTGCGGAAGACTTCACCAACTACTAACACTTGCACAAGCTAAGGCTCAACTCTTCATAGCTGCTAGAACCAAACCCCAACCGGAACCTGATGCACATGCCGACAAATAAAAAGGTTAGGCTTAACGCCTAGTGAGCTCAAAAGTTTTCAACATATAAAATTAACCTTTTAAAAGTAGAAATGCGGTTGAAATCATAATCTTTTAATTCGTTACTTCTTACATAAGGAAACGACTCATTTTCCAATAATATGCACTTTAGGCAAAGAACACCAATTTAAAAGTTTTCCAATCCAAACTACTTCAAGGACGAAGACACCAAAATAAACCGCCGATTCATAAATTTGGTTCAACACAAAACTCACTCAAAACGTGGATAGAAATTGAACTCTCCATTTATGAACATACAGATAAACCTTTATATCCCAAAACACCCAATACGCGAGTGGGGTATAATACTCAACCCATAAACCGAGGATAAAACCCAATTATACAAACGCCTCCGAAAACTTGGATAATAAAACTCAATACCCAAAACAACCCCTCTCGGTGATGGGGGATACCCGAATTCCATCGAAAGCGACGGGCACACAAAGTTAAGCCACTCATCAATGTTATATGAGCATCACTTAGGGATAAAACACTCGTTAACATCAACCTTTTCGGGTCTATAGTTAACAAACCAACAAGCTCAACAACTCCATGTCTATTGCTTGGATAATCGTCAAGTTCAACCCTTCTAGGTCTGTACCTTGGAAATCTTCGTGCACTCATCAAGTTCAACCCCTCCAGGTCTATACCATAGAATCCCAAAACATCCCAGTTAAGCTCGTTCACAAGAAAGTTGCAATTATTGGTCATAAGACCCCATGCATATTTCAAGTTACAATACGGGGATAAAGCCCCCAACTAAACGAACCGACTGACTCATATGCCTATGGACCCAATGAGTCACATTCCAAAACGTTACATGACTCAAACGAATGAACTAACACATTCAAAACATGCAACTCTCAAATAAGATGCAACTAAATACACCGTACGTCCAAGTCTCTTCAATGAGCTACCCAAATCCGAACAAATGTTCCAAAGACACCACCGAGTACAAATCAAGTCCAAGAGGCTAAATAGACGCATGGCTAAAACATACAAGCCAAAATAGTTATATAAACCAAAATACGTATTTTCCCAAAATCTTTAATTCTTAAATTACCTTTCGCCCCAAACCCCAAAAAGGTTTTTCATTTCTAAAATGTTCCCCATAGCCGGGAACGACCCAAACCCAAAGGACTCACGTAATCGTACCTTTCGGAACATCCCATTTCATGAACGATGCATAAGAACCCGATAGACACTTAAAAGTGCATTTTTGACCAAATACTTATTTATGCAATAATTCATCAAAACCCGTTTATTTATGACACATTTAACGGAATGCCCAAAAATCACAAAGATGCGTGCTATATAAGTTTATAAAGTTGACACTATCAAAATAATCAAACTTATGAGCAGTTAACAATTTCATGTAAGATGCAAAACACTTTAAAATACACATTTTGGCATGTACAACGTTTTCGCAAGTCAACTTGAACTCACCTTGCTAGGTTAAGTTAAACCTAGGTTCCAATCCCCAACCATTGGCCTCCAAAAGCATAGATCCCACCCAAAGCTTTCCGAAGACATCCAATTCAACTCTTCAAATCGAGCTTCCAAAACCTAGATCCACACATTTCCGACCATAAATAATCATATTCAACTCTTAGAATTGTTCCCCCAACATTTGCATCAAAATCTCATTTTGGCCAAAGCCCTTATTTGACCTAATTTCTCCAAAATCATCAAACCCAAAATCTTTAGAATATAAATACTAGAGAGTCATCAAATGAACATGTATAACTTGTAGAGAAGATCTAGAAGAGAGGGGAATAACTTACCACTTGGATTTTGAGCAAAACCCCAAAACCTAGAAATTTCAAGAGATAATGAAGAACACTTGATTTAGCACTTGAGGTGGAGGTAGCAAACTTTATGATGATGGAACACCTTAGAACCCATAGAAATGGTCTTAAAATGGATTAAGGTTAGTATCGGGTGTAAGGGAAACGGTTTGGGAGAGAAGGATATGAGGGGTGTGAAGTAAAATGAGAAAAAGTTGAAAATCGCGACTTAAAAAAGATTTGTGGCCGTCCGCAATTTTGTCCCGCGATTGTACCCTTGGCACTCTCGCGGGCACTATCACCGGGGATGTACCGCGACCTCTACCAAGCCCACGACCTTGGCCCACGATTGTGACACATGTCACAGTCGCGGGCACTGTCGCCCAAACTGTGTAGGACCCCGAATCCTTCCTTTTTCCGCATCTAAAAACTCTCGATACACCAAGGGACTTAGATAATGTTTTCCTGACACAATCCTTTCATTCACCAGTCCAAAAATGTCCTGAGACCTCTACAGACCAAAAATTACGGGTGTTACAGGGGGAGTACCTATGGTACAACCCCGACGACATTTCCCCTGCGATTGTGATATGGGCATTCTATCTTGTCACAATCGCTACCCTTGTACCGAAGGGTGGAGTGAAGCCGCGACATTGCCCCGGAGACAATGCCATGGGCAAAGTCGCCGGGCATAGTCGCCTGCGTGGACTAGACTCCTGTTTTAAAACCTAATCTGATGTTTCACACACTTATCATTTGAAAACGGGAGAACTCTCTTTGGGGCGATTTTTAGGAAAACAAACACCCTCCTCCTTTACTCCTAGGGTTTGGTTGGTGATTTCATTCATTGAGCATTCAAGGCACTTCCAAGATCACTTATTGAAGCCTTCACACCAATATCTTCTCTTCTCTATCCAAAGCTACAACTACCATCATCTAGGGTTTCCATTTTCTAGGTTTTCTTTATAAACCTAGCTGGTGAGTTTATAAACCTTTGTCAAAACTAGATACACATCATATTTTCATTATCTATTATTGTCATTTATCCTCATTTGAACTATTCATTCATAATACTAGATTTCTTGTAAATTTCTTTATGTGTAAGTGTAAGCCCTCATTATTAAAATAAGTAAGTTTCTCCAAAATGGTTTTGAGACTCTTTGACCTTAAATAAATGGGAAACATACTTGTATGAGTTAAGCTTGAACAATGGATTATATGTGTGGTTTGACCTAATTTTGGGTTGATTGGATTACTTGATGATTTTTCCATAATGAGTTGCTTATGATCGCTTGATGAAGTATATACTATGGAAATGGGATGATATGTTATTTGAATCACCATGAAGTGGAATTATGTTTATATTGATGCTAATTCATTTATACTAGTCTTGTATTAGACTATATACAATGTGAGAAACGTATGGTCTACTATTTTTACCCATGGTTGGTATTGTGATTATTCATGTGCATTATATGCCTTGAGACCTACTAATAATAATGTTGGACGAACCAAGTCGATAGACACTAGAAGGATATAGTCTTGGGTGCCACCGTAACGGTATGTACCTTGATCTCTGCCATTCGGGTTAATGCCATGGTTGTAGTCCTCGGATGTGCCGGGCCTTTTGGGTGTCATTCATGGTAGTTGGCATCAAGGTGTATCGACTCTTTGGGTGGAACTTGATTGGTGCTATGGGTCTCCCCCATTGACTCCACATTTGATGAATTTATTGTTAACTACTGATAAGAATTGTGCATGTATTTTGGGATGTTATTACTTGTACAAACTCACTAGGATTTTTGGCCTAACACTTGTTTGTTGTCGAAGTGTATCTCTGGTTCTAGTGGTGCCGCTTCTAAGCAGGTCTAGTCGGTCTTGGGTGAGAGCTTGGGGAAGGTGCATTGGAACGCACTTTTTGTGAAGACATTGATTTGGGTCTATAGACGACACCCTTTTTGTAATCTCCTTTCTAGCATAGAAATTAGATTAGTTGGATGTTGTCTATTTTTGTTAAATTACAACTATAAATAAACAGGTTTATTTATTCCCTATTTTGGGAGGCTCTTGCCATGACAATTTTATATACCACATGTCCGTTTTCCCGATTTTTTTTGTTATCCCTATATTTAGGGTGTTACATGTTGGTATCAGAGCTTTAGTTTAAGTGAACTAGTTATTAAATTAGCATATCTAGACTTAAGCTTTAAGCGTTGTTTTTAGGCTGTCCACCTTGGGGTAAAAGTCATAGGTGGGAAGAGTGTTAGGACATACAAAATTACACTATTTGAGAATTATAATGGTGGTGACAAGAATCCTTGTGTATAATTCCTTCATAATTTCACTTAGCTACTGCTATTATGAATGTGTTGTTACGTGAGCATGCTTGAGTTACTATAATTATGTTGATGGAAATGTGTAGTAGTACGTACCATGAGTTTAACTCACTTAGTCTTTTCTCAACCTCCTTCTCTTGCTTGTATGGCAGATAACCGTGGCAAATACTCGGAGCAGGCTACCAAACCCGCAACAGGGTTATGTGGAAGTGGAGTCTACTTCCGACCAACCTCCTTTGGTCGGGACCTCGATGGAACCTCCCATACCCACCATCTTGGGCGGGGGAACAGAACATATCCCACGCGTGAACCTTGTCGATAACAACCCGATCATAGAGGAAGTGACTATGGAAACGAGAATCAGGGACAGTATGATGCTAGTCATGAATTCTTCCATCGCACAACAACAAGAATTATTCATGAAACTTTTGGAGGATCGCGACACCAGTCACCGACGGCACGAGACGGTGGCAGAAAATGCCATAATGGGGTCAGGCGGTGGACCAGCCGTCGTGGGAACGGAGGAGCACACTACAGTTCGGGAGAAGCGAAGGTAAGCAGGGTGCACTTATAAAGCTTTTATGGGGTGTAGGTCACCCGAATTTGCAGGTGCTAAGAATCCCATAAGTTGCATCTATTGGATCCGGGAGATAGAGATGGCATTCGAGGCAAGTGAATGTGATGAATCACAGAAGGTCAAGTTTGCTTCCCATCTACTTAAGGGGAGGCTCTGACTTGGTGGAATCTCACCCGGTCATCTCTTACCCCCGAAGTGTTGGACAAACTCTCATGGCCAACATTTAAGAAGAAGATCCTAAACAAATATTGCAGTGAGAGAGCCTTGGACAAGATTGAGCAAGAATTTCGTCGTCTCAAGAAAGGTAACATGTCAATTTTCGACTACTCCAAGCAATTCTGGAAAATCTTAGTTTAGTGGAGCATTTGGCTACAGATGAGAGGTCGAAGGTGAAGGCTTATTTGTTGGGTTTGCCGGCCGAAATGAAGACGACAGTGAGGAATGCAAAAATGTCAATGATAGAGGAGGCGATCGACGAGTAATTCCTTGTGGAGGATGACATTGCACAAGGAAAAGAGGAGAAGGGTCAAGCTATGGAGAAAAGGAAGTGGGAAGGGCCATCTGGGCCCGTTCGTCAATCTAAACCATTCGTGGCCAGAAGATTTAGGGATAACCGCCGAGAAGCGAGATGGTGCCACAAGTGCAAGACCAAGCACTTTGGCCCATGTAATCCAAAACCACACTCAGGTCCTGTTAAGTATGCTAAGTGTGGAAAGAAGGGTCATGCCATCCGAGATTGCCCCATTCGGGGGCCGGTGTGTTTTGAGTGCCGTGAACCGGGTCGTATAAAGAAGGACTACCAAAGCTAGTGGGTAGTGGTTACGGAAATTCTTTTGGGTCAACGACAAGAGTTGAGCAACCTTCGAGAGCACCGAGCCGAGCTTTACGGATGACCATTGAAGAGGCAAAGGAAACCGCCGATGTCGTTTCTGGTACGTTCCTAGTAAACTCCTTAACCGATCGCGTACTGTTTGATTCGGGTGCTACTTTCTCTTTTGTGTCAGATGTTTTCTGTAAGCAATTCGTCACTCCTAGTGGTATTCTTCCCGATGCTTTAGTAGTAGAAGTGGCTAATGGAAACCAAGTGATTATTCGTGAGTGTTTTGTTGATTGTACCTTAGAGATCGATGGAAACTCTTTTGGGGTGGATTTATTACCCATGGCTATAGGTGGTTTCAATGTAGTCATAAGCATGGACTAGTTGTCGAAACATAAGGCCGACATTCTTTGTTCTAAGAAGATAATCTAAGTGCCCTTGCCAGGAAAGGGTGTAGCCACCATCTATGGAGAGAGAGGAAAAAGATGTAATCCAATCATCTCCTCTCTTAAAGACCGTAAATTCCTAGCGAAGGGTTATACTTCGTATTTGGCTTACGTGATGGACGTGAAGAAACAGAAGAAATATGTGGAGGACGTGAAGATCGTTCAAGACTACCCGGACGTCTTTCCGGAGGACTTACCCAGACTACCATCGGAACGTCAAGTAGAGTTTCAAATCGACCTTACTCCGGGATCAGCTTCGATAGCCCATGCTCCCTACCGTTTGGCTCCAACCGAAATGCAAGATATGATGACACAACTTCAAGAGTTATTAGAGAAATGATTCATTTGACCGAGCTTGTCGCCTTGGGGAGCCCCGGTTTTGTTCGTGAAGAAGAAAGATGGGTCTATACGGATGTGCATAGACTATCAAGAGTTAAATAAGGTCACGGTGAAGAACAAGTATCCCCTACCTTGTATTGATGACCTCTTTGATCAAGTTCAAGGCGCGGGATGTTTTTCAAAGGTCGACCTTCGGTCCGGATACCATCAAGTTAGAGTGAAGAAGAAGGACATTCCAAAGACGGCTTTTCGAACGAGATACGGTCACTATGAGTTTTTGGTAATGCCCTTTGGTTTGACCAACTCTCCAGCCGTATTCATGGATTTGATGAATCACGTACGTCGCCATTTCTTGGACAAATCCGTGATTATTTTCATCGATGACATCTTGGTCTACTCAAAGGACGAGGCCGAGCATGAGAAACATTTGCGTGAAGTGTTGGATGTTCTCCGAAGAGAAAAGTTGTTTGCGAAATTCTCGAAGTGTGAATTTTGGCTCCAAGAAATGCAATTCTTGGGTCACGTGGTGTCTAATGACGTAGTGAAGGTAGACCCGTCAAAGATCAAGGCGATGATGAGTTGGGAACCGCCGACGAGTCTGACGGAGATCCAAAGTTTCTTAGGAATGGCGGGTTACTACAGACGGTTCATTCAAGACTTCTCCAAGATAGCTTCGCCACTCACCTCCTTCATAATGAAGAATGTCAAATTCCTTTGGACCGACGCGCAAGATCAAGCCTTTCAAATTCTCAAGAAGAAATTGTGTATAGCGATGCTTCCAAGATGGGTCTCAGGTGTGTACTAATGCAACAGGGAAAGGTGATAGCTTATGCATCACGACAACTAAAGGACCATGGGAAGAAGTACCCGACTCATGACTTGGAGTTGGCAGCGGTGGTTTTTGTGTTAAAGTTATGGCGACATTATTTATACGGGACGAAGTGTACTCTCTTTAACGATCACAAGAGTCTTAAGTACATCTTCGATCAAAAGGAACTCAACATGCGGCAATGAAGGTAGCTTGAGCTACTAAAGGACTACGATTGTGAACTACTCTATCATCCCGATAAGGCCAATGTGGTGGTGGATGCGTTGAGTCGGAGGAACTATGAAGGCGGTATTAAGTTATCACTCACTAGGATTGACGTGGTATCAAGTTTTCTAGAGAACATCAAGTCATGTCAAACCGAAGCACTGAAGGAAGAAAACCTCAAATCTGAAGTTATGGTGAAGCAAAGTGGGGTATTGACGGAAGATAGTTGTGGGCTTAAACTCTTTCAAGGCCGAATCTGGGTGCCAAAGCTTGGTGGAAATCGAGAACTACTCCTAGAAGAGGAACATAAGTCGAAGTATTCTATACATCCCGGTAGCACCAAGATGTATAGAGATTTAAAGTTAAACTATTGGTGGCCGGTGATGAAACTTGACGTGGCTAACTATGTGGAGAGGTGTGTCACGTACCTACAAGTGAAAACGGAGCATTAAAGGCCGTACAGAAGTTTACAACCATTGTCCATTCCCGAGTGGAAGTGGGACAACATCACCATGGATTTCGTGACGAAACAACCGTAGACCTTGCGAGGCCATGACACTATTTGGGTGATTGTTGGCCGTCTAACCAAGAGCGCGCACTTCCTGGCTATGCGGGAGACGTTGCCAATGGAGAAATTGGCCAAGCTATATATTGATGAGGTGGTGTCGAGACTTGGAGTTCTGTAGTCCATTGTGCCGGATAGGGACAGTTGGTTCACTTCAAACTTTTGGGCTAGTCTACAAAAAGAGTTGGGCACAAGATTAAATTTGAGCACGACTTACCATCCTCAAATGGATGGTCAAAGCAAGAGGAAAATTCAGACACTCGAGGACATGTTGAGGTCGTGCATTATTGACTTTGGTGGGATCTGGGACTCACACCTACCTTTGGTGGAGTTTTCTTATAATAACAGTTACCATTCCAGTATCGGAATGGTACCGTTTGAGGCGTTGTATGGACGGAGGTGTAGAACTCCGGTTTGCTGGCTTGAAGCGGGCGAGAAGTAATTCGCCAGGCTGAAAATAATTCATGAGACGACAGATAAAGTAAAAGAAATTCGAGAAAGACTGAAGGCGGCTGAAGATCGACAAAAGAGTTACGCGGACAAGAAGAGAAGACATGTTGAATTTCAAGTGGGCGATCGCGTTATGTTGAAGGTATCCCCATGGATGAGGATTATTCAGTTTGGAAAACGTGGGAAGCTTAGCCATCGTTTTCTTGGACCCTTTGTCATTTTGGAGAAAATCGGACTACAAGCATAACGGTTGGACTTACCACCGGAGATAGATGGGATACATCCTACCTTTCATGTGTGTTACCTTCGGAAGTGCCTAGCCGAAAAGGAAAGTGTGATTCCTTTGACGGAAATCCGAGTAGATAATGGAAATCGTTGCGTGGAAGAACCGGAAGCAATATTGGAGTCCAAGGTGGAAAAGTTGCGGCATAAGGACGTGATCATGGTCAAAGTCCATTGGAAGCACCATCGGGGTACTAACATCACTTGGGAGTCCGAAGATGATATGAAGAAGCGTTATCCTCAATTGTTTAATTTAGGGTGAGATTTCGGGGACGAAATCCCAATTAGGTGGGGAGGATTGTAACACCCGGAATTTCAGGTAAATACTGAGACTTCTTTAACCTTTCATTTTATGTGCTAAATGAAGTTGCTTGTCTCTGATAAATTGCTATTATATCTAAGGCCTTTTATCCGTGAATAACCGGAATCTTGTTAGTGCAAAAATCCAATCGAAACAGCAGGCCAGTGGTGGCCGACGACAATGCCGGTAACAATGACACATGTCAAAGTCGCCCTGGCAAAGTCTCTATGGGGGGAGTACCTACGGTACAAACCCAGCGACATTGCCCGTGCGATTGTGACATGGGCATTTAGCCTGTCACAATCGATGCCCTTGTACCGAAGGGTGGGGCGAAGCCGCGACATTGCCCCAGCGACAATGCCATGGGCATAGTCGTCGGGCATAGTCACCCGCATGGACCAAACTCCTGTTTTAAAACCTAATCTGATGTCTCGTTTCACACACTTATCATTTGAAAATGGGAAAACTCTCTTTGGGGACGATTTTTAGGCAAACAAACACGCTCCTCCTTTACTCCTAGGGTTTGGTTGGTGATTTCAATCATTGAGCATTCAAGGCACTTCCAAGATCACTTATTGAAGCATTCACACTAATATCTTCTCTTCTCAAACCAAGGCTACAACTAGCATCATCTAGGCTTTCCATTTTCTAGGTTTTCTTTATAAACCTAGTTGGTGAGTTTCTAAACCTTTGTCAAAACTAGATACACATCATATTTTAATTATCTATTATTGTCATTCATCCTCATTTGAACTATTCATTCATAATACTTGATTTCTTGTAAATATATTTATGTGTAAGTGTAAGCCCTCATTATTAAAATAAGTAAGCTTCTCCAAAATGGTTTTGAGACTCTTTGACATTAATTAAATGGGAAACATACTTGTATGAGTTAAGCTTGAACAATGGCTTATATGTGTGGTTTGACCTAATTTTGGGTTGATTGGATTACTTGATGATTTCGCCATAATGAGTTGCTTATGATCACTTGATGAAGTACATACTATGGAAATAGGATGATATGTTATTTGAACCCCCATGAAGTGGAATTATGTTTATATTGATGCTAATTCATTTATATAGTCTTGTATTAGACTATATACAATGTGAGAAAGGTATGGTCTACTATTTTTACCCATGGTTGGTATTGTGATTATTCATGTGCATTACATGCCTTGAGACCTACTAATAATAATGTTGGACGAACTAAGTCGGTAGACACTAGGAGGATATAGTCTTGGGTGCCACCGTAACGGTATGTACCTAGACCTCCGTCATTCGGGTAATGCCATGGTTGTAGTCCTCGGATGTGCCGGGCGTTTTGGGTGTCACTCATGGTAGTTGGCATCAAGGTGTATCGACTCTTTGGGTGGAACTTGATTGGTGTTAGGGAACTACTTATAAGAATTGTGTATGTATTTTGGGATGTTATTACTTGTACAAACTCACTAGGATTTTTGGCTAACACTTGTTTGGTGTCGATGTGTATCTCAGGTTCTAGTGGCCCCGCTTCGAAGCAGGTCTTGTCGTCCTTCGGTGAGAGCTTGGGGAAGGTGCATTGGAATGAACTTTTCGTGAAAACATTGATTTGGGTCTATAGACGACACCCTTTTTGTAATCTCCTTTCTAGTATAGAAATTAGATTAGTTGGGTGTTGTCTATTTCCGTTAAATTACAACTGTAATTAAACAGGTTTATTTATTCCCCATTTTGGGAGGCTCTTGCTATGGCAATTTTATATACCACATGTCCGTTTTCCGGATTTTTTTTGTTATCCCTATTTTTAGGGTGTTACAATATGGTTTGGAAAGGGTTGTGAATTATTCTTGTCTTAGTTTTGAGAATTTTTGTTTTGTTTATTGTCTTAATCTGTTGAACCAAATTTTTTTCAAGAAGCTCGTATTGATAATAATTGGGTAAATGCCATGAATGATGAAATGGAAGCTTTACATAGAAATGGAACTTTCATTTTTACTGTTTCTAATAGTTCTAGTTCTAAATCTAAAGTTTTTCTTTTGTCTGATTTTATTGGCGACCAGAAATTAATTGGTATATTGATTTACTTTTTAGCCACTCGTCTGGATTGCATTTGCAGTGCATTACCTTAGCCAGTCAATGCATTCTTCTAGGCAGTTTCATTTAAAACTTGCTCTAAGGATTATCATATATTTGAAGCTTTCTCCTGGTAAAGGTTTTAGTTTCCCAAAGTCAAAAAAGTGTTGTTTAACTGCTTGTGTAGATGGGGACTGGGGTAAGTGCTTCTCCACTAGATGTTCTGTTACAGGGTATTATTTGTTTCTTGGTAATTATATGATCTCTTGGAGGAACAAGAAAAGGAAAAAGAACAAAAAAGTTTCCCGTTCTTTTGCCGAGTCTGAATACCATGTTATGACTTATGCCACTTGCAAAATTGTTTGGGTGCTTAAAGTTTTAAATAATTTGAAATTAAACGATTTACTTTTCGTAAATCTGGATTTTGATAATAAGTTTGTTATTCAGCTGTTTTTCACGAAAGCTCTTGGAATTAATCAACTTAGCTATCTGTATTCAAAACTGAAGTTAGTTGATTTGTTCAAGAGTCAAGATTGAGGGTGGGTGCTGAAATGTATATTAGATTGCGGGAGGAACGCTATCTGACTTCGTGGTGGTGGTTCAGAACGATGGTGGTCAGTAGTGGTTCAGATCGGTGATCGACTGTGGTTTAGAACGGTGGTGGTCGGCAGTTGTTCAGATACGTGGTGGCCGACAGTGGTTCAAAATGGTTGTGGTCGGTAGTGGTTTAGTTCGGTAGTGGTCGGTGATGGTTCCAATTGGTGGTGGTCGACGGTGGTTCAGAACGATGGTCGGTGATGGTTAGATCGGTGGTGGTTCAGAACGGTGGTGAACGGTGGTTTAGAATGATGGTCAGCGGTGGTTTAGAATCGTTATCGGTGGTGGTCAACGGAGGTTCATATGGGTCTAGGTAAATCAAGTATGGAATATGAGGATAGTTGTCTTTTTAAGAAAATAAGATGGAATGGAATTGAATTTCTTTTATCGTGAGGTTGAGTGTGAACGATCCTCGCATATACTCAAGCTTGTATCATATAGTGGTATTTCCTAAATTTTCAATGCGTCAAATGTTTTAAATTAATGTGTTGTCATGCATGAAGGCTATAAAGTCTCTAGGTTATAAGGAAACATTGCAAATAAGGATGAGGAAAGGTTCCGAGAGTGTAAATGTGTTGGTCGATCCTTTGTTGGTCGATTCATTATCGTGGTGTTCCTTTTAAGGAAGAGGGGGAATAGCGGAAGTGTCAGGAATGGACTCTAATATTGTTTGAATATGGTAGCTTTTGCTCGGGTTCTATAACTTGAGATATGGTTGCCGGGGAGTAGAAATTCAAAGTCGTCTAGGAACTTCTTAAGGTAGCTTGTTATTAAGTAGAACTATGGTATCCTAAGAAAATGGCATCGGTGTGGAACCTAGTTTGAGGCGGCCTTGTAATTAAACTTTGTATCTGGTAGGTCTGCTGCTTTCATCATTGAGGACCGTGGAGCACCAAGTTAGTTATGGTGCGTTGGAAGAAGTATCTATGGTGTGGTTATGTGTTGAGTTTGTTCAAGGGTGGATGAGGTCATTCGGGGAAAAGTATACCTGGTAGGACGTTGGACCACCTTGTGTGGGAGTTTTGAAAGCAGAAGATTGCGAGTTGGATGGGTATTTTTCTTTGGGTTCTGATGAGTTGTTTAGGAACGAATTCCTTAGCACAACTTAAGTGGGTGTGTTTTGAGTACAATGGTCTGCGAGGTAGTGTGCCCTGTCTTAAGGACTATCTAAAATGGTTTCTTGTAGATAGTGATGAGTTGTCAAAAAACATAAACTTATTCGATTGGATTAGATGATAATAATTTTGGTGGTTCATCCAGATTCAAGAAAGACAAACTCGTGAGATAAGCTTATCTTTATGGTTGATATGTAGAGGGCAATATTTGTTAAGTGTTCAAAGTGATTGTGAAGCTTTTGGCTGTTTTGTGATGTTGTGGGATAGTGATTGTGTGAATAACTAGTGGTATTTTATGTCAGAGTAGTTGTGCAAGTCATTGATGTGGTGAGGAGTTTCTATGAGGTAAGGTAGTGGGCTTGTGTTGTTGATATAGAATGAGGATAGGTGGGAATCCTTGTTCGTAGATTTCTGGGGAGCGATTCAAAAGTGGTGAGTAAATTGTTGAGATGTATGGTTGTTTGGTTGGTATTGTGATATTGCTAATTGGAGAATAAAATGTTTGGGTGATAGTTGGTGGCTACCTAAACACGGAACCTCGTATTCTTAGGTTGTGAAGAGTTGTTGGGTGAATTGATGGAAATGTCGATTCGAATAGTTTTCTTCATGTTTTGTAGTAGATATGGAATGTCGAAGTATTCTTTCGGTGTAAAGGAATTCTAGCGGATAGGAAAACTCTGTTGAAGAGCGCAAAATGCGCGGATCCTTCTAGCATTGAGTTTTTGTTTCAGAATGAATTGGTTGGTGGTACCGAGCGAGAATTGTGGTGAAACCGTTCGTTAGACATAGGATTGTAATTATGATATCTACGCTTTTGGAATAGTCGGATAATATAGTGGACATTATTGGGCGAGCAACGTCCCGTGTTATCTTGTGGTAGTGGAGATGATGTATTGAAATAAGGGGGTGATCTGGAAGTAAAAAAAAGTTTGCCAAGTGACTCAGAAAATGGGGAACAAAATTTGAAGATTGTCATTTTCGGGTACCTGGACTTCTAGTGAGAATATGAAAAGTGGATTTGCATGTATGCTATTGTGCAAGGGTCGAGGAAAACTATTTTGGGCGATTGGTCGAAAACGTGCACCTATTAGTGAGTTGTTCCTTGGAAGCATGTTTATGTCTTTGAGAAGGAATTGAAAGGGGAAATTGAATGTAGTAGTCGGAATGAAGGACCGTTGGTTTAAGACTTGGTTTTATTGTGGGAAATGTTCCAAGTGAACTTGTCGTTCAGTATTGAGTTAGCGAGGATGGTTTTGTTTGGGTTTGGTCACTCCTTCTTGTTAAGCTAGTGAAACTTAAGTTTATTTCATACATGGTTGGACGATTGTTGGATGCAGTGAGAATGTGAATGCGAGTCCTCAGGAACGGTTCAGTTTAGATTGATGGATGCATCAGCTGACGGATGATGAAGGTTTCCTATTTTAAGTGTGGAGTGATAATGCGGTGGGAGCGTATTAACTGGTTCACATTGATGAGTTGTAGTTAGTGTGATTCAGGAATGAAGGTGCTATATGCGTTAGTCGTATGTTGTATTGGGAAAAGTGATTTTAGAAATGCATGATATCTGATGAAGAAACTCATAAAGGTGAGTTTAATGTGATACCTAATTTTGGCTATGTGTTAAGTAGGTGAGTTGAATGGTTATGATAAACTTAATGTGGCGTGTTTTAAAACCTGGAGTCCAGATGGAATGTGTAGATGGTACGGCTGTGGTTTCGGACAGAAGGGTTTGGGCAACTATATGAAGTTTAGTTAATTGGTTTTTGAGTCCCGAGTTGAGAGGGGGTAGGTTGTTACGGAAGACGTTCTCATGGAATGAGGTGGTGTGGTCGAGAGAAAAATGGTGTTGGACCACACATTATTTTTGGGCCCATTGATATATGGAGGGAGTTGGAGAGATAGTGTATGACCTGGATGTGCTCGTTGAGATTATGGAAACTCATATTGTGTTTTACGCCTACGTTTTAGATAGAAGTGGTTGGGAGTTGGTATGACGATACCGGTACAAAGAATGCAAGTGAATAAGAATTTAACATTTGTCGTAGGATTGGGGACAATCATTGACCGTAAGGTCAAGAAGTTGAGGACCAAGGAGATCTGTCTTGTGAAGGTCCAATGGAGTTAGCATGTAAGTCAAGAGGAGACATGGGAAGTAGAGGCGGACAAGAGGTTCCATTACACAAGATTTTTCAATGATGGAATTCCGGCGACAAAATTCTTTTGAGGGGAAGATATTGTAATAATCGTGACCAAGTAATGAAATTGGGAGTTTGGGTGAGTGATTGCTTAAGCCTAAAGTATGGGGACTAATTTGTTAATATAGATAAAAAGGGGTTTTAACCCTGATACTTCCATCTTTCCAATTTATTCTTTATTGGAGGCGGCTAAGAGATATCAGAGAGATTTGTGGGTCACAACCAAGTTTGGAAGAAATTGAAGAAGGAGGTGAGCTTAAAGGAGGTTCTTGTCTCTTGTTCATCAAGGTAAGTTTGATTCAACCTCTTAATCTAGTTTTAATGGGATTTTGAGGGAGATATAGATTACTTTGGAAACACTTATCTAGGTTCTTCCAAGGTTTCTCATCCTTTGATTTGAGGGTAAAAATAATGGGGTTTCTCATCCTTTGATTTGAGGGTAAAAATAATGGGGTTCTTCAGATAATTATGATCTTGAATCCAATAAATATGTGCTTTAACAATCTCCCCCTTTGGATCAAGATCATTCTTTAAGCTCAGAAAATGTAATCTTCCTCTTTGTCTTCAGAATGTAGCAATCTCCCCAATTGATGAGACTATCTTTTGGAAAGAAATTATCTCCAGTTTCAGCTCGGAATACTTCAGCAAATCATCTTCAAAGAAAATTTCTTCAAAGCAGCAAAAACTTCATAATATCTTCAGAAATTCTTTAAAAAACTTTTGATCTCCGCATTTCTTGATTGACGCTTCTCCCCCTTTTTGATTAAAAGAGCAAAGAGTTCATCAAAACGTGTCTTCAAGAAATTTCTTTCACCATTGATCTTGCAAACAAAACCACTGATTATCCGTCAATTCATAAAGATGCGTATCCAGATCTTTGCAAATCTAGACAAAATAGATAGATATGAAAGGTAACACCTGAATCAACAAATGAACCAGTTAAAAATTTCCTATCAGTAACATAAAGTCACTGTGTGTAACGAATACACAATATAAAGGAGCTTTTATGATGTTCACTCCCCCAGGGCTTCCATTCAATCATCGAAACACCACAAAGGAAATTTCTATGAACGTTATGACAAAGAAACAAATTTTTTGTGTGTTCGTGCAAGTGATAGAATAAATTAAGCATAAGATTATTGCTTATAAAGCTCAAAAAGTGTAAACCACTGAGACAAGTAGTTAAACACAAACTCAATGTGCATTAGTGATGTGTGAAGGTGGGGCAGACTTCCTTCTTTTCAATATCCAGATTTTCCAAATGAAAATCAGATAGCATATGTGCTGCGTCCCCTTTGAAAATGAAACATTTTCTTGTTGAGAAGAAAATGAGTAGCTGGTGGGGTAATGTCAAGAGTTGGCATGGGCTAGGTACCTGTTTCAATAATGTTCACCAAGAATTGTGAAGCATTAGAAAATGTGGCTGCTCGGCTCAGAAAGTAGTTGGTGCAGAGTTTAAAAATTTATTTACTCTGATCTCTCACCCTCTTTGTTTTATTCTTTAAGCTCACAGCTAACCGAACTCTCTTTTGACATATTTTCTCATCACACATCCCACACTCATTTCTTTTGACTCCTCACATTCAATCACTAAAGGATTAACTTCTTAGGTAGGAAACACTGGTTAACGTGAATCCATAGAAGTTCAATGAAGTCCTAGCACACTGATCCCATGTTTTCCTATGAAGCATATGATGCGCAGATAGTTTAACTTTATCAGTTAAAGCTCAAAGATGAATCAGAAAACATTTAAAATCACACTTCCAATTCAAGAAATCTGTTTGAGAATCGGGAAGTGGTTTGAACATTTAAGAACATGTTTTCTTATGATTGAAAGTTGTCCTTCTTTCAACCATGGATGAGATGAAGATTAAGAATTATACCTTTTGAGTACAGTCTTACATCTCGCGAAGTCAAGCTTAAAGTCATAAAGATATGATCTTTGAAGCATCTCTCAACCTACAACAGTCTAAAAGTCTATTCAAAGAACTTTATTCACTGAAATTGAAATGACAGAAAGCAGTAAAATGATTAAAGTATAAGTTCTGATTAGAGACAATCAGAAGTCATCACCTTTACTCCCCCTGAAATTATGCATCAGAAAAATTATCAGTGTAAAAATATGCATTAACTCCCCCTCAGATATTGATCATCATATCTGTTGGATGCATAAAATTTCAGACAAAATATGTACTCCCCCTTGATGGTTGATTTTCTCAATCGAGTATTGGATTACAATTCTCATATCAGCACAAGAGTAAGGTCTTTTGATCACTGAAGTACGAGTCCTAAACTGTTGTGTTTAGAAGTCAAACTTCGTTGAAGTACGGGTCCTAAGCTGATTTACTTAGAAGCCTTAGTTCTCCTACTCCCCCTTGACAGTAGGTGCCTGCAACACAGAATCATCCTTTTTCTTTGGTACCCACTGGTATTTGGGTCAATGTTTGTGAGTTGCAGTTCTTATGGGAATAACAGAGTATGAACCAAATGATCACTTGTTTTATGAACAAGATCATGTGTACGACAGTAAGAACAATAGAATTGTTTACCTGACAAGCTGATTAATTGATCTCTCGTGTAGGTATGTTCAGGTTTACCATTATGCACATTGTTCTTCTTGGCTTGATGTGTATGTACACATGACTTCTTTCCTTTCTCGTCTTTCTTCTCTTTTTCAACTGGTTTCTTCTTCCAGGCCAGTTCTTCTTCTTCTTCTTCTGAATGTATTTGAACCATCTATATTTCTATCATAGAAAAGTTTAGTAGTACGAATCTGATCAAAAGATTCAACTGACCTTTTTGATGAAACATTTTTCTGATTTGAACTTGATGCAGATTTTTCAAGCACTTTAATCGTCGAAGCAAAGTTGTCTCTTTCTTGAACAAGAAGGTCAATCTTCTTCGTGAACTCGGACTTTGCTTTCTGGTCTTTCAAGGCACTTTCAGATAATTCAGATAGCTTGACAGTCAGCTTTCTAATCTCAGTTTCAAAGAAGTTTCTTTCTTCTTCAAATCCCTTCTCAACATCATTTCTCTGACCGGATATTTCTTTAAATAAGCCAGTGTTCTTCTGTTCAACGACCTTCTTTTCTTTGGCAAACTTTTCCCTTTCCAGAATAATTACTTTCTCAAATTCAGAAGTCTTTTGAGAAAGCTTTAAACATTTCAGCTCAATTGCCTTCTTTTCGTCTGCACATTTTCTCGAAAAATCTGAGAATTTCTTTATAAATGCTTTCTTTTCAATTTCAAACTCAGATCTTTCTTTGGCCATCTTTTTCTCCAGGTCAGATATCTTCTTTTGAAGCTCAGCATTTGCACTCTCCAAATCAATAACTTTCTCATTGTTCTAAACATAATCTAGTTTCTGGATTTGAGCATTCAAAGCAGAAATCTTTTCTTTTAGATTAGAGTTCTCAAATTCCAAAAACTTTACTCTTGAAGACAACTTTGGTCCTGTCTCAATCTTCTCAATATGTTCCCATAACAACTTTCCTGTAGCATTTTTACTGTCTAATGTAAAGAAAATCTCTTTTGAAATCTCTTTTGACATTCCTTTCATTAGGAAAGATCGAGCTAATCTGTCAGCTTCATGCTTTTTTCTTTGCTCGTCTGAGTACATATCAAGAGGTAATTTATACTCTCTTTGTTCATCTTGACCATTTTCTCCAGCTACGGTGAGAAGTTTAGTTGGAGGTGTCATGATTCCTTCTTTCAGAGATTTTCTGATATAATCTCCCAAATCATTTCGATCGATGAAGTCTATGAACTGATTTTTCCATGCATCATACTCTCCTTTGAAGAGTATTGGTGGATTCTCATCCGTACTGATTGAAGGAGCTTTGCTGGAAGTCATACTGATAGATATAAGATAAGAACTTGAAAAATGACCGTTAGTCAAGATAAAATCACACAATACTGACAATCTTAGAATGAAATTCAGAAAAATCTGATCACGAACAAAACTTTGTCCCCCTTCGCAGACTTAACACGGGGGTCCCGCTATAGTTTGCAAAAATCGACCGGGGATGTGCTTCGACCGGTATTGAGAAGACCGGGAACTTGCAAAGTCCGGTCGAGTGATTTGACCGATATAGTGTTCGACCGGGGACTTGTAAAGTCCGGTCGAGTGATTTGACCGATAGTGTTCGACCGGGGACTTGTAAAGTCCGGTCGAGTGATTTGACCGATATAGTGCTTAGACCGGTGTTACTCGACCGACACTAGACAAGACCGATATGTTCGACCGATATACTCTTCGACCGGGTGGACTGTGAGAGTACCGGTCGAATGCAATAGACCGATAAAAAAGAATTCGACCGGAAGAGCAAAGACCGATATGTTCATGATGCAGTATCGACCAAGAAACCAAAATCAGCCCAGAAAACAAATCAAAACTCAAAATTGAACAACCAAACTTTGCCAAAACAATCAAATAACCAACTAGAACAGATTGCAATTATTTAATTTCAATAACAACCAATCTAAGAAGGATTCGATTGATGACACAGTGTCGACTCAAAACCAAACCCATAAAACAAAAATCATCACTTTAATAACCAAAATCGATGCAATATTCAAATCAACCAATACCCAATCACAATAATAGGCAAAACAAACACAATCGAACCAATAGCAACTTGAATGAACAATCACACAATAAAAATTATGAATCTTTGACAGAAAACAGAACCGAACAAAAACTTATTCAATCCAATCTGTAACTTGCTCTGATACCAATTGTGTGTCCCAATACGCAATCATTCAATCAAGTAATCACATAAACAAAACGATAAAGCAAACCTGATATTGATAAAGGAAACGATTCAACAGGTTACAAGCTTTGATGAAGAAATCTATATCTGTTTCTTGTTCTTCACTGCGCACACCACCACCACAACCTCCTCTCTAATTGATATTTTCTAATTAATTCCTCTCTTAACCTTTCTTAACCCTAAAATAATCTTATATATAATTAGGCCATATAGCCTAATGGACTTTCCAAGGCTTGGCCCAAATACATAAATAACTAAAAACTAAAGCCTAATAAAATAAATACGAAAACATACTTTGACTATTTATTACAAAAAGACCCTAGACTATTTGTTGAGACGACTTTATCAGCTTTAACTTCAGATTTCCATCTTCAGATAATTATGATCTTGAATCCAATAAATATGTGCTTTAACACTTTGGTTGAAATCTTTGGTTGGGGATGCTTGATTCTTGCAATGAATGAGGTAGATTTGGTGGTTGAAGGAGTTAGGGTTAGGTTTTGAGAAGGAGTAAATGAAGAGAGAGTTTGAGAGAAATGAGGTTGAAAAGTGATAAGTGAAATGGGGCTGAAAACCCCTTTTAAATTCGTCAGGACCATCGTGTGACTTGTGGCGCGGGTTGACCCACGCGGTAACTCGTGCCACGCACTGATTCCTTCCCGCAAACAGTGCACCGCACGGCTTGTGTCGCGGCCTAACCCGCGCGGCAACTCGCGCGGGCACTGTTTCTTGCACTTTTTCCTTTTACAAAATTTAGATTTTTACAATCCTCACCACCTAATAAGGATTTCGTCCCCGAAATCATGACTGCTCAAATAAATGGGGGTATCTCCTTTTCATATCTTCCTCCGACACCCTCGTCACGTTCGTACCTCAGTGGTGTTTCCATTGAACTTTTACCATGGTTACTTCCTTGTGCCGCAATTGCTTCGTCTTAGACTCTAGTATGGATTCCGGTTTCTCTACACATCAGTTGTCGTTGTCCACCCGAATTTTTTATAATGGTATAATGTTCTCTTCTTCCGCCAAGCACTTACGAAGGTAGCATACGTGAAATGTAGGGTGAATCCTGTTCATTTCCGTTGGCAAGTCTAGTCTATAAGCTTGGAGCCCAACCTTTTCCAAAATTGTGAAGGGTCCAAGGAAACGAGGACTAAGCTTTCCGCGTTTCCCGAACCGAATGATCCCCTTCCATGGTGACACCTTTAACATGACTCGTTCTTCCACTTTGAACTCGACCGACCTCCTCTTCTTATCCGCGTAGCTCTTTTGACGATCTTGTGTCCCTTCAAACGTTCCCGAATTCTCTTGACCTTGTCCGCCGTCACTTGAACTATTTCCGGTCCCACAAACTTTTTTTCTCCCGCTTCGAGCCAACACACCCGGGTCCTACACTTCCGCCCGTAGAGCGCCTCGAACGGTGCCATCCCAATGCTCGATAACTATTGTTGTAAGCGAATTCCACTAATGGCAAGTAGAAATCCCAACTTCCTCCAAAGTTGATTACGCAAGACCGAAGCATGTCCTCAAGAGTTTGGATGGTCCTCTCGCTTTGTCCGTCGGTTTGAGAATGGTAGGCCATGCTCCACTTGACTTTTGTCCTAAATTCCCTTTGCAAGTCGTCCCAAAACTTAGAGGGAAACCGACTATCCCGATCCGAAACTATGGATAGTGGAACACCGTGCCGTGATATCACCTCATCTATATATAACTTGCCAATTTATCCATGGGAACGTCTCCCGCATTGCTAAAAAGTGTGCGCTCTTCGTGAGTCGGTCCACTACCACCCAAATAGTATCGTGGCCCTTCAAGGTCTTCGGCAACTTGGTGACGAAGTCCATTGTGATGTGTTCCCACTTCTATTCCGGAATAGCCAGAGGTTGTAAACTTCCATAAGTCCTTTGATGTTCCGCCTTTGACTTGAAGGCATGTGACGTACCTTTCCACGTACTTGGCCACGTCGAGCTTCATTACCGGCTACCAATAATGAAGTTTCAAGTCCCTATACATCTTGGTACCAGGATGTATGGAGTACTTGGTCTTGTGAGCTTCTGCCAGCAGCAACTCTCGGTTCCCTCCGATCTTCGGTATCCAAATCCTCCCTTGAAAAAGCTTAAGGCCGCGATTATCTCCCGTTAGTGTTTCCCGTTGTTTCACCATGATTTCAGCTTTAACGTTTTCCTCTAGAAGTGCCTCCACTTGACTCCTCTTGATATCCTCCACTAGACTCGACCTTACATCAATTCTAGTAAGAGTGACTTTGACTTTGCTCCTATAACTCTTTCGGCTCAATGCATCCGCCACTACATTGGCCTTACCGGGATGGTACAACAACTCACAATCGTAATCCTTCAAGAGCTCTAATCACCTTCGCTGCCGTATGTTGAGGTCCTTTTGGTCAAAGATGTATTTCAAACTTTTGTGATCGGTGAATAAGGTACACTTCGTCCCATAAAGGTAGTGTCGCCATAGCTTTAAGGCAAACATCACCGCCGCTAGCTCCAAATCGTGCGTAGGATAATTCTTCTCGTGATCCTTGAGTTGTCGTGAAGCGCGCGATCACTCTCCCCCTTTGCATCAAAACACACCCAAGGCCCAATTTAGAGGCGTTACTATAAACCACGAAGTCTTCGGAACTTTCGGGTAAGGATAAGATCGGTGCTTCGCATAACTTCCTTTGGAGAGTCCGAAAGGCCTTCTCTTGAGTTTCTGTCCACAAGAACTTAACGTTCTTTCTTGTCAACGACGTGAGCGGAGAGGCGATCTTTGAGAAGTCTTGAATAAATCGTCGGTAGTAGCCGGCCAAACCCAAGAAACTTCTTATCTCTGTTGGACTAGTCGGTGGTTCCTAATTCATCATTGCCTTGATCTTTGCCGGATCTACCTTTACCCCAACCTTCGACACCACGTGGCCTAAGAACTTGACTTCTTGTAACCAAAATTCTCACATTGAAAACTTTGCGAATAACTTTTCTTTTCGGAGGACTTCCAAAATTTCCCGTAAATGTCGCCGATGCTCCACCTCATCCTGCGAGTAAATCAGAATATCGTCGATAAAGACTATGACCGATCTGTCCAATAGTGGTCAACATACGCGGTTCATCAAGTCCATAAATACGGCCGGAGCATTAGTTAGTCCAAATGGCATAACTAGGAATTCGTAATGCCCGTATCTCATCCGGAACGCCGTCTTTGGTATATCGCTCTCCTTCACTCGCACTTGATGGTAACCGGATCGCAAATCTATCTTGGAGAAACATCCCGCTCCTTGAAGTTGATCGAAGAGGTCGTCGATTCCAGGAAGAGGGTACTTAATCTTCACGGTGACCCTGTTGAGCTCACGGTAGTCGATGCACATCCGCATCGACCCATCCTTCTTCTTCACAAATAAGACCGGGGCTCCCCATGGCGACGAGCTCGGTCGTATAAATCCCTTCTCGAGGAGTTCTTGAAGTTGCGTCATCATCTCTTGCATTTCGGTCGGGGCTAGACGGTAAGGAGCACGAGTTATCGGAGCGGCTCCCGGAGTGAGGTCGATGTGAAACTCCACTTGTCGCTCAGACGATAGCCCGGGTAGATCCTCTGAAAAGACATCCGGGTATTCGCGTACCACGTCCACATATTCCACCTTCTTCTTTTCTAATTTTGCATCAATCACGTAGGCTAGGTACTACGTGCATCCCTTGGCTAAGCTCTTCCGTGCCTTGAGGGATGAGATGATTATGTTGGTTTTTCGGTTCTTCTCTCCGTAAATGATCACTTCGCCGCCCTTCGGTAAGGGTACTCTAATCAGGTTTTTGGAACAGAATATATCGGCGTCATTCTTGGATAGACAATCCATCCCAACAATCACGTCAAAACCTCCGATATTCACCGGCAACAAGTTTATTACAAAAGACTCTCCATCTAAACCTAAGGTGCATCCAAAGTAGCATTCCCGAACTAATAATTGTTCCCCGTTGGCCACTTCTACCACTAGCACATCACTCAACAAACTAGAAGGTGTAGTGAAATTCTTGCAAAACGATGAAGACACAAACCATCGGTTCACACCCGAATCACATAAAACACGAGTAGGTAGAGAGTTTACTAGGAACGTACCCGACCCCACATCCGCCGTCTCCCTCGCCTCATCGACCGTCATTTGGAAAGCCTGACTCGGCACCTTTGGTTGGACTTCTTTCTTCGATACTGACACACTTGGAGCTCCCTGATGACTCTTTGCTAGTCTCGGGCAATTCCGCTTGAAGTGACCCGGTTCCCAGCATTCGTAACAAACTCCCGACCGGGAAAAGCATTCCTTACTCGAGTGGCCTTTCCACCCACAGTTGGAAAATTCAATAGCGTTGGGCAAAGATCTATGATTGCAGGGCCCGGAATGTTTACTCTTGCACCTAGAGCACCACTGTGCCTCACGTCTCGGCTCTACACACCTCCCCTCGATGAAGGGTTTGGATGGTCGTACGGGCCCGATCGGCCCTTCCCACTTTCTCTTCTCTCCTTGTTGTTTCTTATCCTCCTTATCTTCCAACATATCATCCTCTACCTGTTGGGATGCTTCGATCACATTCTGCAAGGTGGTTTTGTGAGCATTCCTCACGTCCGTCTTCAAATTCGCCGGTAACCCCTTCACAAACCATTTTATCTTCGCCTCTTATTCACTTGCCAAATTCTCTACCAGGCTAGGCTTATCCATGAATTGCTTCGCATAGTCGGCAACAGTCAGATTGCCCTTCTTTAGGTTTCGGAATTCTTTTTCGATCTTGTCGAGCGCCCTCTCATTGCAATGTTTTTCCATCAGTTTCTTCTTGAAGGTTGGCCAAGTGAGCTTGGCCAAAACCTCCGGCGTAAGCGCCCTTCTAGTGACGTTCCCCCAACTCAACGCATCCCCTCTAAGTAGTTGGGACGCAAACTTAACTCGTTGAGAGTCCGCGCACTAGCTCGAT
Source organism: Arctium lappa (assembly GCA_023525745.1). Lineage (NCBI taxonomy): Eukaryota > Viridiplantae > Streptophyta > Magnoliopsida > Asterales > Asteraceae > Arctium > Arctium lappa. Next base: position 99,666,693 of record CM042050.1, read on the forward strand.
TCGAATGCCATCTCCACCTCTTGAATCCATTTCATACATGCAAGCGGATCGGTAGTTTCAGAAAATTCTGGGGCTCAGCTACATAGGAATGATTTGAAAGAGCAACCTTCTTCCTTCTTCTTCCCGGTTCTAATCGCGTTTTCTTCCGTTCCAATTGCATTTTCGTTCTCGCCCGATCCATTCACCGCATTGTCCCCCACGGCTTCGTGTCTCCGGTTGCTCGTGTCTCGGTCCTCCAACAACTTCATAAATTTCTCGTCCCGCTTGTCCATCTCGGAGTTCATCATATGCATAATGCTTGCCAATAGAACTGACTGAGGGTCCGCTTCTTGGACTACTGGATTCTCGGTTTCCATGTTTACTTGCGGAATTTTGTCTACGATCCCCTCCAGAATTCGGGGAATCGGTGGAATGACTTGGTTTACCGTTGGGTTTGCTTGCCTCGTTGTTCCCGGGGCGGTTACACTTGCCTCATTCGCATCATCGATCGCCCCAACCCGACTCCTCGTGCTTACCATGGTGAACTGTCACACACGGTAAGAGTCGTACCGGTCAATTCTTTAAAAGATAAACGGTTCAATACGTACTACTATAAGGATTAATCATCATTACAACAATTTCAAGCATGCTCACGTAATCATAAATTCAGAAGAACACTGGCCAAGTGAGATTGTGAACGTATTTTACACAAGAACCCTCATTGTCATTATCATAAATTTTTAATCGATGCAATTCCGTAATCCTAATACTCTCCCCACCTAGAAATGCTCTACCCGTATGGACAGTGACACTATATGCTCCACCAGTTTAAGTCTAGGTATGCTACAGTCGACACCTAGTTCACTTAAACTAGAGCTCTGATACCAACTTGTATCACCCCAAAAATTGGGATAACAAAAATTTCCATAAAAGGGGAAACATGGTAAATAGATATGCCATAGCACGAGCTCATCCCAAAAAGGGAGACAATAAACGCCTGTTAAGATTACAAGTTTGTAATGAATAACAATGTAAGGGAACACAACCCTGTAATCTAAATCCTAACTAGGAACAAGATTAGTACAAGTTGTGATCCAATCCAAAAATAAGCCTTCTATGAAAGCATCCCAAAAATGTCCCCAAGCTCGCTTCTAAGTCATCTAGACCTTCTTGGCGGTCGCGCCGCTAGAACCTGAGAAACATATCAAACCAAACAAGTGTTAAGCCAAATGGGCCTAGTGAGTTGTACAAAAGCATGGCATGATATTTGATATATATATATATATATATATATATATATATATATAAAATAGCATAAATAACGACTCAGTCCACATGGCCATACTAGAATCAATGGAGGAGACCCATCACACCAATGAGTTTTACCTCAAGTTAATGTACCTTGATGTTTAGTTCGCATGAACAACAATCCAAAGGCCCGACACACCGTCCCAGTGGCGGAGGCATTAGGTGCATACCGTCCCGGTGGCACCTAAGGCTACATCCTCCAGGCACATACTCACAGTTCCTCCAACATACATATACATATATATATATATATATATATATATAACATCCATTTCTATACATTACCCGCATTAACAAGATACATACACATACTATCCATTCCTATACATATCCCGCATCAACAAGATACATATATAAGTTTTTGCATGACTTTAGTCCCATGTTAGGCCCAAAACACCCAAGCATGTAAGTTCAACAATATTCTTCACATAATCCATGATATTACCCATCATTTCCAATAATAACAATATTAACAACTTTAACAAGTCCATTTATGAATCATTAGCCAAAACCCATAAATACTCATAAAAGTAGTAGGTAGGTCAAACTTATCAGGTGATCAGATTTGTGCACACATACAAAGTTGTTAGAACACAAATATGTTGGATTCAAGATCATAAAGTTTGAAGACCAAAAGATCAAGAAGTCAAAGCTGGAAAGTCAACTCTTATCAAAAGTCAAAGTCTTTTGTTAATAAATGTCAAAGTCAATGTATGTGTAATTTGTTTCCTTGTATTTGATAGAGGGTATAAATACCTTTGTCCTTGTTTTTGTAAGTAGTTGTACACACGCATATTAGAGAAGAGCTTATTTTGTATATCTTTCTAGAATGAGAAAGTAGAGAGAGAAAGTTGTAAGTTTGTAATCTTGATGAATGAATCAATGACATGTGATTACGAGATTCATCTTGTTTACTTGTTACGAGATTCATCGAGTATATGTACTTTAATTTCCGTATTGCACTGTAATTTCAATCGAATTTGTGATTTTTGTTAAGTTTTTGTTCAAGAGTCGAAGTTCACTGTTTCATCAATCAATTTGTATTGTGAGTGTTTGTTTGTAAAATTCATGTATTGTAAAATGTTCTTGGATTGATTGTAAAGGTTTCTGCAAAGTTTTGGGTCGATTGGACAAGGATAGATCGAATTCAGATGGAAAACTCAGTTTTTGGGTCGACAAATGGAAGAACGTGCTAGAACTCTAGAACGCGCAAGTTCGTCGTGAAACGCGCAAGGTTCATCAGCTAGAACGCGCAAGTCAAAGGATAAATTTTGGTCTAAAACGCGCACGTTTCGATCTGCGAGTTCTCCAAACGCGCTCATCAAAGCTAGCGAGTTTGAAAGGAACAGTGGTTAGCGAGTTCTTCGACGTGCGAGTTTGAAGAGGAATAGTTGAAACGTGCAAGTGAAGCTAGCGAGTTTTGTTCAAACGCGCAAACTTCGACGTGCGAGTTTTGTAAACGTGCAAATCTCTGTTAGCGAGTTTCAGCGTGAACAGTTTTTAGCGAGTTTAGGAGCTTGCGAGTTTGATCATCTGCGAGTTTGATCTGCGAGTTTGATCTGCGAGTTTGCTTGCGAGTTTGTCTGCGAGTTTGCTTGAGAATTTATCAAGCGTGCAAATCTCGATCTACGTGTTTCTCAGTCTGCGAGTTTTAAGCTTGAATAGTGACTTGCGAGTTTCTATACTTAGAATATTTTTTTTGAAATTTTCAAAACTGTAATATGCCGGTTAGCGGGACCCCCTGCTAAGTCTGTGGAGGTGACAAAAGTTCTTTCTGTGATCAAAATCTCTGAATTCTTTTTTTAAGATTTTTGTATTTTTCTTGTGATTTCATATTGGATTAACGATCATTTTTGTCAAGTTCTTTTTGTGACAGGTATTCAAGATGAGATATTTTTCTGATGATGATGAAAAGAAGATTAAAGATCTCAAAATGGAGAATCAAAGTCGTACTTCCTTCGTTGATTATTACAAAAAGAGGTCAAAACGATTTAATGATGAAAGGAAGCTACTAAGAGAAGAAGTCAGTACGTTAAAGAAAATAAATGAAGATCTGAGGAAACAGACTTCTGGACTTAATGAAGATAAGGTAATAAGTTTGGAAACTGAGAACACTGAGCTGAAAAATAAAATCTTTGCCTTGGAATATCAGATTATCCAAATCCAGCAGCAAGCATCTGTTGAAAGTTATGAGGAGACGATTAAGAGTCTGGAAGATGCTAATGCTGAGCTTCGAAAGAAAATATCTGATTTGGAACAAAGGATGGTCAAAGATAAAGATGATTTTGATACTGAAAAGACATCATTTGCTAAGTAATTCTCAGAATTTTCCAGAAAGTGTGCTGACGAGAAGAAAATGGTTGAGCAGAAATGTATAAAGCTTTCTCAACATATTTCCGACTTTGAGAAAGTGATTATTTTGGAAAGAGAGAATTTTGCCAAAGAAAAGAAGTTAATAGAGCAAAAGAATGTTGGGATATTCAAAGATATATCTAGTCAGAGGACAAATGCTGAAAATGTTTTTGAAGAAGAAAGGAATATTTTTGAGTCAGAGATAAAGAAGTTAACTGCAAAGCTATCTGAGCTATCTACAACTGCATTGAAAGATCAACAAGCAAAGTCTGAATTCAAGAAAGAGATTGATCGGCATATCAAAGAGAAGAAAAGTCTATCTTTAAAGATTAAAGAGCTTGAAAAGATTGTTTCTAAGGTGGTGGTGACTGAGCATACGCCTCCAGAGTCACAAATCCACACACCTAGAAATAATTCAGTTGACTTTAAAAAGACAGCCTCAAGCTCACACGTGAAACCTGTTTCTTCAAGAAGGTTAGTCAATTCATTCAATCAGATTCGTACTTCTAATATTTTCTATGATCAAAATGTAGATGGTTCTGGTACACAAAAAAGACGAAGAAGATATAATGAAGATAAGCTGATATGGAAAGTCAAACCAGTGGATGAGAAGAATGATGAGAAGAAGGAAGAAAAGAAAGGAAAGAAGAAAGAAAATAAATCATTTGTACATGCATCAACAGCCAAGAAGAACAAAGTTCTGATAGGTAAACCTGATCTTGCTTATTCGAGAGATCAAATGTTCAGGTTATCTAAGAAAAGGTATTGTTCTTACTGTAATACATATGATTTTGTTCATAAAGCAAGTGATCATTACTGGTATGGTTCTTATTCAGTTACTCCCATTCGAACTGCAACTAACACACATGGACCCAAATACCAGTGGGTACCAAAACCTGATTCTGTGTTGCAGGCATCTATGGTTAAGGGAGAGTAAGAGAACCAAGGCTTCTAAGTACATCAACTTAGAACCCGTGCTTCAACGAAGTTTGACTTCTAAACACAACAGTTTAGGACTCGCTTTTCAATGATGAAAAAGAAATGCTACTCTCGAGCTGCTAAGAGAATGTACGCAGATACTTAGAAGAGGAAATCAACCTTCAAGGGGGAGTACATAAATTTTTTTGGAAATATGTATTCGGAAGATATGATGAACTACACTTCAAATGGGGTTGTAGATCTCTATCATGTGCCTTTTACTGATAAATTTCAGATGCATATTTTCAGGGGGAGTAAAAGATTATGATTTCTGATTATTTCATATTAGAACTCGTACTTTAATCGTTTTACTGCTTTATGTCTTTTAACTTTTGTGAATAAATTTCATTTTGACTAGACTTTGAGACTTATGCAGGATGAGAGAAGCTGACACGATCATATCTTAATGACTACAGCTGACTGTATGAGAATTAAGATTGAGCGAAAAGGTAAATTTCTTATCTTAATCTCAAATGTATCTGAAAGAAGGACAACTTTCAGCTATAGAAAACATGTTCTTAAATGTTCAAACCACTTCCCGATTTTTAATCAGATTTTATAATTTGGAAGTGTGATTTTAAATGTTTTCATTTTTTTTGTGCTTAATTGATAAACAAACCGTGTGTTTCCAAAGATAAATACTTGCGTATTGTCTTTTCTATATACTTTCAAGTATTCACACACACCGGTTTGAATCTTTGGTCAACATGTTCTTATCATGTCTCTAAATTGGAACAATTTTTCTTCGATGGTAAGACACTCCGCTTGTATTCAAAGAATTTTGAGCGTTATTTCATTTCTAAACGTTCATTTCAAGAATGTCTATACTTTGGTTCGTATAGACAATATCCATTATTCTTGACTATAAGCTTTAATTGTTATATTATTCATTTCTGATCATTTTCATACAATGTCAGATTTTCAAACAAGTCTTTTGCATTCATATTCATTCATTCAATATACTTGTTTGAAAATATTTCAATGTTTAAAAATACTCAAATCTTCATGATTATTTCATCTGAGCATTCATTTATCTGACTTGTATTTTGAGATATTAACTGATAAAATTAAACCATATTGAGCAACACGTTCTTTTAGGAAGTTATGGGTTCTTTGTGCTAGGAATTAACTAAACTTCTATGGATTCACGTTAACCAGTGTTTCCTACCCAAGAAGTTAATCCTTTAGTGATTGAGTGTGAGGAGTCTAAAAGAAATGAGTGTGGGTGTGATGAGGTAAAATGAAAATGAGAGTTTGGTTAGTTGTGCGCTTAATGATAAAAAGAAAGAGGGTGTGAGATCAGAGTAAAAGAATATCAAACTCTGCACCAACTACTTTCTGAGCCGGGCAGCCACATTACTAGCATTTCACAATTCTTTGGTGAACGTTATTGAAACAGGCAAATAGCCCATGCCAACTCTTGACAAAACCCCACCAGCTACTCATTTTCTTCTCAAAAAGAAAATGTTTTATATTTTCTGGGGATGCAGCATATAATCTATCTGATTTTCATTTGGAAAATCTGGATATTGAAAAAGAAGGAAGTTCGCCCCACCTTCGCACTTCAATCATGCACTTAGAGTATGTGTTTATCTACTGTTGTCTCAGTGGTTTACACTATGTTGAGCCTTATTAAAAGCAATCACCGTGCTTAATTCTTTCTACACTTGCACAAGCACACAAAGAATTTGTTTCTTTGTCATAACATTCATAGAAATTGCCTTTGTGGTATTTCGATGATTGGATGGAAGCCCTGGGGGAGTGAACATCAAAAAACTCCTTTAGATTGTGTATTCGTTACACACAGTGACTTTGTGTTACTGACAGGCATTTTAACTGATTCATTTGTTGATTCAGGTGTTACATTCTTATTTTGTCCGGATTTGAAAAGATCTGGATAAATACATTGTTCGAATTGGCAAAGAATCAGAGGCTCAGATCAGAATGGTCAAAGACATTTCTTGATGAAAGTTTTGATGATGTTGATGCTCAATTCATCAAAAAGGGGGAGAAGAGTTCAAATCAAGAAATGTTGGTTGAAAAGTTTGAAGAAATGTCCGAAATTCAAGATATGGGAGAATTATTCAAGATTGTTGAAAGATGAAAGATTTCAGTTTGTTGAAGATAATTTGCTGGAGCAAAGTGTGCTAAATCTGAAAATCTTAAGATATTTTTCTTTTCAAGTCTGAAAAAGGTTTGTGTACAACCTTGGGAAAGATTGTTACTATTTTTGATGATCAGACGTTGGGAAGATTGTTGAAAGTATTTGAAGATACTGTGCTTATCAGAGAAGGGGAGATTGTAAAGATTTCATACAAATAGGGGGAGTATGAAAGTTGGTTGAGAAAGTTATGTTTGTATCAAAAGGGGAGATTTTAAGAGAAGATACAGATTGATCCAAGGGGGAGTTTATTCAATCGAGCTTAATCAAAGAGAAGATCGCATTGCTAAATCTTTTAGTAATGATCTTGATCCAAAGGGGGAGATTGTTAGAACACAAATATGTTGGATTCAAGATCATAAAGTTTGAAGACCAAAAGATCAAGAAGTCAAAGCTGGAAAGTCAACTCTTATCAAAAGTCAAAGTCTTTTGTTAATCAATGTCAAAGTCAATGTATGTGTAATTTGTTTCCTTGTATTTGATAGAGGGTATAAATACCTTTGTCCTTGTCTTTGTAAGTAGTTGTACACACGCATATTAGAGAAGAGCTTATTTTGTATATCTTTCTAGAGTGAGAAAGTAGAGAGAGAAAGTTGTAAGTTTGTAATCTTGATGAATGAATCAATGACATGTGATTACGAGATTCATCTTGTTTACTTGTTACTAAATTAGAACTTGAAATAGGGAATAACAAAAGTAATACAAGTAAGTATTAAAGATATGTATCTCATTTAAAGATTTTAGTAAAGAAAACTCACTAACTAGGTTTTATAGCTAAAACCCTAGAAACTTGGGAGAAACCCTAGAAATGGATGGAGGAAGAAGATGATCTTGAAGCTTGAGATATTTGGTTTAAATACTTGGTTGGGGATGCTTGATTCTTGCAATGAATGAGGTAGACTTGGTGGTTGAAGGAGTTAGGGTTCGGTTTTGAGAAGGAGTAAATGAAGAGAGAGTTTGAGAGAAATGAGGTTCAAGAGTGATAAGTGAAATGGGGCTGAAAACCCCTTTTAAATTCGTCAGGGCCATCGCACGACTTGTGGTGCGGGTTGACCCGCGCGGTAACTCACGCCACGCACTACTTCCTTCCCACGGACAGTGCACCGCGTGGCTTGTGTCGTGGCCTAACTCGCGTGGCAACTCGCGCGGGCACTGTTTCTTGCACTTTTTCCTTAAACAAAATTTGGAGTGTTACAGGTCTGTACCATGCACAATAGGTACGGGTATTGGATGAGGGGTGCACGTGAATGGGTCACATAACATAATTTCCAGGCAAATGGGGTGCGGTGGGACGGTCAGGATTTCACACCCATTAGAGGAAACCACCCTCCCTAGATCCTAGAGATGTATTGGCACCAAATGATTGATCAGGTTCTTATACTTTATTGTGAGATTTGTGCATTACCTTTATTTTATATGGACTTATGTGATTTTTTTAACAAGAGTGGAATACCAGCCGTTGCAGAACCCAATATAAGTCTGGTAGGGCCAATCGGGAAACCCAATTTGATGGGGTGTCGTCCAGGCACACCGGGGGATTAATTAGTGTTACACAACATCGACACCAGATGGTAAGTCTACAATTTGTTTTTGAATATGTAATTAGATTTGTATGTTTAATAATAACTTAACTTAATTTTATATTGTAGAGAGAGACATGAGGTCGTGAGCCGAGTTCTTCTGAGGTGTTTGAGATGATCGAGTGCTCAAACCAGAAGGTCACTTAGGGTTCGCCCGACCAACCTACTGTTCGTCCAGTGTCAGTTTACTCAGAGCGCTTAGAGCGATGGTAAGTTTTCTAAAACCATTACTTTGCTTTATAGAACTGTTTGGTAGGTTTAAAGTAATATATTTTAATGAACGTAATATTGTTAATAGTTTGGTTGCCACTTTAGGCAGACGTTAGGTTGTTGATTACTAGATAAGTTGGATATGTTTTGATTTTACAACCGTTATGCTGCTGAAAAGCCTAAAGATATAAGCTCACCCATTTTTGTTTTAGTAAACCATATGAGTGGTTTCGAGAGCTTAGGGATGAGGCACATGCTAGCCAAGATCACGACACCTCTCCTTCTAATGAGTCATCTCTTTGAGAGCAGAGTGTCGGAGGACGCAGGAAGGGCGGTGGTTCATAACGGTGGTGGTCAACAGTGGTTCAGATCGGTGGTCGGCGGTGGTTCACAACGATAGTGGTCGGTGGTTGTTCAGATCTGTGGTGGCTGATGGTGATTCAGAATGGTGGTGGTCAACGGTGGTGTAGATCGATAGTAGTCGACGATTGGTCAGATCGGTGGTGGTGTTCAGAACGGTGGTCGGTAGTGGTTCAGATCGGTGATGGTCGACGGTCATTCCGAAAGGTGGTCGACGATGGTTGAGATTGGTCGTGGTCGATGGTGGTTCAGAATGATGGTCAGCGGTGGTTCAGATCGGTGGTGGTCGACAATGGTTCAGAATGATGCTCGAGGTGGTTTAGAATGGTGGTCGGTGGTGTCGGTGGTGGTCAACAAAGGTTCATATGGGTCTGGGTAAATCAAGTAGGGAATATGAGGATAGTTGTATTTTTGAGAAAATGAGATGCAATGGAATTGAATTCCTTCTCAATTTTGATGGAATGACCAAATCCATGAATGGTGGAATGTGTGGAATTCAATTCCATTCCATGGGAAACCAAAAGCCTGAATGGACTTTGGTCAACGGAATTTATCATTCCAAGTCCTTCATATTCCATCGGAATCCTACGAACCAAACACCCCCTTAGGGGTTATAGATTTAGAAATTGCAAACGTGAATCGAGATTTGGTAGAACATTTGAAAACTTTCCTAGGTTTGATTTCCACTTTATAAGGTTTTTTGTACCAGGTGATGAGGAAGGAAAGAGTAGTAGCATGTTACTTAAGAGGGAGGAGACCAGATGTTAAGGCAATATAGGAAAAAATAGTTCTCTAAATGGTATGAGATTGATGTACATAAAAAATCACTCAAAGTTAAAAAGGAACGATTCAGATGTACTTTCGTTTTGCCAAACAACCTTAAGTCATCTAACTGATTAAGAGGTGACCTCTTAATGGCATCATTAAGAAGCAAAGAAACAACCCCTTAGTCTCCACCATACTATTTTATATATTATAGGTTTCTCATCATGTTCTTTATACAACATAAAATATATAAACTAATTATATAATAATCAATACATAAAATGTAAGATGAAATACATAAAATATACGACGAAATACATAAAATAAAGAGAGAAACATCCAAGAGGGTTAGCTTGGTAGTTCTTGAGATCGCATGTTTATATGGATGTGTATATGTGTTGTATAGATAATGTGTGTGTATGTGTTGTTTGGTAACCGTATATGGGCTTTAATCGGTTCTATTGGGCTTTGAAGAGTTTCATTGACTTTAATGGATCTGTTGGGATTTATTCTATTTCATTGGGCCTTAATGGGTTTTAATGGATCTTAGTGGACTTTAATGGATATATTGAGTTTTATTCGATTTTATTAGGCTTTAATGATTTATATTGGGCTTTAATAGATCTTATTGAGATTTAATGGATATATTCAGCTTTATTCAGTTTTACTGGTTTTTAATCGGTTCTATTGGGTTTTAAAGGGTTTCATTAGGCTTTATTCGGTTCTATTGGACTTTAAAGGGTGTCATTGGTCTATACTTGATCTATTGGGGGGCTTTATTCGGTTTTATCGGGCTTTAATAGGTATTATTGGGCTTTAATAGATCTTAGTGGACGTTAATGAATCTATTGAACTTTATTTGGTTTTATTGGACTTTAATGTATTTTATTGGGTTTTAATGTTAAGTTTTAAAAGGTTTTATTGGACTTTAATAAATTTTTTAATAATCTTATAATCAAAGAAAGAATAAATATTTAATAATTTGTAATTAATTATTCTTTAATAATTTATAATTAAAGATTATTGAATATATAATGTATTATTGGTAGCGGAAAATTGTATAGGTCCACAACGTGGCCACTATGTTGCCACAGTGGTGGTGCAAGTGCACACCGGACACTATGATCGCTATAAGTAATAAAGTGGTAGAGTACCGAGATCGTTTCCACAGGGACTAGTCAACTAAGAATCAGAGAACTTTTCATGAACTTCTAGTGCTTGTTTGAGTTTTGAAAACAATATCAATATTTGTGAGATTTAAGCAAACTAAACAACGATTAAAAGAGATTAACAATATTAAAGGTAGGATGTGGGTACAAGCATTAACTAAGACTGATGTAGTAATAATATGGTCAGAAACAAAATGACACACAATATCCTTAAAAAACCCTTTCTCTCGAAAGTGAGTTTCCTCGGAACATGACCACGTTGCACCCACAAGTTCACCACTTTCGCCAACTCAAGACTTGCTGACTTAACTAAGTAAACCTCTAAGGATTTCAGTTCCACCAGTATGGATATAGAAGCCCAAATCTCTTTGTGACCTCCACATCGACCGATATTTTGAACCTTAGTTAAAGTCATGCAAAAACCCATATCTCTAAGTGGTTATAAAAGACTTTCTCAAATCTTCTTTCCATCACTCAAGCCGTATTTCGGATCTGACCCTCTCGAGGTCTAAGATCTAATATTAATACTAACAAGTGATCGTCTTGTCCGCTTTGAGTTGAAGTCCCAACTCGAGCGACCAAGTCTAAGAGTTAGCAAAGATGACAACACCCAAGTGTTGCCTACTAGTCTTAGCCTTGGCTCATACCCACACCCAAAGGGGTGTTTAGTTCATAATAACAGTAAAAGACATGAAAGAAGAAGGAGAGAACATGAACATAATTGCATAAATAACTTAAAGGTTGTCACTAACGTGGTGACAATGTGGTGACAGATGTTACAAAGAAATTAAACTTACAAAAATTAAATGCAAATAAACTACAAGATTTGAAGAGAGAATAAGAACTAAATGCTAAGCTACAGAAGGTATTGAATGCTCCTAGAAGTGATGATGTTGAAATGGTGCCTCAAAACTTTCATTTATAGCCCAAGGAAGAGAAAAGTGTTGATGTAACAACTCCACAAAAGTAGCTTTAAAATGGAGTATTGAACCTTCCTTTGACTTACACTTTTTGTCTTCTTCCTTGATTATTCTTGTGAAAGAGCAGAAAATTCTTTCATTATCTTTAAAAGGCAAACTTTCCAGAAATGGCTAAATCTCATCCATAAAATTTTAGCCAACGTCCCAACGTGGTGACAAGGTGGCGACAAGGTGGCCACTTTCTGCACAAAAGTTAGTAGAACCGAAATCTTTGTATTCTTGAGACTTCATCACCATGTTTGAACAACTAACACCAAATTAAGGAGATGAGGGACAAATTGGATGAAAATGTGGTAAAAAGAATACGAAAAGAGAGGAATTAACTCTCAAGTTTTGAGAGTTATCACACCCCCAAACTTGAGTAATTACTTGTCCTCAAGTAAGAAAAGAGCAAAAGAAAGAAAAAAAAGAACTTGAATAATGACCAAAAAGGGTTGACTAGTTTCTTTGGAATGGAAAAACTCCTCCCGAATATTTCAACGTTTCTTGATTTGAGTGAAGCACTCTCGTTTGAAAAGGTACCGCTTCCTTTCATGCATCTCATAAATTTGACCTTAATCAATAGGGCTTGCTTTGGGCTTGTGTGTTTGGGTTTTCAATTTAGATTTCTCGAAATAACCCCCAAACTTTTCTTTTTGTAAGGCTCCAATTTCCTTTTGTTTTTGTATGACTATTTATTCTTTGTATTGTATTAACCATTTGACTTTTTGACTTATCCCAATTGGATTTATTTTTCATTTTTGCTTGCTGCCAAAGTGGTGACAACGTGGCCACTTTGGCTTTGGGTCATCAGAAAAAGATTTGTTTCTGCTTTTGCAGCAGCCCCCACCCCACAAACAGAAATCTTCAATGTCCCCATTAAAAAATGCAAGACATGTAGATAAATGGTCGTTGATAGGCTAGGTTTCAAGTGGAAAAGTGTTTGCTCTAAAAAACAAAATAAAGGCCTAAATCATTTTAAAGTCAAAAAAATGGTACCAATCCAGTGAGTGGTCCTGCAAAACAGATGAATACGAGGGAAAAACACAATAAAACCAAAAACTATCTAATGTAAGGCATCCATGAGTACGATGATTAGTACAAGCATACAACCCAAACAGTGCGAGTTAGAATAACAAAATACCACGGAACCCAAAATAAATAACGAGAATAAGTTCAAATATAGATGATGATGATGAGCCAAGAAAACTCACGGCTTACCAACCTCCATAGAGGGGCTAGCCTCGGCTGTTGTAGTTGCGGTTGGTTCGGAGGCAGAAGGTGGAGGCACCGGGCTACTTGGACGCGGAGCTATAGGGACAATGACCTGGGGTGGACAAAGACCTGGACGGAACCGTGGTAGAGACGACGCGCGAACCGAATCATTTTTGTGGTAGAATCCCTTAATAACCCGGTTCCAGTCCCGCTGGTACGCCCAAAAAAGTTCGTTCTTGTCCTGAATCTCCTTGATGCTTTCGGCATGGGCCTTGAGCTGGTCCATTTGTGATTTTTAGAGTGTCATCAGTTCCTTCAATAACATAGTTTGCTCTTCACGCTGTTCGGCTAGGACTTATAACCATTCAGAGGAGCCGAAGCCTGAACTGGAGGCTGCTGGATGCTTAGAGACGTCGTATTTTGATGGCTGGACAGAAGGCTGCGTTTCGGCCTCAGCTGCAAAACGGCCCGAGCGCATAATGCGCTGGACATTTCCATGATCGATTCTGGATGGACTAGTACAAATTTCAAAATTGTCCAGAGAAGGAACACGAGTTGCACTCATCAATTTTGTTAGCAATATCGAAAAAATGAGCCAAGACCCTGATCGTGATGCAGCGTACCGAATGGCATTAAGAGCAATTGGTCCAAAATGAAATGAAACTCTCTCAAAATACAAAAGAGAAGGACACATTTATCCTTTGAGAGAGTTGCATCATGAGCAGCAGGCAACAGATTGTTCCTAAGGAACTGGAACCATAAACTAGCTTGTAGATTCAGGTGACCTGACTGCATGGTCAACTTAGCCGGATCAAAGTCAGCTAAAAACTAAGGCATCAATAAAGTTGTGGCAATTTCTCGGTTGGTGTCAACATTTATGGAGTCTAAAATTCTGGTGAACTAGCATGTAGATGGCACAGGCATGCCGAAAGCTTTAGACAAGGACAGAGCTCCAAAATTTACACTCTTACCTCGGATCAAAACAGTGGTATCCACAGCGGCAGCGATGACCGTGTAGAATTTGCGTAACCATGTGGCATTTGCTTTACCAGGAAAAGGGATTGCCTTTTCCCATTTGTACGCGGCCAAATGCTTCGTGATATGCGGATACGCATTGATCAACTTGGGATCAAAGTCGCATTCCATTAATGACTTGGAGGGGGTTGGTGATTTATACCTGACTTCTGGAGATGGTTGGATGGCAGATCGCGTTCTCGGCCTCTTAGCAGTGGAGGATGAACTACGTGTCGGCCTTCGTTTTGGTTTGGCGACAGGGGCGGTCCGTGCTCGTTTCTTTGGCCGGATAGTTTCTGACTCCAGAGTATAGTCTTTATCGGAAGACGTCGCTGGCCTCTTCCCACGATCTCCGACAGTGTGTGGAGGAGACGGAGCAGCCTCGACAGAACCCGAAGCGAGTCTCCGGATGAAGACCCAAGAGTAGTGCTCGACGTGGCCACCTTGTCGCCACTTTGGCGTGGACTGTCGATGGCCTGGTGCTCTCTCGGCGATGGTGGTGGATTGACCGAAGTGCTTACTTCAGTCCCCACTTGATTTAATTCAAAGGTATTGACGAGTTTATCTGGACCATAAAGGGGTTAAGAAAATCTTCGGAGTCAGCAATACGTGGCTGAGGGTTAAAAAGAATGGAAGGGTCGCGGTGGTGGATGGGTCCGCAGGTGGTGGTTCATTGGTGGTTTCTGGGAGAATGGAGAGAGTTAGGGTGCGCGAATCAGTTGCCGCAGGTGGGTTTTGGGGGATGATAATCGAGAGAAAGGGGCGACTAACAGGCAGCGAGAGTGGTGATTTTGGATCGTCGGTGGTTAGGGTTTGAGGCGAAGGGGATTGGGGTGCATTTAATGGGTTAGGATTAGAGGAAGGGGGGATTGTGGTTCAGGGTGACTAACCGGTGGTATTGGTGATGTGTCATCGCCGGTGGGCTGAGGAGTGACGACGGAATGGGACTCCTCGTAATGGATTGTGAACGCCAGCGGGGTAGCAGAGGCGACACCCTCCGCAGAAGGCGATGGAGCAGCGGAGGCAATGGGTATGTCGGTTGGGGTGGTGAAACTTCCAACGGTAGCCAATCGTCGGGCCCTTCGGCTATTTGGGAAGGGGTTTGCCACTATCTACTTCATACGATCCATGGGAGAGAGGGTCGATCGAGTGAGCGGCGGAGGGGGGTGTCAGGGTGATGGTGGGGTGGTGGATTGAGAGAGAGGGAGTTGAGAAGTTGAGGTTTGAAAGGTAATAATGTTTCTTGCTTTTTGAAAACGAAAAGATGTTTACTTTTACAAAAACCGCCTTTTTAGATCAAAACTTCTTTTATCCTCCAGGTTTTTAGGTATAATCTGAAATCTGAAAAATCACATGCACAAGGAATAAAAAATAAGGACTTCAATAATAAAGGACAAAGGTACTAAAAAAACAAAGGACAAAAGGGAACACGGATTAAACTGTGATAGCTGAGATTTGCTTGGAAAGACCAGTGGACAAAAAGGAATATTTTAAGCCATGCATAAAAATTTTGAAAACCTGTCTGGAGATTAATTTTCACACTCCTTTAACAGCTAAGTCCCCCAAGTGGCAGCAAGGTGGCCACTTTGTCAAAAACAAAACAACACGTATGTACACTATTTATAAAAGATGCCCTTGAAATTTCTCAATGGGACATTTCAGAGGGTTTGGGCACGAAGATAGTGCTTGACCCTATGTCCATTTACTTTGAAGGTACTACCATCTTGTGGATTCAACAAATCCACGGTCCCATATGGACTGATTTTGACAATGGTGAATGGACCGGACCAACGAGACTTGAGTTTTCCAGAAAATAAGATTAGCCTTGAGTTGAAGAGTAGCACTTACTGACTAACGTCAAAATTCCTTTGATTTATTCGACGATCATGCCACATTTTGGTTTATCTTTGTATAATTTGACATTTTCGTACGCGTGAAATCGCAACTCTTCTAACTCGGCTAATTGAAGCTTTCTCTTATTTCCCGCAGAATCCTCATTTAAGTTC
Organism: Arctium lappa; assembly: GCA_023525745.1. NCBI lineage: Eukaryota > Viridiplantae > Streptophyta > Magnoliopsida > Asterales > Asteraceae > Arctium > Arctium lappa. The sequence continues at coordinate 99,682,749 of CM042050.1, forward strand.
AATTCTTTTGTTACCCAAAAAGCTTTATATTCCAATTGTAGCGGTAAGTGGCAAGCTTTTCCGAAAATAAGACGGTAAGGAGACATTCCCAAAGGGGTTTTAAAGGTCGTACGATATTCCCATAATGCATCATCCAACTTGAGAGACCAATCTTTTCTATTAGGTTTAACAACTTTTTCCAAAATATTTTTAATCTCCCTATTAGAAAGTTCGGCAAGCCCATTAGTTTGCGGATGGTATGCCGTGGCCACTCGATGTTGGATGTTGTATTTATTAAGAACGATGCTCAACATTTTATTCACAAAATGAGTCCCTTCATCGCTTATCAAGGCTCGGGGTGTTCCAAAACGGACAAAAATGTTTTTGTGCAAAAATTCAATCACCGTTTTTGCATCGTTCTTTGGGCATGCCTTAGCTTCAACCCACTTTAAAACATAATCGGACTGTGACCAAAATATATTGATTTTTGAACGAAATGGGAAATGGTCCCATGAAATCGATGCCCCAAACATCAAAAAGTTCTACTTCTAAAATATTGTTTAAGGGTATCTCATTGCGTTGAGACAAATTTCCCGTTCGTTGACATTGATCACACATTTTCACAAATTCAAAAGCATCTTTAAAAAGAGTTGACCAAAAGAAGTCGCTTTGTAGAATTTTGGCCGTCATACGTTGGCCACCAAAGTGGCCACCATAAGGTGAGGCATGACATTCTTTTAAAATATCCAACATTTCCGAATTCGGAACACATATTCTCAAAACTTGGTCCGCACCCATTTTTAAAAGAAACGGGTCATCCCAAAAATATTGTTTACTATCATGAAGAAATTTTTTCCATTGTTGCCCTTGAAGGTGATACGGCTTAAGCCCACAAGTAAGATAATTGGCTAAATCCGCATACCATGGTTGTTGTTTTTCATGATGATGTATTGCCAAAACATGCTTGTCCGGAAAGATTTCTTTAATTTCGTGATCACCCCCACTAGATACCATTCCTTCTATTCGAGAAAGATGATCGACCACTTGGTTATCGATGCCTTTTATATCAACAATTTCGACATCAAATTCTTGTAAAAGAAGAACCCATCTAATAAGCCTAGGTTTAGCATCGGCTTTATTAAATAAGTATTTGATGGCGGAATGATCGGTATGAATGATAACCTTGGTGCCAATCAAGTATGAACGGATGCGATCGAAAGCAAATACTTTGGCAAGCAATTCTTTTTCAGTTGTTGTGTAATTGATTTGGGCTTCAACAAGAGTTTTGCTTGCGTAGTATATAGGGTGAAAAAATTTGTTTTGTTTTTGACCAAGAACCGCACCCACGGCCCAATCGCTTGCATCCCACATTACTTCAAATGGTAAATTCCAATTGGGGGCAATCACAATAGGTGCCGAAACGAGAGCATTTTTTATGGTTTCAAAAGCCTTTTTACATTCGGAGGTAAATTCAAAAGGTTGGTCAATGTGCAAAAGATTACAAAGGGGTTTTGCGATTTTTGAAAAATCTTCAATAAACCTCCTATAAAAACCGGCATGACCCAAAAAACTCCTAATGCTCTTAACCGAGGTTGGCTTGGGTAGTTGCATTATTACCTCAAGTTTGTCTTTATCAATTTCCAATCCCTTTTTTGAAATCATGTGACCCAAGACAATCCCTTCTTGTACCATAAAATGGCATTTTTCCCAATTTAAAATCAAGTCATGGGCTTCACATCTTTGCAAACTCTTTTCAAGATTTAACAAACAATGTTCAAATGATGATCCCGTTACCGGAAAATCTTCCATGAATACTTCCATGGTGTCTTCAATCATACGCCGAAAATCAAAAGTTCCAAAGGGACAAGTGAAGGTAGTCTTCTCTTGATCTTCGGGTGCTATATGAATTTGGTTGTATCCCGAATATCCGTCCAAGAAACAATAGAATTCCTTCCCGGTCAACCTATCAAGCATTTGGTCTATGAATGGTAAAGGGAAATGGTCTATCTTGGTGGCGAGATTTAATTGCCTATAATCCATACAAATCCTCCATCCCGTTATGGTCCTAGTTAGTATGAGCTCGTTTTTGTCGTTTGTGATCATCGTGGTGCCACCTTTCTTTGGTACGCATTGTACCGGACTCACCTAACTACTACTAGAGATTGGATAAATAATCCCCGCATCCAACCATTTTAAAACCTCTTTTTTTACGACATCTTTCATAATGGGATTAAGTCTCCTTTGCGGTTGCACTTTGCCAACGCTATTATCTTTCAAAAGTATCTTATGTTGGCAAACCGTCGGACTTATACCCTTAATATTGGCTATGGTCCATCCTAAGGTCTTCTTATATTTCCTCAACAACTCAATCAAGCTTAATTCTTGCTCTTTGGTCAACGTAGAAGAAATAATTACGGGCAATTTTTCTTCCTCAACAGGATAAGCATACTTAAGATGATCGGACAAGGGCTTTAAGTCTAACTAAGGGGGTTCAATGATGGATGGTTGCTGGATCATTCTATCTTTGAAATCTAACTTTTCAAAGGTTGTTATGGTCTCCTCAATCTCTTCCTCACTTGCAAAGTCTAGTTCTTCCAAATGTTCTTCACTGAAGTGTCCACTGTGGTGACGGACATGGCCACCTTCAACAGTGTCGATGCTTACATCCCTTTCTAAGGTGTCTAAGGCCGAACAATCTTCCACTTCCCTATGAAACTTAAGTGATTTGAAGACGTTAAACGCCACTTGTTGGTCATTCACTCTCATGGTTAGCTCTACTTTGTGGACGTCAATTAAGGTTCTACCCGTTGCTAAAAATGGTCGCCCTAAGATGTTTAGGACATTCCTATCGGCTTCATAGTCCAAAACTAAAAAGTCGGCCAGGAAGATGAATTTGTCAACTTGAACCAATATGTCTTCAATTTTTCCTTTAGGATAAGCCAACGATCGATCCGCTAATTGTAAAGTAACGGTCGTAGGTCGTACTTCTCCAATTCCTAGTTTATTAAAAACCGAAAGTGGCATGAGATTTATGCTTGCCCCAAGGTCACAAAGGGCATGACCCACTTCTTTTCCCCCTATTGAACACGGGATAGTAAAGCTTCCCGGGTCTTTGAGTTTGGGAGGAATTTTACATGTGAGCAAAGCACTACACTCTTTTGTTAAAGCCACAGTTTCATATTCACTTAACCTCCTTTTCTTGTTGAGAATGTCTTTTTAAAATTTAACATAATTTGACATTTGCTCAAGAGCTTCCACCAAAGGTATGTTAATGTGCAATTGTTTCAAAAAGTCCAAAAAAATTTTGAATTGCACATCCACATTCTTGTTCTTCATTCTACCGGGAAAAGGGAGGTCTCGTAAGTCCAATTTCGCTTGGTTTGAATCTGCCCTTATGGGCTGTGAAGTGGGCACTATCTCACCACTTTGGTGAGGTTGTGCTGATGGCAAAACAGTTCGTGAAGGACCTGCTGCATTCTGTCCCGAAGGTGGGCACGTTCCAGCCACGTTGGGTAGAAAAAGTGACGGAAAATTTTATTTGTCAAAAACATGTGAGGTCTCATCTTGCAAAATGGTATCAATTAAGACTTCTCAATTTTGATGGAATGACCAAATCCATGAATGGTGGAATGTATGGAATTCAATTCCATTCCATGGGAAACCAAACGCCTGAATGGACTGTGGTCAACGGAATTTATCATTCAAATCCTTCATATTCCATCGGAATCCTACGAACCAAACACCCCCTTAGGGGTTATAGATTTAGAAATTGCAAACGTGAATCGAGATTTGGTAGAACATTTGAAAACTTTCCTAGGTTTGATTTTGACTTTGAAAATTTCTCGGGCTTGATTTCCACTTTATAAGGTTTTTTATACCAGATGATGAGGAAGGAAAGAGTAGTAGCACGTGACTTGAGAAGGAGGAGACCAGATGTTAGGGCAATATAAGAAAAAAATGGTGCTCTGAATGGTATGAGATTGATGTACATAAAAAATCGCTCAAAGTTAAAAAGGAACGATTCAGATGTACTTTCGCTTTCCAAACAACCTTAAGTCATCTAACCGATTAAGAGGTGACCTCTTAATGGCATCATTAAGAAGCAAACAAACAACCCCTTAGTCTCCACCATACTATTTTATATGTTGTAGGTATCTCATCATGTTCTTTATACAACATAAAATATAAAAACTAATTATATAATAATCTATACATAAAATGTAAGATGAAATACATAAAATAAAGAGAGAACCATCCAAGAGGGTTAGCTTGGTAGTTCTTGAGATCGAATGTTTATATGGATGTGTATATGTCTTGAATAGATAATGTGTGTGTATGTGTTGTTTGGTAACCGTATATGGGCTTTAATCGGTTCTATTGGGTTTTGAAGAGTTTCATTGACTTTAATGGATCTGTTGGGCTTTATTCTATTTCATTGGGCTTTAATGGGTTTTATTGGGTTTTAATAGATCTTAGTGGACTTTAATGGATAGATTGAGTTTTATTCGATTTGGTTTTATTGGACTTTAATGTATTTTATTGGGTTTTAATGTTAAGTTTTAAAAGGTTTTATTGGACTTTAATAAATTTTTTAATAATTTTATAATCAAAGAAAGAATAAATATTTAATAATTTGTAATTAATTATTCTTTAATAATTTATAATTAAAGATTATTGAATATATAATGTATTAATGGTAGCGAAAAATTGTATAGGTCCACAACGTGGCCACTATGTTGCCACAGTGACGGTGCAAGTGCACACTGGACACTATGATCGCTATAGGTAATAAAGTAGTAGAGTACCGAGATCGTTTCCACAGGGACTAGTCAACTAAGAATCCGAGAACTTTTCATGAACTTCTAGTGCTTGTTTGAGTTTTGAGAACAATATCAATATTTGTGAGATTTAAGCAAACTAAACAACGATTAAAAGAGATTAACAATATTAAAGGTAGGATGTGGGTACAATCATTAACTAAGACTGATGTAGTAATAATATGGCCAGAAACAAAATGACACACAATATCCTTAAAAACCCCTTTCTCTCGAAAGTGAGTTTCCTCGGAACGTGGCCACGTTGCACCCACAAGTTCACCACTTTCGCCAACTCAAGACTTGTTGACTTAACTAAGTAAACCTCTAAGGATTTCAATTCCACCAGTATGGATATAGAATCCCAAATCTCTTTGTGACCCCCACATCGACCGATATTTTGAACCTTAGAGTCATGCAAAAACCCATATCTCTACGTGGTTATAAAAGACTTTCTCAAATCTTCTTTGCATCACTCAAGCCGTATTTTGGATCCGCCCCTCTCAAGCTCTAAGATCTACTATTAACACTAACAAGTGATCGGCTTGTCCGCGTTGAGTTGAAGTCCCGACTCGAGCGACCAAGTCTAAGAGTTAGCAAAGATGGCAACACCCAAGTGTTTCCTACTAGTCTTAGTGTTGGCTCATACCCACGCCCAAAGGGGTTTTTAGTTCATAATAACAGTAAAAGACATGAAAGAAGAAGGAGAGAACATGAACATAAATTGCATAAATAACTTAAAGGTTGTCACCAACGTGGTGACAGCTGTTACAAAGAAATTAAACTTACAAAAATTAAATGCAACTAAACTACAAACTTTGAAGAGAGAATAAAAACTAAATGCTAAGCTCTAGAAGGTATTGAATGCTCCTGGAAGTGATGATGTTGAAATGGTACCACCAAACCTTCATTTATAGCCCAAGGAAGAGAAAAGTGTTGATGTAACAACTCCACAAAAGTAGCTTTAAGATGGAGTATTGAACCTTCCTTTGACTTACACTTTTTGTCTTCTTCCTTGATTATTCTTGTGAAAGAGCAGAAAGTTCTTTCATTTTCTTCAAAAGGCAAACTTTCCATAAATGACTAAATCTCATCCATAAAATTTTAGCCAACATCCCAACGTGGTGACAAGGTGGCGACAAGGTGGCCACGTTCTGCACAAAAGTTAGTAAAACCGAAATTTTTGCATTCTTGAGACTTCACCATGTTTGAACAATTAAGACCAAATGAAGGAGATGAGGGACAAATTGGATGAAAATGTGGTAAAAAGAATACGAAAAGAGAGTAATTAACTCTCAAGATTTGAGAGTTATCAATTAATCATTAACTCATTTTTATAATAATTTAATAAATTAATATATAACAAATTATTAATAAATTATATTATTATTCTTTAATAATTTAATAAATAATAAATACTTATAAATACTAACTAAAAATAATATTAAATTAAGAAACTAGCGACGGAATTCCCATCGGAAATCCGTCGCAAAACCCCCAAAGTATTTAAAGAAACGGGCTCTTTGAGCCATAATTCCAATTGATAACCACTACCAGCGTCTTCTTGGTGATTTAATCGATCACCACTTGCCACTCTCCTCCCCCCTCTGCGGATGCCGGACATCACCACCCCTTTCATCCCCCCCTCTGTGGAAACTAGGCACCACCACCCCTATATTCCCCCTTGCACTACCTTGCACCGCCACTGTAGCCGCCTTGCACCACCACTAACGTCGAGCGTCAAGCTTAGAGGTAAAACTTCTAGTTCTCATTTTGTTACAGTTGGAAGAAAATATTGCATTGATTATTGAGTTTGGAAGGCATAATGCATTTAGTTCTCATTGTGTTTGAAATGATTATCGAGTATTATTTGGAATTATGTACATGTATTTGAGGTAAAACTCGATTTGGGATTCAGGGTTTTAGACCATTATGTGTTAGAGGTAAAAACGAAACCATTTTGGCATACTATTAAGTTTGGATTTGGGATTTAAAACCAAATGTCTATTGCTTTTGTGTTTGAAATGATTAATGATTGTTGATTATTGAGTATTCTTAGGCATTATGTACATGTATTTGAGGTAAAAGTCGATTTGAGATTGAGGAATTTTAGACAATTATGTGTTAGAGGTAAAACCAAACCATTTTGTCATACTATCAATTTTGGATTTGAGATTTAAGACCAAAAAGAAAAAAAAAGTAGAATAAAGTATTATTATAATAGGCACTTGTGATATATAATGAAATTAGCTGGTATATTCTTGATGAAACCGAGTGATTGTTAAAATGATTCGTTTTTCATCTACTTTGTTATGTGATTTAAAACTTATATGTTTAATTAGTCGGGTTGTCAATTATTGGGTAAAACTTGTTGTATAAGGCCTTATATTACATAATCAAATGATATGAATGACTTTTGTGTTGTATATATTTTAATTGTGTAGGTTTCTAAATATTCATGTTCTCCAAGAGATCACCTCCATTTTTAGGTTGTCATTTCGTGTTCCATGGTATCGCTGCAAGGGGATCCCTTATGTTGACCGCGGTTACAGTGTCAAAGTCACCTCACATCCAATGGATCAGTTCAGTTCCCCTTACATCCAATGGATGTCTATCGATGAACACCCCTCCTCCCAGGGGCGGAATACAAGTCTTCCAACCGCAGGGGCCGGACTCCATACTGTTTTTATCAATGTGTCATCTTTTACCAACGTTTAATATCGCTCAATGTGTTTTTAGCCCGACTCCACCGTTTCGAGGGATTTTTATAGTTTTTTTTGCTTGATTTCAAGGATTTTTAAGCTTTTTTTCACCAATTTCGAGAGACTTTTTCGGTTTTTTTGTTAGACTTTTTGGTTTTTTTGGTTGATTTCTATAGTTTTTTTTTTGTTTTTTTGGTTGATTACGGTTGCACTTCTAAAATGATACGGTTTCAATTGGGTGCAAAGGAAAAGGCACATCACAAATTCACAGATAGGGCTAACCGGCTAACTAAAATCCTAATTGCCTAAAGCCTGCTGCCCTTTTAAAAATCAAAAACCCTTTTAAAATAAAAAATCTATATAATCCCAAATTTGAAATTTCCAAACCCTAACTCGGCTAATCCATATGACCATATCATCCAGACATCCATATAATCCCAAATTGTCAAATAACAATTCCCAAATTCCTATTTCCTATAATCCATATAATATAATCGCAAATTCCCAAATCCTTTTAAAAACAAAAAATCAAGAATCAATTTTTACGAAAAGTGGAAAACTAATTTGTAAATTGGTAAACTTACAGGCAACAACTTACTGGAGAGCGAGAGTCGTGAGTCGTAGCGGTCGGAGTGGAGACTTCGATGAGACGATGAATGATGAGTCTATGGAGACGCAGGGGAGTTTGAATGTTAGAAATCAGAGAGACTGAGAGAGCCAGAGAGCCGAGGGACTTAAAAGTGTAAAAGAAGAGAGGCTAAAACTCACGGTTGCAACTCGCATTCGCAGACTCGCAGGTCGCCGGCGGGAGGACTGGAGGAGGCTGGCGGCGGCAAAGATCGGCGGGAGGACTGAGGAGGTGGAGGAGGCGATTTGAGTTTTGATTTTTGAGACGAAAGCAGTGGGGTGGGTGAGTGGGCGGGCGACTATTTGAGTTTTAATTTTAATTTTAATTTTAATTTTAATTTTAATTTTAATTTTAATTTTAATTTTAATTTTAATTTTAATTTGAGTTTTGATTTTTCATGGACTCATCACTCATGGACGGGTTTCAATTTTATCAATTTTAATTGTGGACTGCCTTAGTAGTTAGTGGACTGACTTATCTCATTGGGGGGCCCAAATAAAACTTGTTTTTTTTTTTAAATATCAGAAAATTATTGCTCCTCTTGAGAAAATTAAAAGTGCAGGGGCCCTGCCCCTGGTTGCCACACTAGGCCTCCGCCCCTGCCTCCTCCTCTCTCTCTCTCTCTCTCTATATATATATATATATAAAAACACGTTGCACTCTGTACTAAAGCCCAAAGGCAACTAGACCAAAGGGAACGTGAACGAGTCAAGAGACAAAGAATTTCCATAATACGCAAAACCAATCATTTTTTAGGATTTCATGAACTCAAGAATGGATTCATTTGACTCTGAATATAAATATTTTCTTCCACCGTTTTTAGAGAACCGTAAAAAGTTGGATTGAGAGTGCATGTTATCTGAGTTAGTCACATGAACAATTATGAGCATATATGCTAATGCACGTTTATTTATTTGCCAAATTTTACCTCACAACCAAATGTGTCTTTGTTTTAACAATCAACACATATCATAAGTTGACCGGTGTGTGGGTGGATTGTTTCATTCATGTATCTTTCAAATTGTAAAAAAGATCTATAAGAGTTCCTACTTTTGCTCACATTTTTTTAATAACATACGACATTACTTATTTTATATGACCAAACAATAAATCATTCTATCTAAAAGTGTTGCAATAGATTTAAAAAATGTTTTTGGATGTTTTAACAAGTTTTTAGGAAGCTCGACTATTGGTGCTAAAAACTTATGTTCTATAAAATATTAACACTTACACATTATAGGCATCATATAAACACAATGTTTTTGTAGTATTGATAAATGTCACACCATTATCGTTGTTATTGTTTAAAATTGTAGATTCATTCAATCTCTAGTATTTATTCAAACCCAAACACACACTTGGTGATTGATAGAATATATGCACTCTATATTTATAGTCGTCTAAAGCACATAAATCCCTTCATTGAGATTCCAAATTGACCATATTGATTGTAAGATCGTGCATAATTTCCTGACAAGACGGGGATTGACTTCCAGAATATATGCCTTTTATTTTTTCATGCGAGTAATACAACAAAATTAGGTTTATAGGACACCTAAAATATCTAAATGTCCAAATAGAGTATTTTAAAGAGTTAAGTTTAGGAACAAACAATAAAACATTTTTTCTAAAAGTGTTACAATGGGTTTATATGACGCTTTTTGACATTTTAACAAGCCTTTTAGAACATTTTCAAAATAAAGTGTCGTAATAGCTATTTTATAGGATACTATTTGAAAAGAGTGTCATGTAAAAAAGCGTCCTATAAAAACATGGGTTTATAGGACATTTCTGAAAGGGAACCTTCATTTGAGAACCAATAAAACTGTGATAACACTGAGAACAGATGCATCATGTGATATTTCTTATGATATTTTTCCATCTACGGCTTGGATTTAGTTTATTGATTAATATATATTTGTTTCACAATGTGTTTGTTTGACATATATTTGTTTTACAATTTGAACATTTTTAATGTGTTTGTGAAACAAAAAATACAACTAAAAAGTCTTACATTGTGAACCTAATACATATGAAACAAATATGTTAATCAATATATTAAGTTCTAGCATTAGATGGAAAAAATTATGTGAAACAATACCTTACGATAATAGTTCTCACGATTATCAGAATATATATGGAGTTCTCAAATGATTAAGCTCCACTTCTAAAAAGTGTTCTATAAAAAACTAATAGACATTTTATTTTATTAATGTTCTAAAAAATCTTGTTAAAACGTTTAAAAGAACTCTATAAACCTATTATAACACTTTAGATATGACGCTTTATTGTTTGGTTTCCATATTTAAACTTAAGTTTCATAAAGCATCCAATTCTATTAGAACCTTTACATACTTTAAACATTTTATAAAGGTATATAATCGCAACATTTTTCCTCTTAGTTTCTTTTTAGTAGTTGTTCTTCACTGAGCACAGAATATTTTCTTGAAGAGGATTCAAATGCTTGAAGAATTTGATTCCAAATGCTACATGTTGGCTTGTTAAAGCATTGGGATCAAGAACATTTGCATCTAATCTCAAAAAACAACATAGCAATAACTGAGCAAAACATTTAAAATCATTTCTAATAGTCTGACTGATTAACACCTTAATTAGGGCATAAAGTATTCACATATTTACATCCTATTAATAACAATGGTGACATATGAACATCAAACCCATAAATTCCCTAGTTCAAATAGATTTGTAACAATTTCAAAAATGCACCAAATGAAACGTAACATATTCTTAAAATATTCGCTTGATCAGTCACCGACCATCCATTTGCTATAGCGAACTTGCAATGTCATTCTCACACAAGCATCAACATTGCCATGTTTCGATTAAAACCTATGTTAGATAAACACGAAAGATGTACCACAAAAAGATTTCAAGAAGAATCCGAATGATGTTGTAACAACCCAAACACAATATAACAATAATCATATATAAGAGTGAACTCCCAAAACGGGTACCATTACAAGCTTACAGAAATAAAATATTTAATGAAGTCTAAACGGAAACAGTTCTATCACAACGAAGAATCTAAAAGTTTCATCTACACCGCGACTAAGGCCCCGCTCTCCGAATAGCTATCTCTTAACACTTCTCCTTTCCTTTTGACGAACCGGTAGCTATCCTGTTACCTGAAAATGGGTTTTAAGAAAAGTGGAAGCGAGAGTTAGACGAGGAGATCTAGTGAATTCCCAACCTCGTCCATATTTTACAATTAATAGAAAGAAAGTGCAATTAAACAGAAATGGTCTCACAACTTTTTGAGTCACATAAATGGATCAATCCACATCCGAAATCAATCTCGAGAATCCCGGATTACTCGTCCTCGGGGTCCCCAGTAGATCCCCATTTGGCCCCCTAATCGATGTCGTTTTCGTGTGTAGGGAAACAAATTCCAAACACACGGTTCAACCATCCTCGATGGCTTAACAACCAAAATGCACAATTCATTGGCAATACAATTTACATATAGATCAACATATACAAAAACTGATGTGTGATAAGTGAATAAGTACACATTTCATATTTCCAAAATCATTACGTGTCAAGCAATAGTCATTTTATACGTGAAATAATACACCATTTCCAGTGCAAAAGATTTAATAAGGGAACTCACCTGACAGTCTGAATATCCAGAACACTCAGAGCGAAATGCTGGGACAGCCGGTTCATACATTAGTTAAACGATCACAATTAAATTTTCTATAAGTTCCCTCTTACAAAAGTCTCAACCACTAAGATTTACCCAATCAAATACTCCGAATTTTCCTATCAACACTCTCGAGTTATCCTAAGGTGGACACCGAGTTCGGCTCATCCGGTCAAAATCTCCCGGTACCGCCAGAGTTGAGAAGGTTAAACACATCTGAAGACTCCCGGGGAGATGAGTCCCGGTGTCTCCTGGGGTGGGTAGTCCCGGTGTCACCCGGGTTAAGGTTCCCCGGTATCTCCCGGTTCCACACGCAGAACAGACACCGATGGGGATCGACAATAAGGGTCGTGCGATTCCGATTCGCGATTCACCCAACACTGGGTTCCAAAACCACCAACCCTAAGATTTAATCCCGATATAGACAAATATTAATCACTTAACCCGATCCTTCACCTATAGGCCGACTCTGATTTATTGATTGGAGTTCTCCGCTTTTTCTCAGATGCAAACCTCAACCACACCCAACAGAATCTCACCTAAAATCTTGAACGTATATACATTACAAACACGAACACTAACCTTCTAGAAGATATCTAAACAATTAACACAACAATAAGAGGGATTAATTAGATGATTACCTTCAAGATGGTGTCCTTTCAACTTGAATCCTTCTTCACTTCAACCAAGAGCCGATTTCCCAGAGAATGCCCCCTTTTCTTCTCTTCTTTTCCTTCTCTTCTCACGCCGCCTCAGATTAAAAATGAAATAAAATATTTAGGGTTTTACCCTTACTTACCAACTCACTACTTTGTTACCAAAATGGTTCCTCAACATCTCGTTTTTCCCAAATAGACCACCAAATATGCAAAACTAGAAATTTCATGATTCAAGGTGTTACAACACTCCCCCACTTAGGAGAATTCCGTCCCCGGAATTCTTTTATCAAAGATTTGCGGATACCTAGACCTCATCTCGGATTCTATCTCCCATGTTGCCTCTCGCCCTTTATGGAACTTCCATTGGACCTTTACCAAACTGGTGTTCTTTGTCCTTAAGTGCTTAACCTTACGATCCACAATTTCTTCTGGTTCCTCACCGAAATTCAATTTCTCATCCACCCGCACATCCTGTAAAGGCACCGCCATATCAACTTCAGCTAGGCACTTTCTCATATTTGAGACGTGAAAAGTACTGTGAATACCCTTCTACTCCTCGGGTAATTCCAACTTGTACGCCACTTCTCCAACTCGTTCACTGATTTCGAAAGGACCAAGATAACATGGCCTTAATTTCCCTTTCTTTCCAAAGTGGACCACTCCCTTCCATGGTGATATTTTCAACATCAACCTATCACCCACTAAGAATTCAATATCCTTTCGTCGCTTATCAGCATAGCTTTTTTGATGATCTCGTGCCACCTTCAATCTTTCCCGCACTTGAAAGATTTTATCCACAGTCAACTGCACTAACTCTGGTCCAGCCAGTTGTCTTTCTCCGACCACATTCCAACACAAGGGAGTGCGACATTTTCTACCATATAGCATCTCATATGGGGTCCCTTTGATGCTCGTATGATAGCTATTATTGTAGGCAAACTCAATTAATGGTAAATGATTCTCCCTGGAACCTTGGAAATCCTAAACGCACGCCCTCAGCATATCCTTCTGGGTCTGAATAGTTCATTCACTCTGACCGTCAGTTTGCGGGTGATACGTTATACTCAACTTGATTTTCGACCCCATTTCCTACTGGAAGCTCTTCCAAAAGGTGGATGTGAACCGACTATTCCGGTCGGACACAATCGACAAAGGTACACCATGGTGGACAACAATCTCGTCGATATACAACTTCACGAGTCTTTTCATAGTGTAAGTCTCCTTGATAGGCAAGAAATGCGTCGATTGGTAAGTCGATCCACAATGACCCAAATTGCGTCGTAGCCCTTTAGGGTTCTAGGCAATTTAGTCACAAAGTCCATCATGATATGTTCCCATTTCCAGATAGGGATATCTAACGGTTGAAGTTTCCCGTACGCTCACCAGTGCTCCATCTTTACTTGCAGACATGTCAGGCATCTTTCCACGTAATGGGTTATGCCTTTCTTCAATCCCAACCACCAGTAGTCTCGCTTCTGATCTCCATACATCTTGTTCGTTCCCGGGTGAATCGAGTACTTCAACTTGTGAGCTTCCTCTAAGATGACCGTTCTCAAATCCCCAAGTCTCGGAACCCAAATTCTCCTACTGAAGCATTTCAGTCCTCGAATGTCCTCCACTAACGAACTTGTAAGACCTACTACTCTCTCAGCTTTGAGATTCTCAGGCCTTAGGGCTTCCACTTAGAACTTCTTAATCTCCTCTAATAAGGTTGGTGTCACCTCAGCTCTCGAAAAGGCTTTCACTTCTTTCTTTCCGACTTAGAGCATCATCTACCAGGTTAGCCTTCCCGGGGTGATATTCGATCTTACAATCGTAGTCAGTTAACAACTCTATCCATCTTCGTTGACACATATTTAGCTCCTTCTGGTCAAAAAAATGGCATAGACTTTTGTGATCCGTGAAGATTTGACACCGGGTTCCGTAAAGGTAGTGTCTCCAAATTTTTAGCGCAAAGACCTCGACGGCCAACTCTAAATCGTGAGTAGGGTATCGCGATTCATGATCCTTCAGTTGGCATGATGCGTAAGCAATCACCTTCCCCCGCTGCATAAGAACACATCCCAAACCCAACCTAGACGCATCAGTATACACTACGAAGTCCTCCATGCCATCCGGCAAGGCTAAGATTGGAGCGCTACTAACCATATCCTTAAGTTTTTGAAAAGCCTCCCTCTGAGCTTTCGTCCATGCGAACCTTACACTCTTCTTCGTCAACGCAGTCAATGGAGTGGCGATTCGGGAGAAATCTTTGATAAATTTTCGGTAATACCCTGCTAACCCTAAGAAACTTCGGACTTCCGACGGGTTCTTTGGCGCATCCCAATCAAGAATCTCTTCCACTTTTTCCGAATCTACCTTGATTATGTCTTGTGAAACGACATGCCCAAGAAACTGTACTTATCGCAGCCAGAAGTCGCACTTCGAAAACTTCGCATCAAGCCTTTCTCGTTTTAGCAATTCCAAAACTGTTCGCAAATGCTCCTCGTGCTCCCTCTCGGTCTTCGAGTACACTAAGATGTCGTCAATGAACACGATTACAAACTTGTGTAAGTAGGGTTGACACACCCTTTTCATCATATCCATGAAAGCTGTAGGTGTGTTGGTGAAACTGAATGGCATTACAAGAAATTCAAAATGTATGTATCTTGTACGGAAGGCCGTTTTCGGTATATCTTCTTCCTTCACCTTGAGTTGATGATATCCCGACGTTAACTCGATCTTGGAGAAGAAACTTGCTCCCTGAAACTGATCGAATAAGTCGTCTATCCTTAGAATCAAATACTTATTCTTGATCGTCAGCTTGTTGAGCTCCCTATAATCTATGCAAATTCGCATAGATCCATCCTTCTTTTTCACAAAGAGGACTGGCGCTCCCCACGGAGAAGTGCTAGGCCTTATAAACCCCTTGTCCAACAATTCTTGCAATTACGACATCATTTCTTTCATCTCTGAAGGTTCCAATCTATAAGGTGCACGCACGATCGAAGCAACACCAAGCACCAGATCGATCCGAAATTCGACTTGAAGATCAGGGGGTAGATCTGTCAAATCCTCCGGAAATACTTCCGGGTACTCACTCACTACCCGCACCTCCTTCATCCAACATTTCTCTTTGTTAGCATCTACAACATACGCCAAGAATCCCCACACCCTTTCCTCAAACTCTTATTTGCTTTGATCATGAAAATTAAACTAGAAACCCTATCTCGTCTATTTCCATAAATCACTACCATCCCCTTCTCAGACAACACCATACAGATCATTTTCTTATTACAGACAATACTGGCATCGTTTCTAGCCAACCAATCCATCCCAAGAACCACATCAAACTCTCTCATCACCATATGGTATAACACCACTGGCACTAATCTCCCTTCAATGTCTATCACACACCCCTCAAACACCTCCCTAATCAATACCCGATTAGCATCAGCGGTTTCTACCTCGAATATTTGCTCTAAACATTTAGGCTTTAAGCCCAGACACTGAGCAAACGAGGAAGATATAAAAGAACAAGTCGTCCCTAAGCCAAACAATACTCTAGCACAAGTAGAGTTCACCAAAAATGTACCTGCGACCACATCACGAACCTCCTCTGCCTCTATCACCATCATATTAAAGGCCCTCCCTTTCGGTCGAGCCGGTTCCCACCTCTTATCCTCTCTTCTTCCTCTCCCATGATCCCCAGTTTGAACCGGTCCACCCCGCTTGACCTGGCGACCCACACTGATAGCAAGTCCTCTTATTCGGGCATTCCCTAGACATGTGCCCCGGCATCCCACACTGGAAACATGACCTTTCCCCTGAACTACACTCTCCCCGATGTACCCGGTGACACTTTCCGCAAGGCTTATCCCCGAACCCACGACATCCTCTCGGCTCTAGCCTGAATCTCTTTCCCTTTCTCGGGTCTGATGTCGGTCCGTCCCATTTCCTCTTGTCCCAACTCTCTCCGTCACTTGCCTGTTCTTTTCCATTTCTGTCATCTCGGCCGCGTTAATGGCCGCCTGAAAAGTAGTTGACTCTCTGGCTCTCGCTGACTGCTCTTCAACCCGAAGATGTAGCGTTCCACTCGAATTTCCTCATCTAGTAGATAAGCTCCAGCAAATCGGGATTTCTTGATAAACTTAGAAGTGTACTCTCTTACAAACAGATCCCTTTGTTCCATACTCATAAATTCTTCTTGAAACTTTTTCACTACAGCCAGAGGGCAGAATTGAGTTTTGAATTTCCCCACAAAGGTTCCCCAAGTCATACCCACCGCAACTGATGCTCCCTGACCACCCGTTTCTGCATCCCACCATAATGTTGCTTCAGATCTCAACATGGACAAATCGTAGGTCACCTTGTCTTCCTCAACACATTTACCGGTAGCAAACACTAGTTCCATCTCCTTGATCCACTTCATTACCAGAACTGGGTCACACTCGCCTTTGTAGATAGGAGGTTTGCATGCTGCAAACTCTTTGTAACTACACCCCTTTGCAGACATTTTGTTTGCCGTCAAGGTCACCGATGCAGAATGACCCCCCACTTCAGTCACCGGTGGGCTCGACGACTCTGTAACTTCCCTGCTCTCGCTCTTTTCTTTGCTTCCAGAGGCTGTCTTATCCTGATGAGCCAATAACGCTTGCAGCGTCTCTTGAAGCTTCCCCATTTCTGCGGGAAAAGTTTCATGAGTCACAAATGCCTTGTTTCGGCCCAGACCACGAGCCCTTGCAGTTCATCGCCCTCTCACAGTTGTCGAGCTTTCTTGATGCGAGGTCTCTTTGTCTACCGGAATCTCAACACTTCTCGCCCTACGAGTGGTCCGAGTATTGGCTTGTCCACGATTCCCAGCATTGGTTCCCTCGACTTGAGTTGTACCTTTTCGGGTGGTCCTCACCGGTCCACGTCCTCGACCATGGCCCCTTCCTCGGGCTGTCGACTGCCGAGTAGGACCCCTCGGCATCTCAACCCGAACCACATTCACCGACAGATTCTCCCCCACCGGCACTGCCCTACTCCTCAAAGCTCGCTCAGACATGACGAACGCTGAAATAACACATAGATAGATTTAATTTAACAGACCCACATGCAGCAAGATTGTAGACACGCACATGTACTTGTAAATTTGCAATTACATTGGCCAGATGTAATCCCAAATTCACCTAACATGTTAGTCCCTATCTCTCATTACATACATCCCTATAGTGGTAACCCTACGACGTCCTATTTCTCGGTTGTGTCCCACCAACAGTTTAAGTTTAGGTCCAAAAGGCCACCTAAATCGCTTAAACTATGGCTCTAATACCAAAGGTAACAACCCAAAAACAATAAAACAATAATCATATATAAGAGTGAACTCCCAAAACGGGTCCCATTACAAGCTTACAAAAATTAAATATTTAATGAAGTCCAAACGGAAACAGTTCTATCAGAACCAAGAATCTAAAAGTTTCATCTACACCGCAACTAAGGCCCCTCTCTCCGACTAGCTATCTCTTAATAATCCTCCGTTCCTTTTGACGTACCGGTAGATTTCTTATTACCTGAAAATGGGTTTTAAGAAAAGTGGAAGTGAGAGTTAGACCCGGAGGTCTAGTGAATTCCCAACCTCGTCCATATTTTACAATTAATAGAAAGCAAATGCAATTAAACAGAAATGGTCTCACAACTTTTTGAGTCACATAAATGGATCAATCCACATCCGAAATCAATCTCGAGAATCCCTGATTACTCGTCCTCAGGGCCCCTAATAGATCCCCATTCGGCCCCCTAGTCGATGTCGTTTCCGTGTGTAGGGAAACAAATTCCAAACACACGGTTCAACCATCCCCGATGGCTTAACAACCAAAATGCACAATTCATTGGCAATACAATTTACATGTAGATCAACATATACAAGAACTGATGCATGATAAGTTAATAAGTAAACATTTCATATTTCCAAAATCATTACGTGTCAAGCAATAGTCATTTTATACGTGAAATAATACACCATTTCTAGTGCAAAAGATTTAATAAGGGAACTCACCTTGCAGTCTGAATTTCTGGAATACTCAGAGCGAAATGATGGGATGGCCGGTTCCTACATTAGTTAAACAATCACAATTAAATTTTCTATAAGTTCCCTCTTACAAAAGTCTCAACCACTAAGATTTACCCAATCAAATCCTCCGAATTTGCCTATCAACACTCCCGAGTTATCCGAAGGTGGACACCGAGTTCGGATCATCCGATCAAAATCTCCTGGTACCGCCTGGGTTGAGCAGGCCCGGTACTCCCCGGGTTAAACACATCCGAAGACTCCCGGGGAGATGAGTCCCGGTGTCTCCCAGGGTGGGTAGTCCCGGTGTCACCCGGGTTAAGGTGCCCTGGAATCTCCTAGTTCCAACATGCAGAACAGACGTCGATCGGGATCAAGAATAAGGGTCGGGCGATTCCGATTCGCGATTCACCCAACACTGGGTTCCAAAACCACCAACTCTAAGCCTTAATCCCGATATAGACAAATATTAATCAATTAACCCGATCCTTCACCCATAGGCCGACTCTGATTTATTGATTGGAGTTCTCCCCTTTTTTCTCAGATGCAAACCCCAACCACACCCAACAGAATCTCACCTAAAATCTTGAACGTATATACATCACAAACACAAATACTAACCTTCAAAAGGATATCTAAATAGTTAACACAACAATAAGAGGGATTCATTAGATGATTACCTTCAAGATGGTGTCCTTTCAACTTGAATCCTTCTTCACTTTAACCAAGAGCCGATTTCCTAGAGAATGCCCCCTTTTCTTCTCTTCTTTTCGTTCTCTTCTCACGCCGCCTCGGATTAAAAATGAAATAAAATATTTAGGGTTTTACCCTTACTTACCAACTCACTACTTTGTTACCAAAATGGTCCAACAACATCTCGTTTTCCCAAATAGACCACCAAATTTGCAAACTAGAAATTTCATGATTCAAGGTGTTACAGATGTGCCCATGTTATGGACTTGACATGACAAGGTTTCTTAGGGACTATTTAAAAAGCCATATTTAGTAATTAATGTCCTTTCATGGGATCAAAGAATGTTCTTGTATAAAAGTTATCATACACACACACGTATATATAAAGAGGATCAAACGAGAACAATGTCAAAATAATAAAACACGAGAACGGTTAAATCACATGTGGTTTTGCACTGAAATTACATATGACTTTACACTGAAGTTACAGGCGATTACGAAACACGATCAACGCAATGGTGTACGGGTGACTTGGCCCGCGACGTGATCATGCATAACCACATTTGATTTTACATGTTAGTACTTTAGTGTAAAATCATATGTAAGTTGGTCGTTCTTATGTTCACTTACTTGGTTAGTGTTCTCGTTTGAAAGATACATGTATGTGTATGTATGTATGTATTTGCTTTTAATCGCTTTTAAAGTTTCTTCCAATATATATGTATAGGGTAATTCTAAGTATACCCCAACAAAAAAAACCACCCCTCCCCCCTCACAATCGGTCTTTTTTTGGTTTTTTAATTCATAGTTACAATTTTGGTATCTGAACTCTTTTGATTGATTTACTTTATACCCTTTAGTTTTACATTTTACATTTTCATTATATTAACACATATAAGTGTATATTAACTAAAGTACGTTAAAAAAGTAATTTTTAATTTTAACAAGTTACACCATTATAATCGTCTCGTCAATACCTTTGAAATGAGCCAATATTGAATATTTTTTGATTTAATTATATTATTATATGTCATATATTGTACCTTGGTTAATCGATTTAAAAAAAAATATGCATCACATCGAACGTAAGTTTTTAACATAAATATAATAACTATATTGCGTATTTTTTTTATTACAACAAATTCCAACTTTGATTATTCATTTAAATCAACATAGTCACGAGTACGCTCTATATATTCTTTGTACACATCTAATCTACGTTTGTATGGGATAATCCACGACATTGTTTGAATCATTGTTTTTCAAATTTTAAATCATATATGATTAGGAAAACATTTTAAAAAAATTAATTCATTGTGAATCACATATAATTTGATGAAAATTATGAATTACGCTTTGCAGTACATGTGATATTATACATTAATTTTAATTATGTTTTGTTATAGATCACATATGATTTTGTTTTCATTATATATATATATATATATATATATATATATATATATATATATATATATCGATTTCCTTGACGTATTTTTTAACATATAATAAAATAATTAAATAAAAAATATTCAATATTGGATTAATTTCGAAGGTATCGAATAGACGATTGTAATGGTGTAACTTGTTAAAATTAAAACATATTTTTGTAACGTATTTTAGTTAATATACGATTATATGTTTTAATATGGTGATGGTGTAAAATGAAAATTAGAAAAATAAAAGCTATAAAGTAAACTAACTAAATAATTATAGGGGTATAAACTGTAAATATACATTAAAAATAAATTAAAAATATGTTTTTTGGAAGGTTGTTGTGATTATGTGAGAGTGATAGAGTATTAGTAGGGGGTATGTGTTTAATAGGGGTATGGAAATCAACACCCTATACATATTTACAAGAAATGTACGAGTACTTTCTAATTTCTAATGATTCTTCCAAACCATATTTTCGAATCATTAGATGAATGAGATAATGTCACCTATGGACAATGTGGATTTCGATGGGTGTGAATAGTAATTTCCCACCTGTTTATAATGTCAAAGAATCTTGCCACACAAGCTTGTGCAAAATCCTTGAATGATAATCTATGACTAGAGTGAGCATAACTCGATACCTGTCTATATTTCATGGAATCAGAATCGAAATCGGAACCGACGGTTCCTGGAATGAAGGAACCGGAACCGAAACCGCTTGCATCAGTTCTCTATTTTTTGGAACCGGAACCGTTGGAACCGGTTCCGGTTCCAGATACCTGGTTACAATTTTTTTTTTACATTTTAACATTTAATACAATAAAAAGATAATTTTAAACTTTTAAGTCTAGTGCAAATAACAAAATACCAATTTAAAGTAATAAATACAACAAATGGTGAAAACTAATCCGACAAAAACTAACTATTACATAAACAAATTAGACACTCTCAAGTCTTGACCGTAATAAAACGACTTTCATTACATTTTTCACGTCAAATAATCGTGATGTGGGAGGCGGGAGCAACCATGTACAATTGAAAGTGTGTAATTGTAATGTGAATTTGAGAATCGTGAAAGGAAAGGAATCCTAAATGGTAATGGTTTATTTAAACATATTAAATAATTATATATAAATAGCGGGTACCCGTCGGTTCCGGTTCTGGATACCCAGTGGGAACAGGTACCCGGTCCCGGAACCGGTTCCCGCGGGTACCCAGCGGGTATCGGTTCCAAAAAAATGAGAACTAGAACCCGTCTGAATCGTTTTCGTATTTTAGGAACCGGAACCGAAACTAATCGCATCGGTTCCAGTTCCGGACCGGTAGTTTCGGAGCGGTTCCGGTTCCAAAAGCGAGTACCCAGTTCCGATGCTCACCCCTATCTATGACTAATTAAACATGGAAACCTCAACTTTTTATTCAATTATGGAAACTTCAACTCTTGCAACTATCAAGAAACTGGAAGATACCTTCAATTAGAAGTTAGACATGACTTGCAACAATGGATATTTTCTTTCTTGTATAAGTAAGACAAATGGTATTGCATTATTTGTTTCAAGCATGTTAATTAAATTGCAACTTGAGTTCTACAATTAATCTAATACTTATAAGGGAGTTCTGACGTTAGAGTACATGAACGTTAAGTGTTGCCATTGTTGTTGTTTCTGAATTACTACACCAAATGTTGTCTTAAACAATATATGCTAATTGTCTATGTTGCTTAAGATAAGCTTAGGCAATAAATTAAAGGCAAATATATGTTGTTTAAGTTTCCTCTTAGGCAACATGTAGTTCTATGTTGCCTAAGTCAGACCTTATGCAACATATGAATAATTATATGTTGCCTCAACTATCTTAAGCAGCATTTTCCTTTATGTTGCCTTAGTTTTATTATGTTTTTTTTTAATAAATGAAAGTTATCTTAGACAACATATTTTCTTGTTTCTATGTTGCCTAAGGTCAAAAATATTAATAATCATAGGTAGTTGAAAATGTAATAACTTGTTGACGGGTGATTTAAATTTCACACCCACTTTTATTTACGCAACATATAATCATTTAAATTATTATTTTGTCTTAGGTAATTATTATTATTTTTTATCTAATTTTGTAGTTATTTCATGTTTATATCATTTAAATTTGGAACGTGATTTGGAGCGATTTTGACTTCCAACAAACGTTTGTCGTCATTAAAAGACACTTAGATTTTCTTAGATAATTATAATTTTGTTGTTATTTCATGTTTATCTCGTCTAAATTTGGATTATTACGTGTCTAAAAATATGTTTAGCTCTTACTTTTTTTTTATTCTGTATGATTATGTAGTTATTTCATGTTTATATCATGTAAAATTGGAACGTTTTATAATTTTTTTTTAATAAATGAAAGTTATCTTAAACAACATATTTTCTTGTTTCTATATTGCCTAAGGTAAAAAATATAAATAAATATAGGTCGTTGCAAATGTAATAACTTGTTGACGGATTTTTTAAAGTCCACACCTACTTTTACTTAAGCAACATATAATCTATTATGTTTGTTGCCTAAGATCTAACTTAGGCAACATATAATCTAACATGTTGCCTAAGATCACAGTCATTGTTATAAAATGAAGGTTTCATCTTCATTCCAACATTTCATCTTCTTTCTAACATTTATTTACTATTTCAAAAAGTTTATTTTCTAAGGAATTGGCACACGATTTTGACGACTTTTGGCTTCCAATAATCGCCGTTTTCATCATCAAAAGACGTTTAAAGATTCTTACGTAATTATTATTTTATTTTGTCTAATTTTGTAATTATTTCATGTTTATATCATTTAAATTTGGAACGTGATTTAGAGCGATTTTGGCTTCCAACAAACGTTTTCGTCATCAAAAGACGTTTAGATTTTCTTAGGTAATTATAATTTTGTTGTTATTTCATGTTTATCTCATCTAAATTTGGATTATTACATGTCTAAAAATACGTTCAACTCTTATTTTATTTTATTTTGTATGATTTTATAGTTATTTCATTTTATATCATGTAATATTTGGAACGTTTTATAATGTTTTTTTTAATAAATGAAAGTTATCTTAGACAACATATTTTCTTGTTTCTATGTTGCCTAAGGTCAAAATATAAATAAATATAGGTAGTTGAAATTGTAATTACTTGTTGACGGATGATTTAAATTTCACACCCAATTTACTTAGGCAACATATAATCTATTGTGTTTGTTGCGTACGAACTAACTTAGGCAACCCATTTTCTTGTTTCTATATTGCCTAAGGTCAAAAATATAAATAAATATAGGTAGTTGAAAATGTAATAACTTTAGATTTTCTTAGGTAATTATAATTTTGTTGTTATTTCATGTTTATCTCGTCTAAATTTGGATTATTACATGTCTAAAAATACGTTTAGCTCTTACTTTATTTTATTTTGTATGATTTTGTAGTTATTTCATGTTTATATCATGAAAATTGGAACGTGTTTTGGAGGAATTTTTGCAAATTTGTAGTTATTTCTTGTTTATTTATGTATTTATTTTTCAGATACAGAAATGACAGAAAAAATGGATAAAAGATGGATGAATTTAAGAAGATACGAGGAAAAATGCATTTTGGGAATATATACATTTTTGGAATTTGCTAAAAATAATTCAGTGAGTTGGAATGGTTATTATAAATGCCCCTGCATAGACTATGGCAACATGTTATTTTAAAACGAGACATATATAATGTTTCATTTGAAAAATGTTGGTATAATGAAAACTTATACCGTGTGGGATCAACACGGTGAGGTTACAGATATACCTACTGCATCGCAAAAAAGGCTGAATATGATACGCGATCGAGCATCCTCGAGTAACAATGTCAATGGTGTTGTATAATTTGTGGAAGATGCGTTTCCATCCCGTGAGCGATACAATGATAACGAATCAATCGCCGAGGAAGGTGATCATGTTTGTGATGTGGATAATGTTGCTTTCAAAGTGACTGATGCCTATTCACGACTAATAGCGGAAACGAATACTCCATTGTACGAGGGTTGTACAGAAACTTCTTTGGGTGCCCTTCTAAGAGCAATTTCTCTTAAAAAAGAAACTAGAATTTTTATCAAGGCATTTGATAAGTATTTGGAGTTTCAAAAATCTTTATTGCCCACTCCAAACAAGCTTCCTAAATCATACACACAGGCGAAAAAAATCCTCAAGGGCATTGGGATGGGGTATGAGTTTATCCATGCGTGTTTAAATGGTTGTTTCTTATACTACAAAGAAGGTGACATGCATGACCAGTGCCCTATATGTGGATTGCCAAGATATGAAGATTTTGGTAACAAAGTACCAATGAAGATTGTTCGTTATTTTCCTCTGACACCGAGATTGCAGGGTTTGTACATGTCAAAATATACTGCAGGTCATATGCGATGGCATGGTCAAAGGGAAACGTCCCCCGTACGATGATGTATTGAGGAACCCAGCGGATGGTGAAGCATGGAAAGATTTTGATAGGTAAATGCTTTTAGTATATTTATATTTTTTTTGACAAGTATATGCTTTTAATATATTTATATTTTTTTTTACACATAATAGGTCATATCCTCAATTTGCGAGTGACTTTAGAAATGTTCGCATTGCTTTATCGACTGACGGGTTTAGTCCTTTCGGGGCTTCTGCTACTCCCTATAGACTTTGGCCAATTGTTGTTAATCCATACAACTTACCTCCTTCGATGTGCATGAAAAAGTAATTTAATATACTAACGATGTTGATATTCGGACCAAAATCCCTAGGGAAATGTCTCAATGTGTTTATGAGATCACTAATTGATGAGCTCAATGTTCTTTGGGATACAGGTTTTAGGACATGGGATCGATACGGGGAAGAGTACTTTATGATTAAAGTTGCCGTGATGTGGACGATTAGTGATTTTCCAGGGTTGGGAATATTAGATGGTATTCATACGAAAGGGTACAAGGCGTGCCCTATATGTTTGGATGACACTGATGCTAAGTTCTCTCATGGTAGGATGTCGTATATGGGGACTCGTAGATGGCTAGATATGAATCATGAATTTCAAACTCAAGCGAGAGATTTTAACGGAAAGGACGAGTTTCGATTAGCTCCGCAAACTCGAACCGCGATTTAGGTTTACAGGAAACTGTCTCCCACCGATACCCTCGTTTGAGTCTGGTTAAAGAGAAGAAATCGAGACAAGTTTGTAAATTTATTAAATTTTAGGACTTGTATTTCCTTTTTATTTACTTGTTATTGTAAACATTGTAGGGGATGAATGAGGCAAAGTTATGTTGGACTCACAAAAGTATCTCTTGGGAGCTCCCGTATTGGAGGAAATCTAGAGTGAGACATGCCTTGGATGTCATGCACATCGAGAAGAATGTATGTGACAACATTCTTGGTACTATTCTTGGGTTTGATGGAAAGTCTAAGGACGATCTTAAAGCCCGTAAAACTCTTGAAGATATGAAGATACGCAAGCATCTTTGGCCGAAGAAACCTAGAGGCACTACGGGAAAGACAACATTACCTTATGCTAATTACATAGTGAAACCTCAATTTCACCTCGAGGTACTTAATCAAATTGTTGCGGTTCAGTATCCCAGCGGTTATGCTGGAAGCTTGAAGAACAAGGTAAACATAAATGACAATAAGTTTTATGGTTTGAAGACTCATGACTGCCACGTGTTGCTCCAACGCATTCTTCCCGTGGTTATACAACCCTACGTGGCCAATCATGTCGCTGACATAATTTGTGACTTATCTAGATTCTTTCAGATGTTGTGTGCTCGAGAGTTGAAGAATTCAGATGTTGAACAAATGCATAAAGACCTTATTTTGATATTATGCAAGTTAGAGGCCATATTCCCTTCATCTTTCTTCACAATCATGGTACATCTTTGCATCCATCTTTCTGAACAAGTCTTCCTAACCGGTCATGTGCATTACACTTGGAGTGGTGGTTTTACTATGCAAATTATTCCTGTTTGTTGAATATTGTTTTTAAATGTCAATCTAGTTTAACAATTCTCAAATAAAATGAGTTCAATGTTTTTCTATATAAAAACAAATGATTCCTCCCTCCCTCCTACCAAAGCTGTTTATTTGTTTGACAAACTTTTATGCAAATGTTTTCTGGTTTTTCCTTTTATATGATAAATTCATGTAAGGATAATTACAAAATATTGCTTGGGAGTCATGTCTTACATAATATTTACTAAATTTGCTTATCCTTTTTATGCACCATTTATGGTTGTTTAGCACGTGGGTGACATATATTTCTTCTAATCATACTTTAACACATTTTATGCTTCATAATATATGTTCATTTCTTCACAGCTTGAGGTTTAAGTACAAAATTTTGCATAAGGCACACTACTAGAGTTTAGATGGCCGATTTTGTAACACCCGTTATTTTGGGGTTGGGTGAAAAGTTGACTATTACCCAAAGTTCAAGGGGGTAAAATGTAACTTGGGTTATATAAATATAAATCATATTTTAGATATTTTGGAAATATCACAAATATCAGTTTTGAGAAATCAGAGAGAGAGAAGTGAAGCAGGAAGAAAGTGGTCGTTCGGTTTTCTCCAAATCCAGGTACGAATCTAGCTTAATGCTTTGATCTGAATGCTTTTAGCCGCGTAGAATCTCGTTGTGAAGGTTTTAAACCGTTCCATTGTGAGATCTGAGTATTTTCTCATTTTGGATCTGGGTTCTGTATTCGATCTGTTCTTGATGTTCTTGATGAACAAGACGATCGTCGTTCGATCGGACCGTTGTTCGACCGGGAAGTTCCTTCGACCGGTTGGTCGTTCGACCGATGCTATTGTTCGACCGGACATCGGGTTCGACCGGGGTTGGGGTTCGACCGGGGTTGGGGTTCGATCGGGGTTGGGTTCGACCGGGGTTGGGGTTCGACCGGGGTTGGGTTCGACCGGATGGTCGTTCGACCGGTTGAGTCCTTCGACCGGTACTGAGTTCTGGTAGTGTGTTGTGTTCGTATTCTGGAGTTTTAAGTCATTAAGTTGTCTTTTGGCTTACCGATTATCGGTGTTGTCATAGGTAGCAATCGTCAGAAGCAGGCTATAATCAGGAAGAAATCTGAGGTGAGTCCTTAAGCTAAATCGGTCTGTATTACGAATGCTATGTGATAAATGTATTATTTAAATGTGGAAAACCTGGTTTCAAAGTAACTGATTTTGTTGGGAAATACCTTCTAAAGATTTCACATTTTCAAGAATCACAATTTATAGAATTGAACCGTTGTTCATATGAATTGCCTGTATATCTGATTTAATATGAGTATGCTCTGAAATGACATGCTTTGGATTTGAGTCTTAGTGCAATGGATCCATAGGCACGGTGTCCCTATGTCCCCCTGTTTTGGGCATTTGGTTCACGTTTTAGCACGGGATAGGCATTGGGTTGCCATGATAAGTAGGCTGTGGGCCTATACGGTCGGGAAGTGTCTCATGGTGCAGTAAGGTGTAATCCCATTTGGTGCTTGGGTTCCCCCTGTTTTGGGAACTCTCAAGGATAGATCCAGAGGGGTTGACTTGAATGTTTTGAGCAACAGATCTAGAGGGGTTGAGCTCGTTATGTGATTTTTGGGTATTACTTATACCATGTTTAATCACTAATGGTTTATTGGATTTCTTGACTTAGCTCATGGCTATACTACCGCGTGGCACCAATTGGGTTTAGTACTCCCTTTTATTTTAGCTTGTTCTCACTAGGCGTTAGCCTAACGCTTGCTCTTGGTTGTCATGTTGGCAGGTCATCTTAGCAGTGGGGCTCGTCGGGACTGAGGGAGCGGCCTTGGGTCGTGAGGGATTCTTTTGAAGATTTATTTTGGAAGTGTAGCGATACCCGTCCATAATCTAGATATTTTGTAGATTAATAGGATGTCGTTTTATACTTCAGTTATCTACCTCAATATTGGCTACTCTATACCCGTTGGGTTGATTGTGTAATGAAAATTGTCACACCTTATTCCGCAACTTAGTCTATTGCCGAATTGTTTCTTCAAAATTTTATTTCCGCAGTTTCTAGGGTGTTACAAGTTGGTATCAGAGCCTTGGTTTGAGGGAACTAGGTATGACTGTAAGATGCCTAGACTTAAGCTGAGACTATTAAGTTACGACTCGTGAGATGGGGTAGATCTTGTAAGATAGGATGGTCTTAGGGTCAACGGAAAATTGCACAAGTTGAAAGTTGTAACGATGGTAATACGCACTCTTGCGTATTATACGTTCATAATTTCACTTAGCTAACGTTATTATGAAAATGTCTTACGTGAGCATACTTAAATTACTGTTGTTATAACGATTGATAAGTGTAGAAGTACGTTCTCTGTGTTTTCCGTAATCCTTATTCCGTTCTTTTGCATGATTGCGTTCAGCAGAACCATGGTTAATACCAGGAGTCATCCGGAAGGCCAGGAGGCCGACATACCTACGGCCGACCATCCGCTGGCGACCGTAGTGGAGGAAACTGTACGTGTGAGTAATGTGCTGGGTGGAGGACCCGAGCATATTCCTCGACGAAATTTGGAGGCTAATGAGCCTATTATAGAAGAAGTGACGGCCGAATCGAGAATGATGGATCGTATGATGTTGGCCATGAATAGGGCCATGGCGCAACAACAGGAAGTGTTCTTGAAACTCCTCGAGGACCGAGACACTAACAACCGTAGGCCCGAAACGGTTGGCGAGAATGTGATTGTTGCTGGATCCGGGGGTACCGGACCTGTAATTTCCCCTGTGGTAACTGCAACCCTAGGCGTCAATCGAACGACATGGACTTTCACGTTCAAGGCTTTTCTGGGTTGCCGACCACCAGAATTTAAAGGCTCGGACAATCCCTTAGATTGTATGGCCTGGGTCCGAGAGATGGAGCAAGCTTTTCGCTCAAGCGAATGTGCGGAGGAACAGAGGGTGATATTTGGTTCCCGAATGCTGCGGGGAATAGCTCTTACCTGGTGGGATGTGTACTCTGCTTCGCTGGAGCCGACTGTTCTGGACCAATTGTCTTGGTCTACCTTCAAGGAGAAACTGCTAGAGGAGTACTGTAACGAGCGGTCGTTGGACCGAATCAAGGATGAATTCCAGAACTTGAAGAAGGGAGGTATGTCTGTGAGGGAGTACAGCCGTCTCTTCATGGACAAGCTGGGTTTTGTGGGACGTCTGGTCCCGACGGAGAAGGATAAAATCAAGGCTTACATCAAGGGCCTCCCATCGGACATGATGTCGATGGTTCGTGTGACAAAGGCCTCCACCCTTCGGGAGGCAATGGAAGAAGCTCAACTCATGGAGGATGCTTACAGTCTCGGCAGGGATCAGGGTGGTCGCCAAGTCGAGAAGAGGAAGTGGGAGGGAAGTTCAATGCCCTCAAAGAAACCCTTTTATGCCAACAACAGCGCTCAGCGAGGAGCTGATCCTAGACGTGATGCCAAGTGGTGCTTCAGGTGTAGAAACAAACATTTCGGCCCGTGCAACTTTGTTCCCGGAGTGTGCTACAAGTGCGGGAAGGCGGGTCACACGTACAGAGATTGCCCTCAAAAGGGGCAATTATGTTTCGAGTGTAAGGAACCGGGGCACGTCAGGGCGGAATGCCCGAAGCTGAAGACCGGAGGATCTAGCGGGAAGAAGTTGGAAACTCCGCGGTCGACTGGAAGGGCTTTCCAGATGTCGTCCGAGGAAGCGAAAGCATCGACCGATGTGGTGTCGGGTACGTTCTCTCTAAATTCCGTACCTACACGTGTGTTATTTGATTCTGGTGCTAGCTACTCGTTCATATCCGAATTGTTCTGTCAAAGGCTTGCTATGTCTATGAGTATGTTAGAGAATGCGGTTGTGGTAGAAATAGCAAATGGGGGTCAGGTTCTAATTCGTAGTATCCTTAAAGACTGCATGTTAGAACTTAAGGGAAAGAAATTTCCCATTAATTTACTGCCTATGCAAATTGGCGGGTTCGACGTGGTGGTGGGTATGGACTGGTTATCTAAGAACCAGGCCGAAATAGTGTGTTCCAAGAAAATGATCCGCTTACTGATGGCAAACGGGGAAGCAACTATAATCTATGGCGAAGGAAGAAAAGGCGATGTGGCGATCATTTCAGTAATCAAAGATCGGAAGTGTTTGGCGAAAGGATACGTATCTTTCTTGGCGTATGCCATCGATA
Source organism: Arctium lappa (assembly GCA_023525745.1). Taxonomy (NCBI): domain Eukaryota; kingdom Viridiplantae; phylum Streptophyta; class Magnoliopsida; order Asterales; family Asteraceae; genus Arctium; species Arctium lappa. Next base: position 99,713,548 of record CM042050.1, read on the forward strand.
CCAAACTCGACCAACGAAAGTTGGAAGAGGTTAGGGTGGTACGTGAGTTTCCCGATGTGTTTCCGGAAGACTTGCCCGGGTTGCCGCCCGATCGTGTTGTGGACTTTCGTATTGACCTCATTCCTGGAGCGGCTCCGATTGCTCGAGCTCCTTATCGTTTGGCTCCTACCGAAATGCAAGAGATGGTGGTTCAACTTCAAGACCTTCTCGAGAAAGGTTTCATCCGACCGAGCTCGTCACCGTGGGGAGCTCCGGTTCTATTTGTCAAGAAAAAGGACGGTGCATTGAGAATGTGTATCGACTACGGGGAACTGAACAAAGTGACGGTGAAGAACATGTATCCACTTCCAAGAATCGACGACCTGTTCGATCAGCTTCAAGGAGCGGGTTGCTTCTCAAAGATTGATCTTCGATCAGGGTATCACCAAGTGAAGGTAGCAAAGAGCGACATTCCAAAGACGGCATTTAGAACTCGCTATGGGCACTACGAGTTTCTGGTGATGCCATTCGGCCTAACCAACGCACCGGCAATATTTATGGACTTGATGAACCGAGTGTGTCGACCGTTCCTCGACAAGTCGATAATTGTATTCATCGACGACATCTTAGTTTACTCCAAGAATGAAGAAGAGCATGAGCAACATCTCCGTGAAGTGTTGGAGGTGTTAAGGCGAGAAAGACTCTACGCAAAGTTTTCAAAGTGCGACTTTTGGCTTCCAGAAGTTCAATTTTTGGGGCATATAGTTTCAAAGGAAGGAGTCAAGGTGGATCCCGAAAAGATCGAGGCAATGACGAATTGGGAACCTCCCAAGAATCCGTCCGAAATCCGAAGTTTCCTAGGTTTGGCAGGATACTACCGGAGATTCATCCAAGACTTCTCGAAGATAGCCTCGTCGTTGACAATCTTGACCCGGAAGAACGTGAAATTTGTGTGGACCGAGAAGCAAGAAGAGGCGTTCCGCACATTACAGAAGAAGCTTTGTGAGGCTCCTATCCTATCCCTACCAGACGGGATGGAAGATTTTGTGGTGTACAGCGATGCGTCGAAGATGGGTTTGGGTTGCGTCCTGATGCAAAGAGGGAAGGTGATCGCTTACGCGTCAAGGCAACTTAAAGTGCACGAAGTCAACTACCCTACTCATGACTTGGAATTGGCAGCTGTGGTGTTTGCACTGAAGTTGTGGCGGCACTACCTCTACGGTACAAAGTGCACTCTTTATACTGATCACAAGAGTCTGAAGCATATCTTTGATCAGAAAGAGTTGAACATGAGGCAGCGAAGATGGTTGGAGTTGTTGAAGGATTATGACTGCGAATTGCTCTACCATCCGGGTAAGGCAAACGTGGTTGCCGACGCCTTGAGTCGGAAAGTCTGCGGAGGAAATTCTCGTGCTACCTTTGCACGGATTGAAGTAACTTCAACGCTTATTGATAGAATCAAGGAATCGCAAGCCGAAGCCCTTCTAGAGGAAAACCTCAAAGGAGAAGTCATGGCGAAACAACATCTTTTGTTGACTGAAGATAGTCGAGGGGTGAAGCTTTTCAATGGGCGAGTCTGGGTGCCCAAGATTGGGGGTAATAGAGAACTTCTTCTCGAAGATGCCCACAAGTCAAAATACTCCATTCACCCGGGAAGCACGAAAATGTATAGAGATTTGAAATTGCTTTATTGGTGGCCAATCATGAAGCTCGATGTGGCGCGCTATGTGGAACAGTATGTGACTTGTTTGCAAGTAAAGGCTGAGCACCAAAGACCCTACGGAAGTTTGCAATCCTTGGAAATTCCGGAATGGAAATGGGAACACATCACGATGGATTTCGTGACAAAGCTACCAAAGACCTTGAAAGGTCACGACGCCATTTGGGTTATAGTTGACCGCTTGACCAAAAGCGCTCACTTCTTGGCCATGCGGGAAACCTTGCCAATAGATAAATTGGCGAAGTTGTACATCGACGAAGTAATTTCCCGGCACGGCGTGCCTCTATCTATAGTCTCTGATCGGGATAGTCGGTTCACGTCGCATTTTTGGGAAGGCCTACAAAAGGAATTGGGTACACGTGTGAAGTTGAGCACATCCTACCATCCTCAAACCGACGGACAAAGCGAGAGGACAATCCAGACGCTAGAAGATATGTTAAGATCATGCGTGATCGACTTTGGGGGTAGTTGGGATACGCACCTGCCTTTGGTAGAATTTGCATACAATAATAGCTACCACTCAAGTATAGGGATGGCACCCTTTGAAGCGTTATACGGTCGCAAGTGTCGAACTCCCGTATGTTGGCTCGAGGCGGGGGAAAAGCAGTTCGCTGGACCGGAAGTTGTGCAAGAAACGGCGGACAAGGTCAAAGGCATCCGCGAACGTCTGAAGGCGGCCCAAGATCGACAGAAAAGTTACGCCGATAAGAAAAGACGGCCAATGGAATTCCAAGTGGGAGATCGGGTTATGTTAAAGGTGTCCCCTTGGAAGGGAATTATTAGATTTGGGAAGCGTGGGAAGTTGAGCCCCCGTTTCCTTGGACCGTTCACTGTGACTAAACAGGTAGGACTCCAAGCTTATCAGCTGGAACTTCCTCCGGAGATGAAGGGAATTCATAACACGTTTCCCGTGTGCTATCTACGGAAGTGTCTAGCAAAGGAGGAGAGTGTCATTCCACTCTCCGAGATCAGAGTAGATGAAGGGAATCGTTGCGTTGAAGAACCTGAGGCGATTTTGGAAAGGAAGACGAAGAAGCTTCGTCACCGGGAAGTCACAATGATCAAAGTTCAGTGGAAGCACCATCGAGGTGCCAACGTGACATGGGAAGCGGAAGAGGACTTGAGGCGGAGGTACCCTCATCTCTTCCCATAGCCGAGATTTCGAGGACGAAATCTTCTCCAAGTTGAGGAGGATTGTAACACCCGCTATTTTGGGGTTGGGTGAAAAGTTGACTATTACCCAAAGTTCAAGGGGGTAAAATGTAACTTGGGTTATATAAATATAAATCATATTTTAGATATTTTGGAAATATCACAAATATCAGTTTTGAGAAATCAGAGAGAGAGAGAAGTGAAGCAGGAAGAAAGTAGTCGTTCGGTTTTCTCCAAATCCAGGTACGAATCTAGCTTAATGCTTTGATCTGAATGCTTTTAGCCGCGTAGAATCTCGTTGTGAAGGTTTTAAACCGTTCCATTGTGAGATCTGAGTATTTTCTCATTTTGGATCTGGGTTCTGTATTCGATCTGTTCTTGATGTTCTTGATGAACAAGACGATCGTCGTTCGATCGGACCGTTGTTCGATTGGACCGTTGTTCGACCGGGAAGTTCCTTCGACCGGTTGGTCGTTCGACCGATGCTATTGTTCGACCGGACATCGGGTTCGACCGAGGTCGGGTTCGACCGGGGTTGGGGTTCGACCGGGGTTGGGTTCGACCGGGGTTGGGGTTCGACCGGGGTTGGGTTCGACCGGATGGTCGTTCGACCGGTTGAGTCCTTCGACCGGTACTGAGTTCTGGTAATGTGTTGTGTTCGTATTCTGGAGTTTTAAGTCATTAAGTTGTCTTTTGGCTTACCGATTATCGGTGTTGTCATAGGTAGCAATCGTCAGAAGCAGGCTATAATCAGGAAGAAATCTGAGGTGAGTCCTTAAGCTAAATCGGTTTGTATTACGAATGCTATGTGATAAATGTATTATTTAAATGTGGAAAACCTGGTTTCAAAGTAACTGATTTTGTTGGGAAATACCTTCTAAAGATTTCACATTTTCAAGAATCACAATTTATAGAATTGAACCGTTGTTCATATGAATTGCCTGTATATCTGATTTAATATGAGTATGCTCTGAAATGACATGCTTTGGATTTGAGTCTTAGTGCAATGGATCCATAGGCACGGTGTCCCTATGTCCCCCTGTTTTGGGCATTTGGTTCACGTTTTAGCACGGGATAGGCATTGGGTTGCCATGATAAGTAGGCTGTGGGCCTATACGGTCGGGCAGTGTCTCATGGTGCAGTAAGGTGTAATCCCATTTGGTGCTTGGGTTCCCCCTGTTTTGGGAACTCTCAAAGATAGATCCAGAGGGGTTGACTTGAATGTTTTGAGCAACAGATCTAGAGGGGTTGAGCTCGTTATGTGATTTTTGGGTATTACTTATACCATGTTTAATCACTAATGGTTTATTGGATTTCTTGACTTAGCTCATGGCTATACTACCGCGTGGCACCAATTGGGTTTAGTACTCCCTTTTATTTTAGCTTGTTCTCACTAGGCGTTAGCCTAACGCTTGCTCTTGGTTGTCATGTTGGCAGGTCATCTTAGCAGTGGGGCTCGTCGGGACTGAGGGAGCGGCCTTGGGTCGTGAGGGATTCTTTTGAAGATTTATTTTGGAAGTGTAGCGATACCCGTCCATAATCTAGATATTTTGTAGATTAATAGGATGTCATTTTATACTTCAGTTATCTACCTCAATATTGGCTACTCTATACCCGTTGGGTTGATTGTGTAATGAAAATTGTCACACCTTATTCCGCAACTTAGTCTATTGCCGAATTGTTTCTTCAAAATTTTATTTCCGCAGTTTCTAGGGTGTTATACATTGCATACTTCCCTCTCTCTATTAAAACTTCAAGAGTCTTTGAACCTTCTTACAAACTAATCGTTTCTTGTTGATCATCTTCAAATGGGTTTTTATATTTCACAAATATGATGGAACATGTATGTCTTCGGTTCACTTAAGATATCTTGTTAGAATACATAATCATGTGTTTGATAGATGGAGTTCTTGACTTCTTTACATGAGGTTCTAGTTATTGATTGGGTGTTCGTTATCTAATATCTAATGATGTTTTAAACGTAAGATATGTTAATAATTGTTTGAATCGTATTTATAGAGACTTGTTGAAGAAGCAATTGAGAAGATAAAAAATGATTCCGACAACACTTCAGATTCTATCGTGACTCCAATGCGTTGCCCAATCGAGAAAGAAATATGAATAATTGAGCAAATTGTTGGTCCGTCGGTAGGGACGGTTGTTCGAGGTATGGGTAGCTTGGTGGTTCGAGCTTCGAGGATGAAAGGTCAGGCGAAGGAAACCTCTATGTCTATGTCGGTGTGTACGGTTAACGAGGATGATTTGTGGCGACAACTTGCCGAGTGCGACGAGGAGATTCAGTTACTAAAAGAGGCACAAGAGGAGGCAAAAAAGGAAGCCGCCGAACAAAAAAAGGAAGCTGTCGAACAATGAAAGATGATAAAATCTTTGATGCGTATGTGCGGTGGTGCTAGTGATGCAAACTCCAACACAACAACCCCAACGAACAATGCTTTAGGTTGATTTTTATTTCATGTTTTCGAACATGTTGCTTATTTTTGTACTTATTTAGGAAAACGTTATATTTCAATTATTGCATTTATTAGTTTTGTTTGGTAATTGGAGTTGCTTGCCGATTCACACGAGTTTGTTTGTTTACGAGGGTTTGTAGAAAACATGCAAGTATAAAACTGCATCATGGTGCACAAAATGAACAGTAATATTTTTTTTATATATATAAAACATGCTAGGCAACTTATCTATAAGTGTTGCCTAAGTAAAATATTATATTATTTTAAAATTTTAATCACAGTTCAAAGGCAACATACGCAAATAATGTATGTTGTCTAAGTTGATATCTTAGGCAACACATGCATAAATATAATGTTGCCTTAGTGTTTGGTTGGTGCAACATATGTTTTTTTCATAGGCAACATAACATGTTGTGTGTTGCTTAAGGAGTCCGCTTAGGCAACATACGATGTTTGCCTATGTTTCCTAAGTTCTTATGCAACATTGAGAAGACAACATTGTTGAGGCAACATAGGCATGTTGTCTAAGCCTTAGGCAACACATAAACCCCTCTTAGGCAACATTTAAGTGACATTTGGTGTAGTGAATGATGTTGACATGTTTTGCCAAAGAGAAATAGGGACCTGAATGCAAAAGATACGAGAGTTTAATGCAATTGTGTAATTATATGAGTTATCTTGAAATTGCGGAAATAAGCTTATTGTCTTCAACCGATGGTGAAAGTTTGGGGGAGTATTTGGGCACTTTGCAGCAAGTTGCAAATCAAAAAATTTTATGTTATAAACTATAAGGATTGAAGAAAAAGTGTATTGCATTGGTTGATTGAAGGCTTGTATACACATGTACATGAGAGGAGATGTGCAAGTAATAGACAAATGTTCTAGGATATATGTTATGATAAACAGTGTCCGGTTATTTTACAAACAGTGAAATCTAAGCAAACCGTACAAACCATATTCAACCAATCATAAATTTCAATTTTCTTCACTTTTTCGTAGTTATGAGATTTGATTAGTCAATAATATATGAAACAATTTCATCATAATATATGGTGGTTGATTAATCAAACATACATGAATCATATTTAATCATAATATACGGGGGTTGATTAATCAAACATATATGGATCATATTTCATCAAAATGAGAAATACATGAAACAATTTCGTTGTTACATATAAACAAAAATATATGAAACAATTTCATCAAGAAAACAATTATCTGGTTTGTTAGTTTTCATGAAAAAAAAAATTCATTCAATTAAACAAGGAAAACCATGGTTTATATGGTTTTTTAGATTTCACGTTTGTAAAATAAACTTGGCTATGATAAACATGATATATATATATATAGAGAGAGAGGGAGGATCATGCGAGAAGTAAACTAATTTGCGAGAAGAAATGTGAGTCACATAATTTATTAATTAAAAAAAATCATAAATAAAAAATAAAAAATAGTTTTAAAAATTAGGATAATTATCATTTTAAATTGGATAAATCCTTAAAATTCTCATTATATCTTTTAGATTTATTTACTTTTTAATTTCAATTATTTTTTAATTTTTTTTCTAAATATACTTTTAATAAAAAAAAATTCACAATTTTAACCAAATATCACTTGTGATATCATTATATGAATACTAGAAGTGTACTCGCGCAATGCAGCTAGATACATCACGATTTTAATGGTTCATTTTATTTTCTGTTTTTTGTCGATTTACATTACGATTTTGGATGGTTGTGAGAGAGTGATAATGATTTTTTTTATATAAATTTGTTTAATTTAGACTTAATAATATAATGTAATTTATTTTGGTTTAATAATATAAGTTTTTTTTATAAAATATTCTGTAAGATTTTTTAATTATATTTTAGATTTTTTATATCTAAAATATGATGAGAGTTATTTTAGGGGAGTTAAAGTGGGAAATGATTTTAAAGGAGTTAAAATGGTTAGAGATAATGATTGAAAATTAATAAATAACATTAAATGTAGTACATACGACTTTTATGATTGTTTTTTAAGTAATTAACATTAAATAGCGGTACATTAAGCTTTAAGACTTGTTTTTAAGAGTTTTTTATGCCATATTTATAATATAGTATAGATTTATGCATATCACATATCATATTATCACATGAGATAATTGTATATATTTTAGTTAATCACATGTGATTATGTATATTTCTATTTATAGATCTTTTTGTGATGTAAATATTAACACATGTGATAATTGTATATATTTTAGTTAATCATATGTGATTATGTGTATTTATATTTATAGATATTTTTGTGATGTAAATATTATCACATGTGATTATACGTTATTTATATTCAGACATATATTATCATATGTGATATTTACAAAAATCCACATATTGGGATCATATGTGATACATAATAATATATCACATGTTAAACGAAGTTAATCACATGTGATTCAAAACGTAAATCTAAAAAATAGAGAAAAAAATGGTGAAATAAATAATGAATTAGTTATGGATATCAAATGTGATATTTGATGACAATTATGATTTTATCTAGAAAATAATAATATAAATTTGATAATAAAATTATGAATTTTTTATAATTAAAAAATAAATAAATTTAAAAGATATTATGAGATTTTTAAGGATTTATCCAATTCAAATTATAATTATCCTAAAAAATTTTAAATTTTTTTTTATTTATGCTATTTTTTAATTAATAAATTATGTGCCTCATATTCATTCTCGCCTTCTCGCAAATTAACTACCTTCTCGTTTGAACCTGCCCCTATATATATACATATATATATATATATATATAGAAGGAGGATCAAACGAGAACAATAAGTATTTAAAAGAACACGAGAATTAACAAAATCATTAGTGATTTTACATTAACGCGCAAAAACGCCAGTCGGACCTGAAGCCGCGGCCAAAATCCTTTTTTTCGTGTGTTAATGTAAAATCACTAATGATTTTGTTAGTTATCGTGTTCTTTTAAATATGTATTATTATCGTTTGAACCCGACTATATATATGCGAATGATCGTGTGAGAAATTGAGTTAACGGTGAGAAGAATGAGAAGTGGATCTGAACCATTAATCCCTTTTAATATCAAGTATTCCCATGAATTGCGGCTTAGAAGAGAATTGATCTGTACATCTTATCTTGGTGCATCACATCTTAATGTGCGTCCATTTCTCATCCAACGGTTGATAACACTTATCACTGTTAAATCAACTTCTCACCAAAACCCAAACATATATATATATGGTTAGGTTCAGGGGAAAACCACAAAAAAATGGAAAACTGAGGAACATCCCGGTAACCCAACATCTGGACGATATGCATTTGTACATACAAGTAATTTGTAACATGCACACGTGCATATGCACAAATGCATAATGTATAAAAACCATAAAACAACTTAATTTACTTGTATGCACAAGTGCATACCGTCCAGATGAACGACTATCTGGGTGTTCCTTAGTTTTCCATATTTTTAGGTTTTCCCTGAACCTCCCACTCTCTCTCTCTCTCTATCTCTATATATATATATATATATATATGTGTGTGTGTTATTAAGCCTCTCCCTCTCTCTCTATGTACATATTAATTTATATATAGACGATATATGGTATGTCTTGGAGATATATGGTATATCTTGGAGAGATGATATGCTACACATTAGATTATATCCGTTAACATGCCCTCACATGCAACACCCTCAAACTAAGAAAGAGCGACTAGATTAAAAAATTTCAATAATGTATCAAATAACAATAACATCCCTATCTATAATTCAACACTTAAATTATCCCAAATATCAAATCCACATTTAAAATCAATAAAAGACAAACCAAGCCTTACATCAAGACTAAAACTAGGTGAAGATCGGGTGTTACTACTACCATTCCAAGGTGTGGAAGACATCACCGCAAAACTATAACCTTCTGTGCATCTAACTAGCACTCAGTTATTCACGGTATCACTAGTATCATTCATCCAACAAGGATCTGATGCACATACAGACAAATAAAAAGTGTTAGGCTTAACGCCTAGTGAGTTCAAAATTTTTCATCATAGTCATATAAAACGGTAAACTGAAATAATGTATTTTAAGACACAATTTCCAAAATGAAATGCATTACGTATGAAAGCAACTTCCTTCCCATAATTCATCATTTTCGTGATGAAAATCCCAATACCAAACGGTCCTTCAAATATAAAGTCGAAACCCAACACTCACCCAAAACATGAATAATAGTTTTAGTATTCACATACTGAAAACTAGGATAAATTCTATTATCCAAAAACGTGGATAAGGTTTATACTAAAAAAAACACAAATCATGGATGACAGTCTATACTCAAAACTTCAATAAAAAATGGATAAACTCTATATCAAAAATCAACACCTTTCGACGTTGGAGACCCGTTTCCATTGAACGTGGCCGGAAGACAAAAGTATGTCACGTATCTATGTTATAAGCATGTTTCAAGGATGAACAATCAATGACATGAACCCTATCCAGGTCTTTAGTCCAATACGATAAAGAGCTCAGCTATATCCAAGTCTTTTACTTAAAGAATCACCAAGTTCAACCTTATCCGTGTCTTTACCTTAGGATCTCACCATCCAAGTCAAGTTTGTTCATTTGGAAATTACATCATATAACTAATGTCTATTTCCAAATTACAACTTGGAGACCTTATCCCACATTTACATAGTAAAACTGACTTCTATGGGTATGGATCCATTAAATTTCAGTCTAAATTACATGATTCCAAATTGAATGACCTACTCACTTAAAACATGTATATCTCAATTAAGAAACAATAAATGCAAATCATACCCAAAGCTCCACATCGATCTATTAAAATCAAACAAATGTCCCAAAGACCCAACAAGATTAAAATCGAGCCAAAAACTCAACAACTCAATGATTATTCAATAAAAGTCATCATAAGCGATAAAAACTTATTTAACCAACGTTTATGCAACACATGCTCCAAAATATGATTAACTCAAAAATTCATCATTTACTTTTCCAAATGAATTATACTATTTATATCTCCAAAATACTTTATAACACAATAATGTGTATATTCCAAATAATTTATAAAACCAACGACACTAAGAGAGCATTTACGTCAAATAACCTCCATTCACGAAATAAATCATCAAAATGACACTCTCTCAAGATTTATTTATTAAAATGTCCAAAACCCCCCAAATATGTTTATTTCCCAAGTTTTGTAAATCAAATGTACCAAATACGCAAAACTCATCAAATAATCCAACATTTATAATTATCAAGTAAAACACATAAATACATCCCTCTATAGAAACTTTTTATTGGTCACAACCAAACTTAGAAATGTACCAAAAGTATCTCCAAAATTAGATCCATATCAAAATCCTAATTAAATTGCTAAAAACTCTCAAAAGTCTTACCTCTTTAAGAACATGAAGATTCCAACAACTATCTTGTAACTCTTAGATTAAACCTCCTTCATAAGGCTCCACAATGCTCAATTATACTCCACCCAACAAAACAAAGAGAGTGGGGAGATCTGAGGAATAAAAAAAGGAAGAGAAATGATACAAGGAAAAGAGGGCGTTGGCCGCTGGGCTTTTAGTCGACAGGTGACGACTCTGGCGCGACTTAAGTCACCCGGGTAAAAGTCGCTCGCATTAAATAAGCTGCACACACAAATGCCCCACAACACGCCTTGTGTACGTGCCCCTCACCACACCCGGGCGGATTTCACGCAGCTAAAGTCGCAAACTTGTGGTATTAGCCACTTCCTCCTCACGCCTTGGATCAAAATAACATAGGCTAAAGCACCTTTGGCGTGGGTTTAGTCGCCCGAAAGGTGCACTGACCTTTATATGGTCTCTTCTCAACTGTTAGTCTCTCGAGCCAACCAGAATCAACCTACGGTCATTTCTAAATATTATTAGGGCTTTAGATACTTTGTTTTAAGGGTAATATCTTAGAAGATTTTTGAGTTCCCAATTTATAAGACTTTTGGAATTTTAAGGGTGTTACACCACAAGACGGGTGACCAAACCGTGAGACTAATCTTGGACATTAGTTCTTCAAATTTGGGGCGAGCTAAAGGTTTGGTGAAGGGATAGACAAGATATTTTCTGGATAGAACTTATGTAACTCATAGATGATTCATGCATGACTGAAATACATTATGGGTTTTCTAAACTCATCCGAGATTAAATATGACCAAATGATGAAGAATTTAACGAAAATCTTTCAATGATAATCTTTAAAAAAGTCCAATTTACATGGTTGTATCTCACTAAGTTTATCAAGTATATAACATGGTTAAGTCTTAGAAGATAAGAGAATAAAATATAGTTATCAAGAGCAAACACATTGCATATTTTCAAGTAGGCCATTGTGCATCCACTGCTCACTTGTGAATAGCAATTAAGTCCTCATGACACTTCACTACTTGGATAGAAAACATTATGGGCATAAATATTTTTAGGCAATCTATCACTTGTTGATTTATTTTCCAGTATCTCACAAAAGTTCATTGAATTGTAAAGAGAAATATTAATAATGGGAATTATTATTAATCTTTAAATTTATATCCCGCAACAGTATTTATTGCCTTGTTGTTACTCTATAGGACCAACAAGAGCTATCCAATGGATCTTATGTTACTTGAAGGACAAGGTTGATTTATGTTTGCATTTTGGAAGGTTTGAATTTGGATGTACTTAGATAAGGATCTGAACATAAAAGATAGATTATTGGATATATGTTTGCTGTCAATGAATGTACTGTTTGTTGTAAAGCACATTTGCAACCTATAGTCACATTGTCCACAATAGAAACGAAGTACATATCGATTATTGAAGTTGTAAATGAAGAAATCTGACTCAAATGCTTCTTTTAGGAATTGAGTGATAATATGTAGGTTGGAGAGGTATTTTACCAGAATCAAGGTGTCATTATCTTGACCAAAGATTGGATGATATACGACAAGACAAAACACATTGATATTCATTATTACTATGTCCGGGAGGTAGTTGGTCGAGGTGACATGAAGGTGGTTAAAATTAGCTCTTGGGATACTGAAGCAGATACATTGACCACGTTGATTTGATAGCCAAGTTTTATTTATCTTTGGACTTGGTTGGTGTTACACGACGTAGTTGAGCCAATTTAGGTGATTTGGTGAATGAGATATGCCTTTGATAACATTAGATTATTTTGAAATATTCCATTTCTATGGGTGTTGTATTTTGGCTTGAGATGAAGATTGGTGGAGTTATGGTTTTGGTGTTTTTGCACATAGAAGTCAAGCTGGAAATTTGTGAGATGGATGCCTTAACAATGCTAAGTATGGATCCTTTGTATGTTACATCACCCAAGAGGGCTTCTATGCAACCTTTCTCTTGGTCCAAACCGCGTACCAATAATGATGGTGCCTAAAAATGAAGTTTTGATACATGAACCATGATTGCGGTCCCAAGATCTTACACTGTCTCAATCGGTTGCAGAAGATTGTCTATACTTAAGTTGGAACTGGCTGATACATCGTACACGATCCTAGATCACGTACCAAGTCGTGTAGGAGGCCTAACGGAGTTTTAATCATGTTTCTAGGACAATTTCATTTATATCTTCCTAGGGGTGTTCACAGTCCGGTTTAGGTGGTTTAACCCCCCAAACCATAAACCAAAATACAAATGGCAGCTTAGGAAATTTTCAAACCGAACGGTTTGGTAGCAAGTGACCAAACTGGTCAAACCAGACCACAAAAAAACGGTCTAGTCTGACCGGTTTAGGTAGTTTGGGCCTCGTATGGGCTTTAAACTAAAAAAAAATAAGCTCTATGTCCAAACAAAATTTCTACCAATATAACATTATTAGATTTGAATTTTTAATTACAAAATTAAATTACAAAACGGTGTAGTCTGACCGGTTTAGGTGATTTGAAAGAACGTTTATACATTAAATTACAAAAAAACATTGAGCAAGTTGAGAAAAAGTTAAATAAGTCCAACAACAATGGTTGAATTTTGGACAAATATTGAGAAAGTCGAACAACGATTTGGATTTAGATTTGAATTTTTAATGGATCTTAGAACTTTGTCAATTTAAATAACACAATCAATTGTGAAAGTGAAAACTAAAAACATATTTCTTTAACGAACTTTTTTTAATTTAGCTAAAAAAGTTGAGCTTACAACATGAAAACTAAATATGATTATAAAAAGGGTCAAACCGCAGACCAGACCGGACCGAGCGGTTTGGTTATTCTTTAGACCAGACCGGACCGCCATACCACTCAAACCGCCAAAAACGTTCCGGTTTGAGCGGTCCAAAGATTTTTTTTAAACCCCTATACCTTCCATGTTGTTGTACTCTCTCTCTCTCTCTCTCTTTCTTTCCATAGTCGAAACCAAAATGTACTCCATTGATTAGTTGTATTTTCTCAAGATTAACATTATCAAAGTGATAATAAATCAGTTCTCGACATCCTCTATCAGTGGTTTTCCCTTTCCGTGTCTTTTTGTCGTAAAAATCTCAAGTGCTATCTCTTCATTTGCTTTACTTACATTATTAGGTTGCTTATTGACCGTGTATGTTTGGTTTATGAGTTGGTTAATTGATCTTCAGAGATATTTGAGAATTAATTTGACCTAATTTGAGTTTAATTGCAGGGATTGTTGTTTACAACATTTTATGAGTGACATCAGGATTATCCTTGAGTTCTTTATCCTTTCAAACCCGAGGTAGTAGATCCACTCCCCTACTACAAATTTTGGTATCATCAGTTGGATTTGTTAGTCATAGTTTGTTATTAACCGAAGCAACTTTCTTCGAGTTATGGCATTCCCCTTATATTTTACATTAATCTAAAAACGCTCTCTTAGACAACATTATCATATTTTCATTAAAAGAAAAAAAAAAAAGATAAGATTGAGATATGATGATCATTAAGAACATCATGAAATGGATTGGTTTTTTTAATGGATGAGATATTTAGTATATAGACTTCAGTTTGTACCTAAAAATTTGAAGAAAGATGTGTAATTGTTGGAATTGGAATCCATCAAAGTACTCCAAAAGTCACTAGCTCTTAAGGGGCGTTTGGTTCGCAGAATAGAATATGTTGGAATTGGAATCTATCAAAGTAATTTGACTTTGAAAGAATTAGAATGAAATTTAATGGAATTTGAGCACACGTTTGGTTGGTAGAAATTGGAATGAAATCTCTCAAAAGAATTGAATCGTCTTCTATGCAACCTTGCTCTTGGTTCAGACCGCGTACTAATTATGGCGCCCAAAAATGGAGCTTCGGTACATGAACCGCGATTGTGGTCCCAAGATCTTATATTTTTCTCAATTGCTTGTAGAAGATTGTGTGTGCTTAATTAAGTTGGAATAGGGTTATGTAGCGTACAAACCTTAAAACTGTTGGAAATCTTGAGTATGTTTAAAACGATTTTAAACAAACAACATAAAATAATGCGCATCGGAAAAACAAAACATATATAAAAGGATTTCCAAAATTCAAGATCCAATTGACTAAAATAGATCAACCAAAAGAAAAACTAAAAACATCAATATTCGATTTTTACCTCTCATATCGACGAAGAGTTGATGTAGAATCAAATGTTCAATTTAGAACACATCTACGAGTATCCACACGAGTAACACCAATCAAATGCTAGCCCGTTCTTCAATCAAAACTATCGATTTTTGTTCCTAGAACAAAAATCGATCCAAGGAGAGGGGAGGAGGAAGGGACGATTTTTAGAGGGAAGAGGGGGTGTAGCACCCTCAAATTTGGAAAAAGAAATTAATTAAAAATTTCGATATTACATCAAGTAAAAGACAAAACTTCTTCCTACAAATCAAAACTCGATATACATTAAATTAAATTCTATAACTAACCTCCACAATTATAAACTCAAGTCTTATACAAAGACTAAATCGATACCGGGTGTTACTAAACCCAATCCAAGTTGCTATTTCCAAGGTGCGGAAGACTTCACCCAAGCTACTCTCTCGTGCACATAACTTAGCATTCATCTCTTCACATAGTCACTAGTAGCATACCACCAACCGAACCTGATGCACATGCCAACAAATAAAAAAATTAGGCTAACGCCTAGTGAGTTCACGAGTTTTCAACATGAGTAATTATATCGTTAAAAGGATAGAATGCAACTTAAATCATAATATTTCAAAATGATTTACTTTAAATATGAAAATGACCCATTTTCCAATAACACACATTTTTAAAGATGAACGCCTCAATGCATAACATTTTTTTATGTAGTGATGCAACCCAAAACTCACTCAAAACGTAAATAATGGTAAATGCTCAAATATTGAAATTCGAAGAAAAACTTTATTATCCAAACTACCGAAATATGAGTAAGACTCAGGCCCTAAAATTATAACTTACGGATATCACCCCATACTCAAAACGTCACCGAAAAACAAGGATAAAACTAAATATCCAAAACAACACATTTCAGTAACGGGGGAAACCCGATTTCCATAGTTAGTGGCAGAACATAAAAGTAGGCCACTTTCCATGTTATTGAGCTTACCATACTAGGATCAAGGCCACGAGCTTAACGGCTCGTACTCAGATGTAGGGGAGGGCACCCAATGATCCTAGTCATACTCATTCACTAGGATTATATTTACGGTCCATGGCTAGTATCCGGTCCCACATAACCGTACTAAATTGCTCTCGAGGACCTAATGTCTCAACTAGTTACAAATGGAAAACAACGATCCCATAAAAACGGACTCATAAATTACATCACAGGGCCAATGGCAGATGTTTGACTCCAAGATTCTACACCATAAGCCCCCCGATGATCCCATAACTAATCTTGGTCCCAACATGGAAACAACTATCCCAATTTAAATAATAAATACTGACTCATATGCATATGGATCCATTACATTACAGTCTATAAAATTACATGACTCCAATTGAATGACCAAAGCACTAAAAACATGTAATTCTCAAATGATACGCAATAAACGCAATCATACTCAAACTCCACAACGGGCTATTAAAGCCGGACAAATGTCCTCAAGACTCATGTTAGTCAAAATCGAGCCAAAGCTCAACAATTTACTTTATCGTACAATAAAAGTCGGAGTAACAATAAATCTCATTTAACCAACGGGTATGCAAACACAACGACCAAAAGTATGATTAACCCAAAACTCATCATTGGTTGAGATAAACCCTTTTCCAAATGAACTCATACCCTTATATTTCCAAAATATCTCATAACACAATAATATGCATTTTCCAAATGGTTTATAAGATCAAATACACTAAAAGGATATTTACATCAAATGACCTCCTTTTATATATTAAATTATCAATGAAACATATCAACATGATTTATTTATCAAAAAATCCCACATATGGGGTTTTCACAAGATTTATAGAATCACATACCCAAAATAAACGAAACTCGTCACATAAACCCACATTTGATATTTATCAAGTAAAACAAATAAATACTTCAAAATGGACGCTTTTGGCATGTACATAGTTTTCAAAAATCAACTTGAACTCACCTTGCTAGATTTAGGCTAAATCTAGATTTTACCCCAATATGAGCTCCTTGATGAAACTTCAATCCACAAGTAATTCCTCCAAACCCACTTAGGTTTTGGTGAAAACCTAGAAAACCCTAAATTTCTTGAAGATGGAGGTGATGATGATGAGCTCTTGATCTTTGATTCCACTCCACCACCAAATACTCTTGTATCATTCCAAAACAAACAATATATCCTTGAAAATCTCTCAAAAACGAAACCAGAGCAAAAAGAATCGTCAAAATTGGAGTTGAGATGAGAAAGATTTGACCAAATGAAGAAAGAGGCAGAAAATCGGATTTATGCACTGCACCCCGACCGCGAGAGTGACATGCGAAAGTGACAGTGTCACTTTCGTCCAAAGTGTACCGTGGGCTTCTTTTTCTATGTGAAAGTACTCGGCTAAAGTGCTAGTGTGACTTTCGCATGGCACTTTCGCCCAAAAGGTACCGAGAGTCCTTTTCGCCCGTTTTCTCAACCGTTCCTCGGTCGTTTTCTCGGTCGTTCCTCGAACGTTTTCTTGGGACATTGGATGTTATTATGCTAGTTATTGTGCCATTGTCATCATTCTATCACACATTTGTTGGAACAACCAATCACTCGATAACCCTAGTTCTATTGTGACATATGTCACAACTGCATGACACTATAGCCGAGACTACCACATTCTTAGTATCATTGGTGCCATTGTGACAGATGTCACAACCACATGGCACTATAGCCGAGACGACCATCTTAGTAACATTGGTGCTATTGTGACAAGTGTCACAACCACATGGCACTATAGCCATACCCATACTTAGTTATTCCTTTACCGATTCATCCAGTTTCAACACTTTTCCTCAATTGAGAAAAAAAAATCAGGGTGTTACAGGCGGAGATTTGGTTAAAACCTTAATCTCCTAATCCTTTCCTTTTCATTGCAATTTTTATGGGCTTTCCATAGTTTAGGCCTTAAAGCCCTTTTATTTATTTAATTCAAGTAAATAAATTATTAGGTCCATAGTTATTATTTAAACTCTTTTAAATAATAAAACTCTTTAATGAATTAGCGACCTTGATCTAATTAATTTCCCATTTTATTTCTTAGATATTATTTAAGCTCACTTAGCCAAATAAGTCCAAAATAAATATATACTCTTTTGATTGAATAATATCACACACACACACACATATATATATATATATATATCATTCAATTGATGCCTTTATTGCTCTTTATGTGTGACCCCATAGGTTCATATGTAATTAGCAATATAGCTAATACCAAATAATATTTTTCCTTGAACATAAATCCAACAAAAACGAGCCCACATCGCATCGTGGGCCTCAGCAGGAACCCGCTTCCAAGTTGTCCATGACCCATTGAACATATTTTTCAATGTCCCAACGTTGTCGTTTGTGACCCTCACAAACTCAACCCTACATTAACATCGATATAACACAACAAACATTATAATATATTATATTTATAAGAACTATAAATACTTCAATCCCGAAGCAGATTGATCATTCTCCTCTGCGAGGGATTAGTAGGAACCTCGACTCTAGATTGACTTCCTGCCCACTAACCTCAGACACATCAGACTCTAGGACCATATATATCGTCTAGACTCATGGCATACAGAGTTCGAATACTCTCCATAACATCATCATGCGGAGCATAACCACCGTAGACATGGTGCCAGAACCTCGGCCACCACGAAAAGAGTCGGATCCCCCTCGTGATGGACAGGAACTAGAAGAACCACCTCTACCTCTACCTCTACCTTTACCTCTACATCTACCTCTACGTTTATCTCTACCTTTACCTCTACCTCTACCGTGCTTAAAAAATGATTAATTAAGAACATATTTTTACAACACTATATATAAACATAAACAACCATCAATTAAACATATTCATCAGAACAAAGTAGAGTTTTGTTTGTTTTCTTTAAAGCCTAAGCGCTATGGGTCATATGTAACACCCCAAATTTTCTATAAACGGTCAAGTAATAGTCAAAAAACGATCGAGAAACGGTCGGGATAATGGTCGAGGAACGATCAGGAGAACGGTTGGAAGAACGGTCGAGGAATGGTCGGGAAAACGGTCGAAAAAACTCTCGGTACGATTGGGGCTACAGTGCCCAATGACACAGTTGTAGGACAAGGTCGTGAGGAGGGTACCAGCCTCGATACATCCCGGGTGACAATTCCATTGGAACTGTTGCATGACCGAGTCGCGAGCGGGTTCCAGTGCTTAAAATCTGATTTTGCGAGGGTTTCTTCATTTGGCTATAACTTCTTCATCTCTCATCCATTTTGGGTGATTTTTAAGGCTATGGCTTCATACTTTGATGTTTTCAAGAGGGAAACAAAGATGATTACTTATTCCTTGATGATTTTTGGGTTCATAGAAGTTGAAAGGTAGGCTTCTATTCTACCATCTTTTAACCTAGGGTTTTGATCTCTTTGCATTCACAAACTCCAATCCATTCCTTATGGTATATGTTAGTGTTTTGGAAGTAAATGAAGTATTTTGGGACATTCACATCTTGGCTTGAGGGTTGGTTTAGAGGATTTCAACTCTTCATCAAAGGGAGCTCAAGTTTTGGGGTAAAACCTAGATTTAGCCTAAATCTAACAAGGTAGTTTAAGTGGATTTGTGAAAACCATGTACATGCCAAAAATGTCCATTTTGAAGTATTAATGAGTTTATTTGTTCTTTATAAAAAAATGTAGGTTATTTGGTGGGTTTTGCATATTTGATACATTTGATTTACAAATCTTGTGAAATGACCATATTGGGATTTTTGGTCATTTTGATAGATAAACGTTGAGAAGGTGCTTTTTGAAGAGTTATTTTATAAATAAAGTTTATTTGACGGTAATGCATTTTTGGTGTATTTTATTTGATAAATCATTTAGAAAATGCTTATTTGGTGTTCCGAAATATTTTGGAAGTATAAATCGTATGGTTTATATTTAGGGGTGATTTATCCCGATATTGACAATGTATGGCCTAATCATACTTTTGAGTATGAGTTTATTTATTTATTGAACAAATGCATCTTGTTGAGCTTTTGGCTCGGTTTTCACTCAACATGAGTCTTAGGGACGTTTGTCTGTTTGATTTGATCTTTGTCGAGCTTTTGGAGTTATATGCAGTTGTGACATACTTATTTGTAAGTTACATGTTTTGAGTGCGTTGGTCATTCATTTGGAATCATATAATTTAGACTGTAATGCATTAGATCCATAGGCGTAAGAGTCAATATTTAATGTTTTAAATGGGACAGATTGTTCCAATGTTATGGCCAAGAATAACCATTGGATCATCGAGGGCCTTATTGTGCGGGCCCTTGGAGTGTCGAACATCTGCCATTGACCCTATGATGTAACTTATGAGTTAGTTTTTATGGGATGATTATTCCCACATTATATCTAGAAATAGGCATTGGGTCATCGGGGGAACTTGGTATATAGTCTTATGGGAGTCAGTTACTAGCCATTGGCCACATGATGTAATTTCTTGTGAATGAGTGTACCTAAGATCATCAAGAGACTTATACAATGAATCACGAATAACTGATCTCATTAGGGTCATTGATCCTCTGGATGAGCTCTATAACGTGGAATGGTGGCTTACTTTTTTGTTCCACCACTAACCATGGAAACTGGGTCTCCCCCGTCAACAAAAGGTGTTGTTTTGGATATTGAGTTTTAACCACGTTTTTCTGTGACGATTTGAGTATGGAGTGTTCTCTATTAGTTATGATTTTGGGTGTTGAGTCTTGCTCCTATTTTGGTATTTTGGATAATAAAGTTTTATCCGAATTTCGGTATTTGGACATTAATCATTATTCACATTTTGGGTGAATATTGAGTTTCAAATCCATATTTGCAAGAATGTTTTGTATTGGGGTTTTCATCACGAAAATGGTGGCTTTTGGGAAAGATGTTGCTTCCATATTTTATATAGAAATCATGATTTAAATAGCATTCTTTTAGTTTACATTTTTATATAAATGATGAAAACTCTTGAACTCACTAGTCGTTAATCCTAACCCTTTTTATTTGTCTGCATGTGCATCAGCTCATTAGTGGGAATGGTACTAGCGATACCGTGAAAAGTTGAGTGCTAGTTAGACGCACGAGAATGTTACATATATACGATGATGTCTTCCACACCTTGGAGATAGCGACAATCATTAAGTTTTTAGTAACACCCCTCTCTAATATAGTCTTTCTCTAGGTTTTGGATTATTATTAAGGAAGTGAATCATAGATTTCCATTATAGGTAATCAAATGTTGACTTTTAGAAATAAGTTATTTCTTATTTGATGTATAAATGAAAATTCTAAATTAGTCGCTACTTCCAAATTTGGGGGTGTTACATCATAAGTAGTTAGAATATAACTTAACGGGTCTAATTAAGGTATAATGGGTCATGGTTATCCTTATGGGTCATTTTGGTCTATATGGGTATAATGAGTCTTATTCTCATCGAGTCTAAGTGTGTCATGATGAGTCTAAAGGGTTATAATCAATCTGAATAGATCCCTTAATTGTTCAAATTGAGGTATAACGGGTCATTGTGGTACTTAACTAAGTTTGATGGGTCATTTTTGTCTAAGTGGGTATAATGAACCTTATTATACTTAACGAATCTTAAACAATCTAACCAGACCTTGATGGGTAGAAGTTAGGTATAATGGGTCATGTTGGTCCTCAGTGCCTCGTTAATGGGTCGTTTTGGGTATGTGGATATAATTGGTCTTATTATCATTATTGATTCTAAGTGTTGTTAGCCTAAATCTTGTATTCAAGATTTAAGGGACTTAAAGTGTAAAGTCTGGTAAATTATGTTTAGTTGAGTTGTAAAGTCAACTATGTTGACTTGGTATAAATACTCTTGTAATATTTAGTTGTCGTGGAACAATATTACATAGAGAGATCATATTGTTCAAATAGGTATATGAGTCTAGAGAGAGAAAGTCATCAAGCTTAGAGAGGGAAACACATTGTAAATCATTCTATATCAGTGAATATGACTTTGTGATTAAAGATCTGTGTTTAATCTGATTAGAACTTGATACCGGAACAATAATTGGTATCAGAGCAAACAAAGATTCAGAGAAAATGGTCAAATTTTGAAGATTTTTAAAGTTTGTTTAAGTCGAAGAATTGTTCACCGTTGAGAATTTGAATTCTTTCAATTTTGAGTTGTTTGGATTGAATTTTAGTTGTATTGTACTCGTTTTGTAGTTTGGATCAATTATTGTTCAGATTATATTCGCCAATTCACAACAGATTACCTCAATTTTGGAAATTTGTTGATCTTTTGTTCGAATAATGTCAAAGGCTGAGTTTGAATCGAAGATTCAATTCCAGTGATTTTTGATCGAAATCTTGTACTAAGAAAGTGTTCAAAAAGTGTTCGTGAGCAAAACCTCAGAATTTGGTAGCAATTGATCGAGTTTTGAAGAAGTTATGGAGGATATTCACTCAAGTTCTTGATTTGACTATGCCTGCTCATTCCTAACGTCTTCTGACAAAAGGAATGGAACCTTTTGTTGCACAGAGGATATTCACTCAAGTTCTAATCTGATAGAGACTTTCTTCTCAAAGATCTCCAAAAGAATTGCACCAAGAATATTTTATTGGGATATTGTCTTATCATAGTACAAAAGTTACCTTTTGTATTTTGATAAGTCACTTCAAATATCTCATAATTTATTGAAGATATCTCAAGGATCCACTCAAAATATGACCAGTGTCCTTTGCATTCAATGTATTAGGTAGTATAAAAGAGTGAAGACCTCCATGAAAAATCCGCTTTCAGCTGAAGAAGTCTAAGTGCACTCAAGCAAGTTGTTTGTGATTTCTCTTTTCATTGCTTTTAAATCTTTGTGTTTTCTATGTTATGTTCGAAAAGTCTCTAAGTGTAAGATTGTTAGGATGGTTTTAACTATTCTTTTCCGCAACAATCGTTTTGTTAACTAAGTGTATTTCTTGATATTTCTTATTAATAAAAAATTAAAAATTAAGTGAAAAATTTGTGTATTGTATTCAACCCACCCTTCTACAATACTTGTTTTACTTATTCGGGACCAACAAGTTGTAACAGAGCAGTTGGTTTAATCTAATAAACCAGATCTGTGATGACATCACCTTCTTCAGCTATGATTGAGTCCTCTTCTCAAAATTCTTTTCCTGTCGACAATGGCTCTATAGCTAAACCTCCGAGATTCAACCCAAACAACTTTTCCCTTTGGAAAAGTCGGATTCTTGTATACAAGTCTGGTAGTCAATTGTTCCAGCAAGGATGGGCTAGTTGCCTACTCTCGCCTAACCCGCCCCCAGCGCAACAAAAGTGGAGCATACGGCGATGCCGCCCATTTTCATTTCGTGGAAGTCCCCGGCAGAGGAAAGGGCAAAAGCGGAAAAGACGCTTCTCGCAAGCAGTAACCATCCATAGCGAGAGAGATCCCTGATGTTGTTTCTAGAGGGTGCTGATAATCGTTTTCTTACTGTTCTTCGTGAAGGCCCTTTAATTCCTAAAGTATGGGACAGATTTCAAAAACCTTCCAAAGACAAAGAAAAGGAAAAGGACAAAGACAAGGATCCCGTGTATCAAGATTCAGATGACTCTTCGGATGAGGAAAGAAATTCTGCCACTGGAAGGTATATTGATAAAAAGCCCAAAGAATACACTGAGGAAGACAAGTGCCTTATCGACTTTGATTCTAGAGTCCGAGCAATCATTGCTCTATCTCTTCCCGATAAAGTGTATCATTCTCTGGTGAATCTCTCTAACGCCAAAGAGATGTAGGGCAACTCTGTGTGTTCTTTACAATGGTACAGATGAAGTAAAGAAAAGCAAAAAGATATTTCTCGTTCGTAAGTACGAACTCTTCTCCCATGAAAAGGGAGAATCTCTTTCTGACTACTACAATCGCTTTAATAGTCTTCTTAATGATCTCAAGTTGTTGGGGCAATTGTATGATAATGAGGAAGTCTTATGTAAATTTATGGATGGACTTCCAAACTTTTGGGAGAACATCTGTACATGCATAAAGACGACCAAGGATCTTGATAATCTTCCTCTTACCTTGCTTTATAGAACTCTTTATGATTATGAGCAAACCAGGATCCAGAGGAGAACTATCATCAAGGAGATAAAGTCCTCCTTTATGGTTCTTATCAGTGATAGCTCCAAGAAATCTATGTGCAACCCTCGTATCACCTATCCCTCATATGAATTTGATCGAGAGAGTCATGATGACTCAGCTCACCATTCGGAGGCCTATCTAAGTGAGGCCGATGATGAAGGTGAAGAAACTTCGGTTGACCAGATGACTGAGGAAATGGGCATGCTTGCCAACTTTTTTAAGTTCAAAAACAAATTCTCCTCTAACTGTTTTAGAACTAATAGAAAATCTTCCTTCTCCTCTAAAGACTCTATGGATAAATCCCATGAGGAATGCTATGCATTTGGCAAGAAAGGCCATTTTTGCATCTGAGTGCAGAAGCAATCCTCCAAGAAAATCCCAATCAAACTCTTCTAACTCCTCTAAAGGGAGAAGGTTAAGATCTGACTCTGCAGGTCGATCTCTCTCTCGAAAATCCTCAGCTTCTTCTTTCAAAGAAAATTCTGATCGAGCTGAAAAGTACAAGGCCAAGTATAAAAGAGAGAAAGAGAGAAACGAAAGCTCTCACCGCAGAGGAAAGACGTTAATGGAAGAATCCCAAGACTGGGCTAATGAACCCACCTCTGAAAGCGAAAAATAAATTTCAAGCAAGTGTCTTATGGCCAAGATAGATGATGTAGCTGATGCTAAGGATACAGATACAATAATGAACTTTTCTACTGAGTGTTCTTCCTTCTCTTCCCAGGTCATTGGACATCAACACACATGGTATCTAGATAGTGGATGCTCACGTCATATGAACGAAAAAAATCTCTCCTAATAAACTATGTGACTGAAAAAGGACCAACTATGACCTTTGGTGATAACTCTCGTGGTTCCACTAAAGGTTACAGAACTCTCTCTAATGGTTCTATCACCTTCAACAAAGTAGCCTATGTGGAAGGACTGATGCACAATCTTCTGAGCATTAGTCCACTATATGATTTGGGTTACTATGTGATCTTCAGAGTCGATGACTGTCTCATTACTGACAGAAACTATCACACCGTCCTATCTGGTTCCAGATAAGACAATGTGTACATCATCAACATGGGATACAAATCGGCAAAAGAAGAGAACATATGTTTCATCTCTGAAGATTCTGTAAAGAAGAATTGTCTTTGGCATAAACGTCTTTCACATCTCAACTTCAAGACGTTAAATGCTCTTTCCAACAAAGAGCTAGTTGTTGGAATAACGAAGCTATCTTTTGTTAAGAAAAATCTATGTGCAACTTATGAGAAAGGAAACTAACAAAGTCTTCTTTCAAAACCAAGCAATGTTTCTCTATCACCACTCCTCTCCAGATGTTGTACATAGATCTATGTGGCCCAGTCAGCACTCCAAGCCTAGGTGAAAAAAGGTATATTCTTGTAATAATTGATGAATTTACACGTTACACTTGGGCATCTTTTCTCAGGTACAAAAGTGATACATCAGAAAAAATCATCAACTTTATCAAGAAATCAGAAGTGCTCAATGGTCAACTTGTACGATCAGTCAGAAGTGACAACGGCACAGAATTCAGAAATGCCACCTTGGAAGCTTTCTTCAATGACAAGGGAATTTCTCAGAACTTTGCAGCTGTAAGAACACCACACCAAAATGGTGTTGTAGAAAGAAAGAATAGAACTCTATGGGAGCTTCCCGTTCTATGCTTAGTGAATCCAATCTTCCAACCTATTTTTGGGTCGAAGCTTCAACACAACTTGCTTTACCCAAAATAGATCTATCATTGTCAAGAGAAACAACAAAACTTCTTATGAAGTCTTCTATGGCCGAAAACCTTTATGTTTTTGCTTGTGTCTGATTCATTCTTAATGACCAAGAACATCTTGGAAAATTCGATCCTAAGGCTGATGAAGGAATCTTCATGGGTTATTCTCTCACTTCTAAAGCATATAGAGTTTAAATTCTAAGAAGAAAATGTATTGATGAATTAATACATGTAAAATTTGATGATCAAAACTCATCTTGTCTCTCATGTGATGACAATGAACTATATCAGTGGATCACTTCATGTGTAGGAGAAGATACAGAAAATCCAAATTCGGTAGGGCCTTTTTTTGTCCCCTTTTCGGCAGATCTTCCTTCTCAAAGCAATCAACCTTCTTCCTCAGCCTCTGCCGAACCGAATCTTCAGATGGTAGTATCTGAACTTCCTGTCGAACCAATATCTCAAATTATCCCTCAACAACCCACCTATAATTTTCCTACTGAACCCTCTTCTTCCTATTCTCTAAAAACCCTTTCTGCACCTCAACCTCCAGCCACTAAATGGACCAACGATCATCCCATTAAACAGATCATTGGTAATCATTAGGCAGGTGTACAAACAAGAAGAGGGATTGGAAATATTTGCCTCTATGTGAACTTTCTCTCTGTCATGGAACCCAAGAAAGTTGAAGAAGCTCTAGCCGATCCATGTTGGATCATTGCCATGCAAGAAGATCTCTCTTAATTTGAAAGGAACAAGGTCTGGAGACTTGTTCCTCGTCCCTCAGGAAAGACCATCATTGGCACTAAGTGGGTCTTCAGGAACAAGATGGATGAAGAAGGAACTATCATCCGAAATAAAGTTAGGCTTGTTGCTCAAGGATATCAACAGGAGGAAGGAATTGACTATGATGAAACTTTTTCTCCTGTTGCTAGACTTGAGGCAATAAGAATCTCTCTAGCTCATGCTGCTTATAATAACTTTCGAGTATTTCAAATGGATGTTTAAAGTGCTTCCTCAATGGAGAGCTTCTTGAAGAAGTCTATGTCAAGCAACCTCATGGCTTTGAAGATCCTACTCATCTAGACTATGTGTTCAAGTTGGATAAAGCTCTCTATGGTCTCAAATAGGTTCCTCATGCCTGGTATGATACTTTATCAGCCTTTCTTCTCTCCAAAATATATACCCACGGTAAGATTGATAAAATTCTCTTTCTCAAGAAGACCAGCGGTAATGTTATTCTTGTTCAAATCTATGTGGACGATATCATTTTTGGTGATACTAACGAATCTCTTTGTCAAGAGTTTGCCTCTCTCATGAAGAGTAGATATGAGAGGAGTATGATGGTGAGCTAACATTCTTTCTTGGTCTACAAATCAAACAAACTTTTGAAGGGATTTTCATCAATTAAAGTAAATACATTCGTGACCTTCAAAAGAAGCTTAATTTTGAAAATTGTTCTCCCATGAAAACTCTCATAGCACCACCTCTTAAAATTCATGTTGATACAAATGTTAAATCAGTTGACATCACTAATTATAGAGGAATGATTGGTTCTCTTCTTTATCTCATTGCTAGTAGACCAGATATTATGTTTGCTACATGTATATGTGCGCGTTATCAGGCTAATCCTAAGGAATCACATTTGGCTGCTGTAAAACGCATCTTCCGGTACCAAAAAGGTACCATGAATCTGGGTCTTTGGTATCTCAAAGACTCCGTTTTTGATCTAATTGGCTATTCAGATTTTGACTTTATAGAATCTAAAGTAGACAGGAAAAGCACAACTAGAAGTTGCTAACTACTAGGTGGAAATTTGGTCAGCTGGTCCAGCAATAAACAACATTTAGTCTCCACTTCTACTACTGAGGCTGAATATGTTGCGGCTGGAAGTTGCTGTGCGCAGATCTTGTAGATGAAGAATCAACTACAAGACTATGATCAGTTCTACTCTAGAGTCCCCATATTGTGTGACAATTCAAGTGCAATAGCTATTGCTAACAACCCGGTGCTTTACTCCAGATGAATGCACATAGATATCATATATCATTTTATCAGATATCATATCTCAAAAGGTGATATTGAACTGCATTTCATCCCTAATGACTTTCATCTAGCAGATCTCTTTACCAAGACTCTAGAAGAAGCAAGATTCAAAATGATTGGATCTCTTGGTATATTAAACTTTGAATAAAATTACAAAAAATCTTTAAGTTTTCTTTACCGAAGTCTTGTTTTGGTCGCTCTTTTCTTTCAAAAACCTTAAGACCTTTCAATAAGACTCTCCTCTACCGAAGTTCTATCTTCGGAAATCACCACCTACTAAATCTCTCTTAGGCAAACCTTATGTGCATCTTTGCATCTTTTCGGTAAGCCCCCATTCCTACCGAACTTTTCACTTTTTGGTAAGTGTCACACTTACCGAAGTTTTCTTTGTCGAACCCTTTATTTACCGAAAGCTAACCTCCTCTACATTTTTGGTAAGTATTTTTGTCTATCGAAAACTTCCTTATGGAAACCTCTTATTTATCCATGTCTCTTGGTTACCGAGTTATATAGTTCGGTAGGTATATCATTGCCGAAAATGGTTGCTGACGTGGTGATCCTTATCCTTTCTTTGCCGAAATCTCTTCGGCACCTCTAACCTCTCCAACCACTAAAGTGACATGTGTCACGATTAGACACGCCATGTCAGGGACACGACGTTTGTCACTTCTTACATCCCTGACAATTAGCCGTTTTCAGCCTTTCCACTACCTCGACCTATAACCCTAAACCATCATCATTATCTTTTCAAATCTTAATTAATATCTTTAAATTTTTCTTTGAAATCCGTTTTCCCCCACCTATAAATATTATCCGTAACTTCCTTTTAACGTTTCACCATCATCTACAATCTCTCAAGAGCTCTCTCTCTAAACCTACAAATATTTTTTCACGAACTCTACAATGGAATCCTCTAAATCATCCAAGTCTAGCAAGAACACCCCACTCACAAGGGAATCTCTTCTATTTCCCGCATGCAACCACATTGCACGTCTAAGTGCAGACATTGATGACCCAGAGTTCAATCAGGTATCGACTTTTCATCAACGATCACCTCCTCAGTTTGCCTTCACTACCTCTCCCAAAATGAGCAAAATGCTCCTTGGGAGTTTTTGTCTCACTTGTTCATACGATGAAGAAACCAATTTCGTATCTTCCTAGATTCTTTCTGATGCTGAACACTCCGACTTATCTTTTGGGGTTGACGATGTTCGCCAAATTCTTCATCTTCCTGAGTTTCCCTCATATGCTATTTTTCGAACCAACCGCGAGCAAGAGGATGTAATCGAAGCTCTAAACTACATTCACGATGGAAAGGGAAAGAGAATCGGGAGTCTTCTCCGCAAGAATATGGACGAGGTATGGAACTTTTTCTTCTCCCATCTTATTTACTGCATATCCCACAAAACTTCTGAGTGGGATCAGTCTTCTGCAGATGTCACCCGGTTGGCCCATGCACTAATGTTCATCCCACCTATCGACTTTGCTCAAGTTATTTTTGACTCCATTGTTGTTGTCACTTCACCTTCTTGATCCCCTCGATCACATGGCTCTTCCACGTTTCTTAGGATTGATCATCAACAATAAGTTCAAAGCCTTTGTTGATGCAGATGCTAACCTACCGGAGCTGACCATTTCTTTTGATCTTCTGCTACAGACAAGCCTGTTGGTCCCGAAGGTGCTTAACAAGTTTGTATAAGGGGGGGGGTGAATATAAACACATAATTTGAAGTTTAATAAATTGTTTATTGATAAATCAAACACAATTTACAAGTATGTTGGTGAATAAGATTAAGTAAAACTCAATCTAAACAAACTTAAGAAAACACTAAGATGGTTGCACAAGAATATAGAGAATTGGAGATTAGATAGTATAGAAAACAAGTGTTTCTATGTTTTAGAAAGATGAAGGCTAGAGGTGAGCAACTACTCCAGATGGAGAGGTAATCTTTCTATTTATACCCTATGCATTAAATGCATGGCGGTGCACTTTACACGTGTCTTTCTTTGATTGGCAGAGAGAGTCTAACTTTGGGAGACATGCTTTCGGTCGTATCATGAACAATGTGGTTGACAGAGTTGTTGTACGAATTATGGCAGAGGTGTGACTGCTCTGACACATCGTACTGGTGTGCAGGGAAAGACAAAAGAGACCTGAGGCATAAGCTAAATGATCATCGATCTTTGAATATCTCTTCCTTCAGAGATATAAAGAAGTTCATCTATCGCTGAAGCTTTTCCTCAGGTTTCTTCGCGTATGAGTAGAGTTGTCTTTGCTTCACTGATCTCCGCATCTGGTCACTAGTAGACTTGTCTTTGTTCAGCAGCTTCGTCTTTAATTCATCTATGAACATCTGTTGACGTGAAACTTGTCTTCAGGGATTACGTTTACATCAGAAACCATCAGCGATACTGAACATACTCAGTCTGATCGCTGATAGTGAAATACTAATACATATGAATGTTTATAAGAAAGATCATCAGTGATAACTGAACAGACTCAGTCTGATCGCTGGTGGTGAAACACTAATACATATTAATAAACGTAATTTTCACTAAGTATAGAAGAGGGTCTTTATCAAATCACTGAGAGAGTTTGGATCAACAATATCCCCCTATTTTAGAATGACAAAGTAGCTGAAGAAAATTACTTTATAGTTCAAAATGAGGAATAATCAGGACTCATAACATACATGACCCAATTACTATTTTGAGGGATCTTTTACAGGCATGATAGGGTTAAGTACTTCACTGAAATTTTCATTAATTCAAAGAAGGAATTACAAGCGAAGAACTAACTACTGTAAGTCTAACTAATAGTTTACAAGAATTAAGAAACTAATCTATCAGCTAACTAGAGAAGACTTTGGAGGATTGATCATATAGTCAGGTATTTCTTCTCCTCTTTGCCTTCGATCTAAAGATTCTTGACTAATGATTGCCTTGATCGATTCAGCTAAAGGAGAGAAGTCACACCATAAGTATAAGAGATCCTTGAGATGACTAAGAGGACAGATAGGGATTTTAGAGACTCTTTGAAATCTGAGTTGTTTCTCATCATCTCTGAAGAAGATTCCAAAAGAATCTTTAAGTACTTGCCTCGCAAAATATGGACCACCAAGAGGCAGAGATTGATCCAAAACTGAGAGGTCAGGAGGAGGACCAAACAAAGCTACTTTTGAGAATTTGATGGAGGTGTCGTTTTTTATAGCAACGACATTTTAAGATGAGAAGGAGACAGGCTTTCTTTTGAGTTGCCTTGTCTTAGAAGGAAGAGCATATGGTACCTTTTACACAGCAGTGACTCTGTTGATGAGGGTTTCTAGGATGCCTTCGACATAGCCTCTGTAGGTTGATTCGGATTTCTTCAGTGCATCTTTGAACTCTAGCCATTGCGTGTAGCCGAAACTTTCAAACTTTGAAACAAACATAGCCTTTGAGCTCCATCCTCTCGGATTATATCCATGGTGACAGAAATTTGGTCCTTCTTCTTTCTTTCAGAGATAACAACATCTGTTATTTTTAATGGGTCGGAGCGATAGTCGACTTTATGCTTACACCATTCGACAGAGTTATCGCTGACCGCTTGTTCTTTTGAGCGCTCATCTTCAATTTCTTTTAGTAGAGCAGCCTGAACTTCCACTGGATTCTTCTTCAGCTTCTTGTCTTTTACCTGAGAAGACTGAACCTTGAGAGCTAGAGAAGCATCTCTTTGACATTCAACGATCAGTTTCTCAGCTCTAACAAATTTTTCAATTTCAGCTTCAGTTAGGAAGTCTAGCTCTGTAGAAGGATTTTGAAGAGGGACCTTCAGCCGTTGATTCTCTAGATGAGAGATCATCTCTGTTCTTCTATTCCTCTCTTCCTCTGACTAGTGAGATTGTTAGTGTATTATTGTATCCAAGATTTAATAGGAAAAGTCAAGTCAAGATTAGTCAACAAAGTCAAAGTGTGTTTAGTCAATATGAGGTTACTTAGTCATTAAGCTTGTTGTTTTAGTCCTTGGTATAAATACCATGTTGCTTTGTAAATCATGTAACTAGAAGTATTGTATCACATTGTCAGACATATGAATGAAGAACTTTCTCTCTCTACTCTCTCTCTAGAATATACATTGTTAGATCTTGTTTAGAGATTGAATTGCTTGATTTGATAAGGGAGTACATTTTCAATTGGTATCAGAGCAAACCAAACCAATCAGAAGGATCATTACATCAAAATTTGTTTAATTTTTTTTTCGAAATCTTGATTTTCAAGAACTCGTTTGTTGAGAATATCATTGTTTGATCAAATATTCTTGTTTGTGTACAATTAAATCAAGAAATTGATTTGATTGTGTACATTTCATCTACTAGATCAACTTTCGTTCAGATCATATTGTCAAATTTCAATTCTAGATCAATCAATTTGATCAAATTGAATTTTTTCGAAAAAGTTGAAGTCGAACACTGTTTCTTGATTCAATTTGTTGATTTTTGATGTTTTAATGGAAATCTTGTGGTAGAATTGTGTTCTAATTTCTAAATAGATCATATTGGTGCAAGTTCATGTTTAAATTTGCAGGTTTAAGTCGATTTGGACTGATTTTGTGAACAGAACTGTCAAAACGCGCTGGATTCATAGAACGCGCAAGTTCATCGAAGAACGCGCAAGATTCATCTGCAAAACGCGTAAGATGAAGAACGCGCAAGTGTATGAAGAACACGCAAGCAACACGTGCGAGTTTGGGTAAAATGCGCAGATAGAGACAAACGAGTTTGATAAACGCGCAAGTCAAAGCCTGTGAGTTTGATCGAAACGCGCTAGGGATACGTGCGAGTTTGATCGAAACGCGCTAGAGAAGCGTGTGAGTTTAAGCATAACGCGCTAACAAGAGTGTTCTGCGAGTTGTTTGATCTGCGAGTTTGTTCGAAACAGTGATTAGCGAGTTCCACTGCCTTGCGAGTTTCATCGTCATGCGAGTTTGAGCAAATGCGCTACTATTGGCCTGCGAGTTCTAGAAACGCGCACACTACCATTTGCGTGTTTCTCTGTGAATAGTGTTTAGCGAGTACAGTGTCGTGCGAGTTTCAAGACTTAGATTTTTTTTTGGTGATCCAAGTTTGACTTTTTAAGTCAACATTTCTGATTTGTTTGGGAACGATCATTTTTTTTTCAAGCATTTTTTTCTAGAGAAAAATATGTCAGTAAAATTTTCTCTAGGGGCGTTGCCCCCATACCCCCGCAAGGGCGTTGCCCCTTGACCCCATCCGCTAACCGGGTACTACTGATGATAAAGGGAATACTATTTTATCTGCAAGAGATATGGATGTTGCAAGATGCCTACTACTGATGATAAAGGGAATACTATTTTTTTTAGCTAATCTGTCAAGATGCGTACTACTGATGATAAAGGGAATACTATTTTATCTGCAAGAGATATGGCTGTTTTGTACATGCCGGAAATACCAAAGATGGAAGCTGAATTAGACATGCTGAAAAATCAGAATTCAAAGCTTCTAAATCGAATTCAGGAGTTCAAATCTAAATTGTCAAATTCTGATAAAACTCCTGTTTGTGCAAAACGTGCTAATAATTCTCAATCTTATTTTGCAGGTATCATTAGAGCAAGTGAGAATGAAATTGAAATAAAAGAAAAAATCATAGGGGTAAAAGAGAAACTAATTTTACAAAAAGAGAGAAAGATAAGCAATCTTCAAAGCCAACTGAAGACAACGAACAAAGATCTTCAGAATTTCAATCTGAATCAGTTAAGCTTCAACAGAAGTTTAAGGCTTTTGAAGAGAAGATATCTACCTTGGAAATACAGAATGTTGAACTGAAGAAAAGCATCCAAGCAGATAAAGAAAAATCAAATTTGAATACATCTTCAACTCAACAGTCATCTGAGATTTCCAAGAAAACTTTACAAGAGAAAAAGGATCTTGAGCTGAGATGTATTAAACTTTCTAAGTAAGTGTCTGATTTTGAAAAAAGTTATAATTACTGAACGAGACACATTTGCTAAGGAAAGAAAAGTTCTTGAAGATAAAAACACTGAATTTCCCAAACAGATCTCAATTTTACAAGACTTATTGGAAAAAGAAAGACTAATTTTCAAAGAAAAGAAAAAGTCTTTTGAATCTGAAAAGAAAAATTCTGAAAAGAGAAATGTTGGGATCTTCAATGAAATTTCTGATAAATCCAAGAACTTACAAAAAGATTTTGAGCTTGAACGTTTACATTTTGAATCTGAAATATCCAAGCTCATGTCCAAGATCTCTGTACTATCATCAGATATTCTTAAAGAACAGATGGCTAGATCTTATTTGAAAAAGAAGTTTGACACACTTACTTCTGAAAGAAACATTTTATCTGAAAAATAAAAAACTTAGAAGCTACAAACGTCAATTTATCAGAAAAGATTTCAGCTGATGTGATTAATCAATCAACTGTTGATCATTCAACAGAATCAGTCTATTCTTTCAAAACAACTTCAAGTTCTATTCATGAGAAAAATGTTTTGAAAAAGAAAAGTGTCAAATCACAAACTGTCAAATCAAATCAGATTAGAGCATCAAATCTATTTTATGACAAATCTGTTGATGGTTCAGCGAACTTCTATGTTAAATCTCTTGGAAAGCAATCTAAGAAAAATCAGATGGTCTGGAGAGTGAAGGATTCTTCTGAAGAGAAGAAGAAAGACAAAGCATCTGCATCCACAACCAATGCAAACAAGAACAGTGTGCATAAAGGTAACTCTTTTGGTAATTCTGATATATTTTACTCTACTAATCATTTGATCAGGATTGCTCTGAAGAAAATCTGTTGTTCTTACTGTGGAACACATGACTTTGTAAGTAAAAACTTTGTTCATTACTGGTATGGTTTTTATCATGTAACCCCCACAAGAACTGCAACTAACACTTCAAGACCCAAATACCAGTGGGTACCAAAAGCTAAAACTGTGTTGCAGGCACCCAAAGTTTAAGGGGGAGCATGATGTTTGACTTCTAGACAAAACAGTCTAGGACTCATACTTCAAAGTACAAGTTTATGGTTCTTGAATAACATAGTTCAAGACCCGCACCTTAATCTAAACTCTATGGCTTCTGATCACATGACATATCAGGACCCGTTCTTTAATGTTCAGATAAGGATATTATACAAAATATCTAGGGGGAGCTTATCTGATATAAATCATTCTATACTGATTTGAGGGGGAGCTTAAAGGTAAATATCTTCTACTCTTACATCTCTGATTGTTTGAAAGAAGAACAACTTTCAAGCATGAAAAACGTTTTCTTAAATGTTCAAACCACTTCACTATTCTCAAAAGATTTCATGAATTCAGAAGTGAACCTTTAAATGTTTTTTAATTTTGAGCTTTCATGTTTAACTGACCGTGTGTTTCCAAAGATCGATACTTGCGTATTATCTTGTCTATATACTGTCAAATATTCATATTGTTGGTCCCTAAGGTGCTTAACAAGTTTGTAGAAGGGGGGGGGGGGGGTTGAATACAAACACAAGAATTTAAAGTTTAATAAATTGTTTATTGATAAATCAAATACAATTTACAAGTTTGTTGCGGAATAAGATTAAGACAGACTCAATCTAAACAAACTTAAGAAACACTAAGATGGTTGCACAAGAAATTCAGAGAATGGGGGATTAAGAGATATAGAAAACAAGGGTTTCTATATTGGGTTCAAGGATTGAGCACACTTCAAATGAAGGGGTGATCTTCCTATTTATACCCTATGTATTAAATGCATGGCAGGGCACTTTTCACGTTGCGTTCACTGATTGGCTTTGGGAGTCTGACTTTTGGGAGACATGCTTTCGGCCGGGCAATGAACAGTGTAGTTGACAGAGGTGTTGTACGAATTGTGGCAGAGACATGTCCGTTCTGACATATCGTACTAAGTTGTGCAAAGAAAGACAAAAGGAAACTTGAGACATAAGCTAAGTGATCATTCGATCGCTGAGTATCTCTTTTTTCAGAGATATCAAGAGTTCAGCGATCGCTGAAGCTTTTCCTCATGTTCCTTCGCGTATAAGTAGATTCGTCTTTGCTTCACTGATATCCGCATCAGGTCACTAGTAGACTTGTCTTTGTTCAGCAGTTTCGTCTTCGATTCAGCTATGAACATCTGTTGACGCGAAACTTGTATTCATGGATTACGTTACTGTTTACATCAGAAACTATCAGCGATACTGAACAGAATCAGTTTGATCCCTGATAGTGAAACACTAATACATACTAGATGTTTATAAGAAGACTATCAGCGATAACTGAACAGACTCAGTCTGATCGCTGATGGTGAAACACTAATACATATTAAAACGTAATTTTCACTAAGTATAGAAAAGGTTCGTTATCAAATCACTGAGAGAGTTTGGATCAACAATCTCCCCCTATTTGATAATGACAAAGTAACTGAAGAAAATTACTTTATAATTCAAAATGATGGAATAATCAGGACTCATAACATACATGTCCCAATTACTATTTTGAGGGATCTTTTACAGTACTGATAGAGTTAAGTACTTCACTGAAATTCTCATTAATCCAAAAAAAGAATTATAAGGAATGAAAATTATAAGTACAAGTGATGTACTTAACTACTGTAAGTTAAACTAATAGACTACAAGAAAAGAAACTAATCTATCAGCTATCTAAAGAGGGTTTAGGAGGATTGATCAAGTACTAAGGTATTTCTTCTCCTTTTTGCCTTCGTTCTAAATATTCTTTGCAGATGATCACTATGATTGGCTTAGCAGCAGGAGAGAGAGTACACCATAGGCACATGAGATCCTTGAGAAGAGCGAGGGGACAAATAGGGATTTCAAAGACCCTTTGAAATCTGAGCTGTTCCTCGTCATCTCTGAAGAAGATTCCAAAAGGTTCTTTGAGTACTTGTCCCGCAGCATATGGTCCGCCAGGAGGTAGAGATAGATCCAGAACTGAAAGATCAGGAGGAGGACCGAACAGAGCTTCTCTTGAAAATTTGATGGAGGTTTCATTCCTGATCACTGCGACATTATCAGATGAGAAGGAGATAGGATTTCTCTTGATTTGCTTGGACTTTGGAGGAAGAGTATATGGCACTTTTAGTATAGCAGTGACTCTATTGATGAGGGCATCATTTACCCTTTCAACATAGCCTCTGTATGTATACTTTGATTTTTTCAGCGCATCTTTGAACTCAAGCCACTCCATGTAGCCAAGATCTTCCAGCTTTGAAATGAACATAGCCTTGCATCTTCCATCCTCTCTGGTAATCTCCATGGTGACAGAGAGTTTATCCTTCTTCTTTCTTCCAGAGATAGCAACCGCTACGATCTTCATTGGGTCAGAGCGATAGTCAATTTTGTGCTTGCACCAATCGACAGAATTATCGCTGACCACTTTTTCTTTGGAGCGTTCCTCTTCAATCTCTTTCAAAAGAGATGCCTGAACTTCCACTGGTTTGCTTTTCAACTTCTTGTCTTTGACTTGAGAAGACTGAATTTTGACAGCTAGAGAGGCATCTTTTTGACAGTCAGCAATCAACTTCTCAGCCCTGACGGATTCTTCAATTTCAGCTTCAGTCAGGAACTCCAGATCTGATGATTGAGAGGGAATATTTCGTCGTTGACTCTTCAGATGAGAGATCATGTCTGTTCTTTTCTTTCTCTCTTCCTCTGACCAGTGAGATGGTCTAGAGGGCCTTCCATGATGTTGTAGGGACTCTTCTTCTTCATCCTCTTCATCAATCTCTCTGGCAGAGATTGGGATTATTTGATCATCAACTTCAGCAGCTGGGATTATTTGGAGCTCTTTACCCTTAAGCAGGGGAGAGAATTGTCTGGTCAGAAAAAGAAAAAGGTTAGATTTATTTTAGGGAAGGAGAGAGATAAAGGCTAGAAAGAAACAGGGGTGGGATTTTTATAGAATGAAAAAGGAACAAGAGTAAGGCATACCTGAGAAGGATTTTCCTCAGGTAGTGAAATCATTTTCAGGGTTCTCTCAGCAGTTGCACCTTTGCTTTGGGAAGGGGTTCATTAAGGTGTCTCTTGACTCCCCCCTGCTTGGATAACTTCTTTCGAAGCTATCGCAGATGAAGTGACGGCTGAAAAACACCATAGAGATTGGTCTTCATCGTCA
Organism: Arctium lappa; assembly: GCA_023525745.1. Classification (NCBI taxonomy): domain Eukaryota; kingdom Viridiplantae; phylum Streptophyta; class Magnoliopsida; order Asterales; family Asteraceae; genus Arctium; species Arctium lappa. Next base: position 99,751,549 of record CM042050.1, read on the forward strand.
TCGTCATCATCTTGATGAGAATCATCCTATTGATCTTCAAGATCAAGGTCTTCATCATCGTCTTCTTCCTCCTCTTCATCATCGACTAGATCAGTGATGGTGGGAGAGGCTTTGTCAGCAGCTATCTCCCCCTCAACCTGAGAGGGAGTTTCCTTCAGTTGTTCAGCAATGTCAACTTCTTTCCCCTTATTTTCTTCAGATGCTTTCTCCCCCTCTTTGTCATTATTACGAAGGGAGAGATCTTGGGAAGGAGTAGAGGTCTCATCGGTGGACAACTTCTAGACTTCAGCCTCCAGTCCTTTGAGTTGGTCTTCAAGTACAGGGATATCGGATGTAGCTTGATGAATAAACTCCACAGCTACGTCTAGAGCGTTGCGATCGTCTTCTGTAAATGAAGAAGCAGGAGTTGGAGCTGGTTCCTTCAGGCGGGAAAGGATCTGCTGAAGAAGGACTTCACAGGCATCAATCTTTGTAGACAAAGCTGCAAACTGTTGCTGTGAGTCTTCCTTGACTTTGTCAATCGCTTCTTGGAGAGTAGCGAGTTGAGAAACGTCAGCTTTGGAGGCGCAGGTGTCAGTCAGCGTCTTCAGTGCTTCACCAGCTGATTGAACAGCGTTGGTGGTGTTGTTGAGAGAGGCAGTCATGGAGTCCACCTTTGCACTCAGATTGTTGACATTGGTGTCAACATTCGCCAAAGTAGGACCTGAAATATAAGTTCATTTTTGAGAAACAGGCTTATATGGTGAGTTGGGAGAAGTGTTTAAGGTAATAGGGATACCTGAATTATCAAACATTTTGTAGAATTGTAAAGATTCCTCAAAAGATTGATGTTCAGGTCCTATGGGTCCAAACTGTGAAGTAGAGATAGATGGAGGGTTAGAGATCAAAGAAATAGAAGGACTAGAGATGGGGATAGAAGATGTAGGGATAGGGATAGTTACCTCAGGTTGTTGAACTGAGATTGTGGGTTACGTCACTGTTGTTGTGACAACGACCGAGATCGCTGGCATGGTTGAAGTGGTTGTCGCTAAGGATGTGGAGGAGAGACCCACAAAAGCATCCAAGGAAGTTTGTAAAAAACATCCTTAGGTATAGAGCTAGAAGTAGCTTTCTCCTTGGTCACCTTGGCCTTCTTCGAAGGACCAAGGGAGCCAGTTGATGGTCGTTTGGAAGGGGTAGCGGCAGGGATAGCAGAAGAAGGAACCTCCTGCGTGGCCGTTGAAGTAGAAGAAGTGAGGAGTGAGAGTCGGGAGCGAAGTTCAGAGATACTTACCTCATTGGGGAGCGGCTTGACTTCCAGGGAGCGCTGACCCACTTTCGGAAAAGATGCATCCGAGTTGGTGGGGTAAGTGGTTGGGTAGAGGAACTTCAGGTACGCGTAGATAAAGCGTACGTAGGGAACTTTGGGATCCCTCTCGGTCTTCTCTATCTTTGACTTCAGGTCGTCAAAGATAGCTGTTGCGTAGTCGAAGTTGCATCCAGCTATCACCGGGTAAGCCATCTGGACCTGAACCTTGCTGGCTTGGTCCAGTGACCCACTTTTCCCACTCATGCACTGGATGAAGTGTGAGAAGATGTAGTTTAGCTGGGAAGGCATCAGTGCCTTCTTCACAAGAGTCAGCTTCTTGTTTGGAATAGTCGTCCGTGGTTTGGGTTCCCAAGCATATTCCATGGCATCCAAGAATTGGATGAGTTCAGCGTCAGTTGGCAAGGCGTCGAATCCATTCCTGGGTTTGTCAGGAAATCGCAGAGCTTTCCTCAGGCCTAGGGCAGTCATCATCCCTGAGACAAGTTGAGTGCTGAAGGAGATAGCAGGAACCTGTTCACCCTTTTTGTTGGTGATAGAGGTTTCATCAGCAGTAAACCAGAATTGCTGGAGAAGAGCTTTGGAGGGTGTGGGATCCACAGTGATAACATAAGCAATGCAGGATTGCTTGAGAAACATTGCAGCTTCCTTCAGATGTGGATACTTAACACCATCAAAATCAAGGCGAGTGAGATGGTTGTTCTTCGGAAGCTCTGATTCAGTGATGGCGAACTTGACGTTCTTAGAGGCAACAAGAGCAGATTGAGCCATTCTGAATATGAGTAGATAAAAGAGTAGAAGAAAAGGTTTTAGTCTAAAAATAAAGAAGATTTGTCTAGTTTCTATTTGAGGAAAGAAACATAGAACATCAACAAATTTGAAGATCAAAAAGGTGTTCTTAATATAAGATACAAGAACAAGAAGAAAAACCAAGGATTTTGAATCAAAATAAAATGGTTTTTAAAGAATAAAATCAAAAATGAAAATGATTTTATGTGATTAGAATCTTATAAACCCATAAATGGAGGTTTATGTACAAAGATTTAAGAGAAGAATTAGAAAAAGATCAAGAATAACCTATTGATCTTTGAAGAAGATGATGCAAATGCTTGAGAATGCTACAATGCTTGAGAGAGTATTCTTGCTTTGAAAGTATTTCCAGAAAGCGTAAAATGATAAGAATGGAAAAACATTTCTTTTATACGTGTGAAAGAGGAGAGAGAATGTGAGAGGCGGGAAAGCAAATGCTCATCATGACATGGACACGTCCCACGAAGTTGATTGGATAGAAGAGAAACAGACGAACGTGTCAGAAAAAAGGCATGTCGTGGATTGTCGGTTCAAATGACGTCATAGAAGAGAGTGACTGTTCATTTGCCCGTTTTGAAATTATCGCTGAAGAAAAGCCAGCGATAGATTTTTTTTTTGAAAGTATCCCTGATGGAAAAGATAGGGATAGATTTTCTTTTAAAAGGATCATTGACTAGAAATATCAGTGATAAATTTATTTTTCAAAAAGCTTTTAATCATTTGAAGAAAGTTTCAGTGATTAAAGTTTGAAAAACATCTTAACTGAATGAAGATTCAGTTGTAGGGATTGAGAAAACATACATGAGAGTCAGATTGTTTATTAGAGAGATGATAAAAGGGGAACTTATGATTACTGACACAATGCATGAACGCTGAAGATTTATTCTTCAAGATTCAACATTCTAAGCTCACTGATGAGAAAGTTGAACCTTGTCTCATCAAGAGGTTTGGTGAATAAATCAGCAACCTGAAAGTCAGTACGGATAAAGTGAAGTTCAATATCACCATTCATCACATGATCTCTGATAAAGTGATATCTGATCTCTATGTGTTTCGTCTTTGAATGTAGCACTGGATTATTTGCTATAGCGATAGCACTTGTGCTGTCGCAATAGATAGGAATCTTTGATAGCTGAAGGTCATAATCTAATAGTTGATTTCTCATCCATAAGATCTGAGAACAACAGCTTCCAGCGGCTACGTATTCAGCTTCAGCTGTGGAAGTGGACACTGAATTTTGTTTTTTGCTTGTCCAACTTACCAGCTTTCCTCCCAAGAGTTGACATCCACCAGTGGTACTCTTTCTGTCAAGTTTACAGCCTGCAAAATCACTATCAGAATAACCAGCTAGATCGAACCCTGAGTATTTGGGATACCAAAGACCGACGTTAGGAGTTCCCTTCAGATATCTGAAGATTCGCTTAACAGCGATCAGATGGGGTTCCTTGGGTTTAGATTGATAGCGTGCACATAAACAAGTAGAGTACATACTGTTAGGTCGGATCGCTGTAAGATACAGCAGGGAGCCTATCATTCCTCTATAGGCAGTGACATCAACAGGTTTTCCAGAAGGATATTTGTTAAGTGTCAGGGGTGGTTCCATAAGAGTTTTCATTGCTGAAGTTTGAGTAAGATCAAACTTCTTCAACATATCTTTAACATATTTACCTTGGCTGATAAAAGTACATTTGTCAGATTGTTTAATCTGAAGACCAAGAAAATATGTCAACTCACCCATCATTCTCATTTTGTATTCTTTCTTCATTCTTTCAGCGAAGCGAGTACATAGAGATGGGTTAGTAGAACCAAATATTATGTCATCGACATATATTTGTACAAGAATTATATGACCTTTTATCTTTCTGAAAAATAACGTATTATCAATCTTGCCACGTTCAAAATTTTCAGAGATAAGAAATGATGAGAGAGTGTCATACCAAGCACGAGAGGATTGTTTAAGACCATAGAGAGCCTTATCCAATTTATAAACATAATTTGGATACTTAGGGTCATAGAACCCTGGAGGTTGTTCTACATAGACTTCTTCATTCAACTTTCCATTTAGGAACGCTGATTTTACATCCATTTGATAGACGATGGAATCTTTATAGACTGCATAAGCTAAGAATTGTCGAATAGCTTCGAGTCTAGCCACAGGGGCAAAGGTTTCATCATAGTCTATACCTTCCTCTTGTCTGTATCCCTGAGCAACAAGTCGAGCCTTGTTGCGGGTTACTGTTCAATGTTCATCTAACTTGTTTCTAAACACCCATTTGGTGCCTATAACAGTTTTATCAGATGGTCTAGGAACGAGATTCCAAACTTTGTTTCGAGAGAATTCAGTCAGCTCTTCTTGCATAGCGCTGACCCAGTTTGGATCTCTGAGGGCATCATCAGTCTTCTTTAGTTCTATTAAAGAAAGAAAGTTGACGAAGAGACAGATATTACCTGAGCTTCGTCGTGTCTGAATACCTGCATCTGGATCACCAAGAATTTGATCTATTGGGTGATCTCTGGTCCATCGCTGAGCAGGAGCATGATCGCTTAACTCAGAGGTTGGATCAACAATTGGGATGTTTACTGATGAGGATGTTTGAGGTTCATCAATAATTAACTGTTGAGTAGTGGACAGACGGTTGTTATCAGAGAGGTTTTCAGACAGAGGTAGATCTGATGGTAGCAAAGTGTTTAGAGGTTCAGCTGAAACCCATGAGTTGGATTCAGCGCTAGGAGGTATAACGGCTGGAGGATCTGAATGCTGATGGTTTGAGAAGAAAGGTTCAGTTTCTCTGTAGTGAGAGAACATCCAAGCATTTAACTCTTCATTGTCAGTGATTGGTTTAGAGTTTGCTGAGCGAGTTTCATCAAATGTGACATGAATTGTTTCTTCCACAGATTGTCTTCTTTTGTTGAAAACTCTGTAGGCTTTGGAGATGGAGGAATATCCTAGAAATATTCCATCATCAGCTTTTGGGCCGAACTTTCCAAGTTGATCTCTGTTGTTTAAGATAAAGCACTGACAACCAAAGATATGAAGAAAACTGATAGAAGGTTTCCTTCCATGAAAAAGTTCATAAGTTGTCTTCCCAAATCGATTTACTATCAGCGATTTGTTTTGAGTAAAACATGCAGATTTTACATCTTCTGCCCAAAATTGAGTAGGGAGATGAGAATCGCTGAGCATTGATCTAGCAGCTTCAATGATCGTTCTGTTTCTTCTTTCAGCGACTCCGTTTTGCTGAGGTGTTCTTACTGAAGAGAAGTTATGAGAAATTCCCTTGTTCTTAAAGAAATTGTTTAGGGAACTGTTGTTGAATTCAGTTCCATGATCACTTCTTATTGAACAAACAGTAAGATTATTCAGCACTTCCATCTTTTTAACAAAAGATATTAGTTCTTCTGGAGTATCACTCTTACAGCGAAGAAAGATAACCCAGGTATAATGAGAGAATTCATCTACAATGACAAGCGTATATTTCTTTCCGGCTATTGATTGGATGTTGACAGAGCCAAAGAGATCCATATGCAAGAGCTGAAGAGGACTTGTCACTGAGGAAACTTGTTTAGACTTGAAACTAGCTTTCGTTTGTTTTCCTTTTTCACATGCTGAGCAGAGAGATTCTTTAGCATATGAGTGCTGAGGAAGACCAGAAACCAGTTCCTTAGATGAGAGAGAATTCAGGGTTTTGAAGTTTAGATGAGAGAGCCTTTTATGCCATAGCCAGTTGACATCAGAAGAGGCTTTAGAGAGAAAACATAAGTTTTCAGTGATAGTAGAGTCCATATCTATTACATAGACATTTTCTCTGCGATAACCATTGAGAGTAAGTTTTCCTTTCTCATCCACCACTGAACATGCTTTCTTAGAAAAGCAAACTTCGTAGTCTTTGTCACATAGCTGACTGATGCTCAGAACGTTGTGCTTCAGTCCATCTACACCAAACCCTCGGGTATATCCTTTTCCATTTCCACCGAAGATAACAGAGGGACCTTTCTCTTCCTTGTATTCAGTGAGCAGGTCTTTTTGTCCAGTCATATGACGAGAACATACACTATCGAGATACCAGATGCCCTTTGATCCCTGCACACATAAGAAAGATTAAGCGTTGTTTGGTACCCACTTTTCAATGGGTCCTTTAGAGTTAGTGGATAAGGAAGTTTCAACAGTCTTCACAGCAGATGAAGATTCAGCTTCAGTGGTGATCTCTACTTTGGTTAATTTCTTAGCCTTGGTGGTATTCTTCACCTTGGTCGATTTTTCAACTTTGGTGACCTTCTCAGCTTTAGAGGCATTTTTCTTCACTTTAGCTATTTTATTAGCTTTAGTGGCAGTTGGACATTTGCTTGCAATATGATCAGTAAAACCACAGTAATAACATTTTATGTATTTGAAAACGGTTTTAAGACCAGTAGAAGGTTTTGCAAGTTTACGATGAGCAGGGCCAGGTCCGAGAAGGCTTTTCTCATGAGATCTGGTAGGAATTTTCATTTCTTCAGATCTCGTGGATTTAAGATCAATCTTTAGCTTTGGAGGACAGAGATCAAAGATTTCTATCACAGAGCTATAGGATTGATTAGCTGAAGGTTTAGAAGGAACTTTCAGCTTTTCTTTCCTGGTAGCCTTCTGAGGAAGGAGAATGGACTTTCCCTTATCTGCAGACTTATTGTCTTTGGATTTTTCCTCAGGGATAGAATTAGAAGAAGAACAGGGATAGAATTGATTATAAGAAGTGTCAAAGAAAGAGGTGACAAACGTTCCAAACTTAAGTGAGGAACTTTCTTCTTTAGGATCATCCTGTGGTGTCTAAAAACCAAGACCAGTTTTATCACTTTCAGGAGTTTGAGCATTTATTATCTCAGAGATCTTTGTTTATGATTTGCACCATTTTTCAACATGAGCCTTTTCTGCTTTTAGAGCAGCTATGGCTTGTTCGCGTTCAATGCTGATGATTTCATTTATAATGACTTGATCTTTCAACTTTTCTTCTAAAAGATTTAGTTCTCTGATCTTTTCATGACATTTCTCTAGCTCTTGAGTTAAATGAACATTTTTATTCTTAGCTTTTGTCGTTTAGAGCATTATAAAGGTCAATCGTCAGCACATCAACAGCGCGACTTCTCTCAGCTTCAGGCAGAGAGGGATTTGTAAAGATAGATACCTGAGATGATATGTAGCTCATAGAAGGTTCAGATGGTTCTTCCAATTCTTCTTTAATATCAGCCATGAGGCAAAGATTAGCGACTTCTTCTTCATCAGAACTTGATTCTTCTGATTCAGCCCAGTCATGTTCTTCAGCGATGAGACCTTTACCTTTTCGCTTGTAGCTTTTCAGCTTTAGGTATTTATCATCACCGGATCTTCTTGAGTTAGAAGGTTTGAAGACCTTTTTCGACCTGCACTCACTAGCGAAGTGTCCAATCTTTTCACAGTTATAGCAAGTAGCAGTAGCCTTATCAACAGGTGTTGATTTTGGCTTTTCAGTAAGAGAGAGAGGCTTACTTCTTCGGAAGTTGCTCTTTCTTGCAAATCTCTTAAAAGAGTTTGTCAAGAGTGCTAAGGACTCATCAAACTCTGAAAGATCAGGGTCTGATAGATCCTCAGATTCAGAATCTAACTCAGTGATGGTGAGAGTAGATCGCTGAGATGGAATTATCTCTGAAGAGACTAAAGCAACAGAAGTGCTTTTGGAGTCTTTAGAATCTTTTACAAGATTCTTCTTCAGGAGATTCGATTGCTCATAGTTGAGCAATATTGCATATAAGGTGTTGAGAGAAAGAGAATTTAAGTCTTTTGTAAGCTTAAGACATATTGAATAACTGTCCCAGCTTTCAGGAAGACATTCTATGAATTTTGTTAGGACCTCAGAATTAGAATAGGTCCTACCAACAGTTCTTAGGTCAATGATTAAGCAGTTAAACCATTGATGAACGTCAGAAAGAGATTCATTCTTACCAGCGATGAAACTTTCATACTTTCTTACCAAGTTAATCTTACGAGTTTCTTGGATTTCAGTGGTGCCGTCATATTGAACACATATGGTTTCCCACATTTCTTTAGAAGTTTTCAGATGCATGATGGAATGGAAAACTTCATCAGGTAGAGCCATTAAAATAATGGTCTTTGCTCTTGCATCTATTCCTACCTTCTTTTTATCTCCATCACTCCACTGTCTTATTTACTTAACGACATATTGTTCAGGGACAGCTTCAGTGGTGGCAGTAGCAGGAACAACAACTATAATTCTAACAGGTTCATAGGGTCCATTTTCTATATATTCAGGTATAGTAGGATCCGCACCTTCAAGAAATAGCATCATTCGATTTTTCCATAGAGAAAAGTTATCTCTACTAAATCGAGGAGGTTTAGAAAGTGAACCATTATCATAGTAGTTTGTGTTTGTGTTAAGTGCCATATAGAACATCAAAGAAGAGAATAAAGCAAGATCTTGTTTATTTGATTAAACAAACTTCTCTGATGCCACTTGTTGGTCCCTAAGGTGCTTAACAAGTTTGTAGAAGGGGGGGGGTTGAATACAAACACAAGAATTTAAAGTTTAATAAATTGTTTATTGATAAATCAAATACAATTTACAAGTTTGTTGCGGAATAAGATTAAGACAGACTCAATCTAAACAAACTTAAGAAACACTAAGATGGTTGCACAAGAAATTCAGAGAATGGGGGATTAAGAGATATAGAAAACAAGGGTTTCTATATTGGGTTCAAGGATTGAGCACACTTCAAATGAAGGGGTGATCTTTCTATTTATACCCTATGCATTGAATGCATGGCAGGGCACTTTACACGTGGCGTTCACTGATTGGCTTTGGGAGTCTGACTTTTGGGAGACATGCTTTCGGCCGGGCACTGAACAGTGTAGTTGACAGAGGTGTTGTACGAATTATGGCAGAGACATGTCCGTTCTGACATATCGTACTAAGTTGTGCAAGGAGAGACAAAAAGAAACTTGAGACATAAGCTAAGTGATCATTCGATCGCTGAGTATCTCTTTTTTCAGAAATATCAAGAGGTCAGCGATCGCTGAAGCTTTTCCTCATGTTCCTTCGCGTATAAGTAGATTCGTCTTTGCTTCACTGATATCCGCATCAGGTCACTAGTAGACTTGTCTTTGTTCAGCAGCTTCGTCTTCGATTCAGCTATGAACATCTGTTGACGCAAAACTTGTCTTCAAGGATTACGTTATTGTTTACATCAGAAACTATCAGCGATACTGAACAGAATCAGTTTGATCACTGATAGTGAAACACTAATACATACTAGATGTTTATAAGAAGACTATCAGCGATAACTGAACAGACTCAGTCTGGTCGCTGATGCTGAAACACTAATACATATTAAAACGTAATTTTCACTAAGTATAGAAACGGGTCGTTATCAAATCACTGAGAGAGTTTGGATCAACACATACACACCGGTTCAATACTTTACTTGAAATTGTTATTACCATGTCTCATAACGACCAAATTTTTCGATGGTAATACCCTCGTTTGCTTTCAAATGTTGTTGAGCATCAATCATCATTTCATTCTTTGTGCTTTCATTGCAAAATTGTTTATATTTGTTCATATAAAGAAAATATCCAATTCCTTGATACCCTAACCTTTTTATTTGATCTGTTTGATACATTGTCAGATTCTCAAAACAATTCTCTTGATTTCATTTCATTCATTCAATATCCTTGTTTTGAGAGATCTTCATTGCTCAAATGCTCAAATTTAATTCATATCTTTAATGAGCATACGTTTTTACAGTGTTATCTTATATGTGCTTAAATGTTCAGTTAAACTGTTGAACAACCATTCTTTATAGGATTTACATGGGATTCGTGTGTGAGCTTAAAAAGAACTTCCATGGATTCACGTCAACAGTGTTTCCTACCCAGGAAGTTATCCTTGAGTGATTGAGGGGTGAGGGGTCAAAATCAAAGAGTGGGGGAGATAACTCATCCGGTTGAGTTTTTCTCATTGTGTGGAGCGGTAAAATGGAAATGAGAGTTTGGTTAGAAGTGAGCATAATGATAAAAAGAAAGAGGGTGTGAGAACAGACTTAAAAGAATATCAGAACTCTGCACCAACTACTTTCTGAGCCGGGCAGCCACATCTTCTGATTGGTTCACCTTCTTTGGTGACCATCATTGAAAAAGGCAGTGAGCCCATGCCAACTCTTGCAATTACCCCACCAGCCACTCATTTCTTTCTTAACAAAGAAATGTTTCATTTTCTTTGAGGACGCAACATATCTTCTATCTGATCTTCACTCGGAAGATTAAGATATTGAAAAAGAAGGAAAGTTGCCCCACCTTCGCACCTCTTTCATGCACATTGAGTCCGTGTAATATCTATTGCTGTCTCAACAGTTTACACGATTTGAGCCTTATGAAATACAATCATTGTGTTAAATTCTTTCATACACAAGCACGAGCACACAGAAAATTTGTTTTTCTGTCAGAACATTCATAGATAAACCTTGTGTTTTTCAATGATTGAATGGAAGTCCTGAGGAGTCATCATCAAACCAGCTCCTTAAATTGTACATTCGTTGTACACAGTAACTCCGTGTTACTGACAGGCACTCTTAACTGTTTCATTTGTTGATTCAGGATTACAACTCATAATTTGTCTGAATTTGAAAAGATTCAGATAAATACATTCATGCATTGATGGCTCTGTATCAGATCAAAGGGGAAGAATGTTCTTACAAAGAAGGAGAATGTCTTTTAAAGGGGGAGATTCAAAGAACGTGATGAAATTGATACGTTTTGATGATCATGATTCTCACAATCATCAAAAAGGGGGAGAAATCTACCAAGATCAATTTCAAATCAATTTTAAAGTCCTGAAGAATGTTCAAAGTCAAGACTTGTGAAGAATTTCTGAAAGTTCAAATCAGATGAAAAGATTCTCAAAGATTTCTGAAGACAAGTTCAAATTAAGATGATTCGAGAAAGTTTGTTTTTCCGAAGATGGTCATGAGATCAAAGAGATGAAGATACAAGTTTCTCAAAGGAAAAAGTTTCAAAGAAGTTAAAAAAAGTTTCAAAGATTTGTTCAAGACTTGTTGACTCTACAAAGATGCAAAGTGTTAAAGACTTTTTAAGATTCTTCAAAGACTAAAAGACTGAAGATTGTTAGAGTCTCAAAGTTCAAGACTGTCAGAGACAAAAGTTGAAAAATCAAGCGCTAAAGACAAGTGTCAATTTTTTTTTAAATCTTGAATACAAAGGGGGAGAATGTTAGTGTATTATTGTATCCAAGATTTAATAGGAAAAGTCAAGTCATGATTAGTCAACAAAGTCAAAGTGTGTTTAGTCAATATGAGGTTACTTAGTCATTAAGCTTGTTGTTTTAGTCCTTGGTATAAATACCATGTTGCTTTGTAAATCATGTAACTAGAAGTATTGTATCACATTGTCAGACATATGAATGAAGAACTTTCTCTCACTACTCTCTCTCTAGAATATACATTGTTAGATATTGTTTAGAGATTGAATTGCTTGATTTGATAAGGGAGTACATTTTCAGAGATGGTCTAGAGGGCCTTCCTGGATGGTGCAGGGCTTCTTCCTCTTCTTCTTTCTCATCAATCTCATTATAGGAGATTGGGATTGTTGATTCATCAGCTATGGAAGCTGGGATTATTTGAAGTTCCTTTCCCTTAAGCAGGGGAGAGAACTGTCTGGTCGAAAATAGATAAAAAAGAGTTAGTGTTTGTTGGGAAGAAGAAAAATAAAGGCTAGAAAGAAACAGGGGTTGGGAATTTATAGAATGATATAGGGACAAGAGAGAGGCATACCTGAGAAGGATTCTCCCCCTCAGATAGTGAAACATTTGTCAGGTTTCCCTCGGCAGCTGCACCCTTTGGTTTGCTTTGGGAAGGGGTTCCTGAAGAAGTTTCATTTCTCCCCCCTGCTGTGACAACTTCTTTTGAAGCTATAACTGATGATGTGTTTGCTGCAGAAAACCATAGAGACTGGTCTTCTTCATCGTCGTCATCATCATCTTGATGTTGCTCTTTATCTTAATCCTGAAGATCAAGATCTTCATCATCTTCTTCTTCCTCCTCCTCTTCTTCTTCTAATAAAACTTGATCGTACAAAGAAGATGGAGGGGATTTGTCAGCAACCTTCTCCCCCACAACATGAGAGGGAGGTTCTTTCGAGTGAACCTCATCATCTTCTTCCTCTGCATTCATTTCAACATATTTCTCCCCCTCTTTGTCATTATCATTGTGGGAGAGGTCATCAGTGCGAGAGGTAGTTTTTGAGGTGGCCAACGAACGGACTTCAACCTCCAAACGATTTAGATGGACTTCGATCACAGAGATATCTGAAGTAGCTTAATGAATAAATTCAATAGCAACATTTAGAGAGGTTCGGTCTGTGTCCATGAAAGAAAGTGTGAGCGTCGGAGCTGGTGCATTCAGCTTATCCAGAACCTGTTGTAGTATGGATGTGTAGGAATCGATCTTGCTAGATAAATCCTGGACGTCCTTACTAAGAGTACCAACATGTCCCTAAAGGAGTTGAGTTTGTTTGTGATTGACGACCAAGTCCTCCTTGACTTTGAGAAGCTCTCCCTGAATAGTTGAGACTTGGGAGGCTTTAGATTTTGAGGAGCAAGCAGCCGTTAGTTTCTTCAGCTCTTCACCAGCATTATTGACAGCGCTGGTGGTTTCGTTGATGGAGGTGGTGAGAGAATCCACCTTGACACCCAAACTATTGACATGAGAGTCAACAGTTGCCATATTAGGACCTGAAAGAAAAGTTAGCTTCTGAGAAACAGGCGTATACGGAGAGATGGGAGTTTGATTTGTGGGTTTAGGTATACCCGATGGTTCAAACATATTGAAAAATTGCAAATCTCTTTCAAAGGTTTGAGCATCAGGTCCTATAAATGCAACTTGAGGTTGCTGCATGAGAGATGGAGTGTTAGAGTCCAAAGAAATGGAAAGAAGAGTAATGGGTATAGAAGAAGTTGGGATTTGGGCAGTTACCTCAGTTGTTTGTCGAACTGAGATGGTTGGTGGCGTCACTGATATTGTGGCAGCGACCGAGATCGCTGGCACGGTTGTTTTGGTGATAGCTGAAGATGTGGAGGAGAGACCCACAAAAGCATCAAAAGTATAATGTTTAGAACCTACTTGAGGAATCGAACCACTAAGGGGAATCTCCTTAATCCGTTTGGCCTTCTTCGAAGGACCAAGCTGACTTGATGATGGTCTTTTGAGACAGGTTGTAGCGGCAAGGTTAACTAGAGAAGGAACCTCCGGCGCGGCCGCTGAAGAAGAAGAAGATTAGAGAGAGACGGGAGCGTAGAGTTGAGATACTTACCTCATTGGCGACCAGCTTGACCTCCAACTATCGCTTACCCACTTTTGCAAAAGAACCATCTTGAGTAGTGCGGTAAGTGTCAGGGTAGAGAAAATTCAGGTATGCACAGATGAACCGTACATAGGGAATCTTGGGATCCCTCTGCGTCTTCTCTATCTTTGGACTTGAGATCGTCAAAGATAGAAGTAGCGTAGTCAAAGTTCTTCCCAACAATCATAGAGTAAACTATTTGGAGTTGAACTTTGCTCGCCTGATCCAGTGAGCCACTCTTCTCACTCATACATTGAATGATGTGTGAGAAGATGTAGTTTAGTTGAGAAGGCATGTTTGCCTTCTTAATTATGGTCAGGCGCTTGTTGGGGATGGTTGAGCGAGGCTTGTTGTCCCAGCAGTATTCCATGTCATCTATTCCATGTCATCCAGAAACTGGATGAATTCAGCATTAGTAGGGAGGGCATTGAATCCACCCTAGGGTTTGTCAGAGAATCGGAGTGACTTCCTCAGACTGTATGCAGTCATCATGCCCGGTCCTAAATCAGTGCGGAAGGAGAGAACAGGAACAGTTCACCTTTCTTGTTGGTGATGGTGGTTTCGTCAACAGTGAACCAAAACTATTGTAGAAGAGTTTTGGATGGTTTAGGATCCACAGTGATCGCGTAAGAAAGACACGACTGCTTTAGGAACTGGGCTGCTTCCACCAAGTGTGGGTATTTGACAACATCGAAGTCAAAGCGTGCAAGGTGATTGGTCTTAGGAATTTCAGATTCATTGAGAGAAAACTTGGCGGTCTTGGAAGCAATGAGACTTGATTGTGACATTTCTGAATATGTAAAAAAGAAGAAGAAAAGATATATAGAAAGATTTAGAGTCAAAAAAAAGTTTACCAGCTTCTGTTTTCAGAAAGAAACATAGGAAATTTTTTAATTATTTTGAGAATAAACATTGTTCTTGAAGAAGAAAAAACAAGAAGAAAACCAAAGGTTTGAATCAATAAAATCAAAAAAAATGATTTTAATGTTTAAGAAATCTTGTGAAAAAACCATAATGATGGAACATATTTAGGATTTTGTAACAAAATTTACGAAGAAAAGATGAACAAAGTAACATGTTGATCTTGAAGGAAGAAGATGCAAATGCTTGAAGGCGTTGTTTGCTGGAAATGCCTTGAGAGAGAATTATTGCTTGAAAAGATTTCTAGAAAGCGTAAAGATGTAAGAATGAAAAGGCATTCCTTTTATACGTAGAGAGAAAGACAATGAGGCGGGAAAACAAATGTTCATCATGACATGGACACGTTTTATGAAGTTAATTGGATAGAAGGGCAACGGATGAACGTGTCAGAAAAAAGGCATGTCGTGGATTGTCTGTTCAAATGACGTCATAGGAGACAGAAAAACCTTTCATTTGTCCTTTTTGAAATAATCTCCGAAGAAAAGTCAGAGATAGGTTTTCGTTTTGAAAGAATCCCTTTTAAAAAATCAGAGATTGATTTATCTTTTCAAAAGAATCACTGATGAGAAAAGTCGGTGATTGATTTATCAAAAAAACTTTTAATCATTTGAAGAACTATCAGCGATTAAAGTCTTGATTTTTTTTAAACTTATTGAAGTCACATTCAATGAATGAGAGCGAGAGAACATACCTGAGAGCAGATATTTATTTAGAGATTAAGTGATAAAGGGGAACTTAGAATTACTAACATAGTGCGTGAAAGATGAAGAATTACTCTTCAAGATTCAGCATTCCAAGCACACTGATGAGAAAGTTAAACCTTGTCTCATCAAGAGGTTTGGTGAACAAATCAACTAGTTGATAGTAAGTGGGGATAAAGTGAAGTTCAATATCACCATTCATCACATGATCTTTGTTAGAGCACAAATATGTTGGATTCAAGATCATAAAGATTGAAGATAAAATATCAAGAAGTCAAAGCTGGAAAAGTCAAATGTCATCAAAAGTCAAAGTCTTTTGTTAATAAAAGTCAAAGTCAATGTTATTTTGTATTTGTTTCCTTATAATTGATGTGAGGTATAAATACCTTGTTCTCTTTGAAAGTACGTACATGTGAGATGTCATTGAGAGAACTTATTAGAGAAGAGCATATAGTTTCATCATTCTAGTGAGAGAGTAGTGAGAGAAAGTTTAGTTTGTAATCTTGTGATTGAAGATCAATGAATGTGATTTTAGTATTCTCATCTTGATTGTTTTTTAGCAATTTAGAACTTGATGAATTTGGGAACACACAATTGGTATCAGAGCAGATCCAAAGGTAAAATCAGATCAAGAATTCAAGATTTTGGTTAGTTCTTCACTGTTCTTGAAAGGAAAAATCGAATTCTGAGTTTAAGAGTGTTTTTGGAGCAGTTTTTGGTCAAGAAATGTTCGAATAGTGTAATAGATTGATTCTTTGTATGTTAATTTCAGTATTGCACTGTAAATCACATGAATTTTGTAATTTTTGTTGAGTTTTTGTTCTCGAGTCGTAAGTCACTGTTTCATCGATCTTTTTGTATTGTAAGTGATTGTTTGTAAGTTTCTTGACTTGTAATCTGTTCTAGCATTGTAATCGAGCATCAATTCAAAGTTACAGATCAATTGGACAAAGTTTAGATCGAATTCAGATGGAAAAATCAATTTTTGGGTCGACTTTCGGAAGAACGCGCTAGATCTCCCAAACGCGCAAGTTCTTCGTCCAAACGCGCAAGGTTCATCCGCAAGAACACGCAAGTCAAAGGATAAGTTTTGGTCTCAAACGCGCAAGGCGTTATCTGCGAGTTCTAGAAACTCGCTGATCAAGTCTGCGAGTTTGAAAAAGTTGGAATTTTTTCTAAGGACTAGAACGCGCTAGTAGTGATCTGCGAGTTCTACAAACGCGCTAATCGAAGCGTGCGAGTTTGGAGAGGAACAGTGGTTAGCGAGTTCTTTGACGTGCGAGTTTGGTGGTTTGCGAGTTCTTCGACGTGCGAGTTTAGTAAACGCGTAAGCCTTTGTTAGCGAGTTTCAGCGTGAACAGTTTTTAGCGAGTTTAGGCACTTGCGAGTTTAATCATCTGCGAGTTTGATCTGCGAGTTTGATTTGCGAGTTTATCTGCGAGTTTGCTTGCGAGTTTGTCTGCGAGTTTGCTTGAGAGTTTATCAAACGCGCAAATCTCGATCTGTGTGTTTCTCAGTCTGCGAGTTTTAAGCTTGAATAGTGATTTGCGAGTTTCTATACTTAGAATTTTTTTTTTAAAATTTTCAAAACTGTAATATGCCCTTTAATAGTGATTTTTTTTCTCTAGGGGCGCTGCCCCTCGACCCTGCAAGGGCGTTGCCCCTTGCCCCCGTGCTAAGTGTGCGGAGGGGGACACAAGTTCTTTCTGTGATCAAAATCTCTGATTTTTTTTTAAGATTTCTTTATTTTTCTTGTGATTTCATATTGGATTAACGATCATTTTTGTCAAGTTCTTTTTGTAACAGATATTCAAGATGGGATATTTTTCTGATGATGAAAAGAAGATTGTCGAGCTCGAATTAGAAAACAAAACTCTCTCTTCCTCAATTACCTACTATTCAAAGAGATCAAAGAGATACAAAGATGAAATAAATCTACTGAAAGAAGAAGTCAGCGTGTTAAAGAAGATAAATGAAGATCTGATGGCACAGACTTCTGAGCATAATGAAGAAAAGGTCTTGCTTTTGGAAGCTGAAAATGCTAAACTAAAGAACAAGATTTCTGATTTAGAAAATCATATTGTTCAGGTTTCTGAATTAACTGGGTGTGCAAATCAAAAGAAGATTTTTGAGTTAGAACTTCAAATTCTTGAAGAAAGATCAGTTCTTGAGAAAGAAAAGAAAGAATTTGCTAACAAATTCTCAGAGTTTTCCAGAAAATGTGCTGACGAGAAGAAAGCGGTTGAGCTTAAATGTATTAAGCTTTCTCAACAAATCTCTGATTTTGAGAAAGTAATCATTCTGGAAAGAGAGAATTTTGCCAAAGAAAAGAAGATTATAGAGCAAAAGAATGTTGGGATATTCAAAGAAATATCTGGTCAGAGGACAAATGTTGAAATGAGCTTTGAGGAAGAAAGAAGCTTATTTGAAGCAGAGATAAAGAAGCTAACTGCAAAGCTATCTGAGCTATCTACAACTGCATTGAAAGATCAACAAGCAAAGTCTGAATTCAAGAAAGAGATTGATCTGCATCTCAAAGAGAAGAACAATCTATCTTTAAAGATTAAAGAGCTTGAAAAGATTGTTTCTAAGGTGGTGGTGACTGAGCAAACGCCTCCAGAGTCACAAATCCACACACCTAGAAATAATTCAGCTGACTTTAAAAAGACAGCCTCAAGCTCACACATGAAACCTGTTTCTTCAAGAAGGTTAGTCAATTCATTCAATCAGATTCGTACTTCTAATATTTTCTATGATCAAAATGTAGATGGTTCGGGTACACAAAGAAGACGAAGAAGATATAATGAAGAGAAGCTGATATGGAAAGTCAAACCAGTGGATGAGAAGAAGGTAAAAAAGAAAGGAAAGAAGGAAGAAAAGAAAAGTAACAAATTATTTGTACATTCTTCAACAGTCAAGAAGAACAAAGTGCTGAAAGGTAAACCTGATCTTGCTTATTCGAGAGATCAATTGATCAGGTTATCTAAAAAGAGGTATTGTTCTTATTGTAATACATATTATTTTGTACATAAAGCAAGTGATCATTACTGGTACGGTTCTTATTCAGTTACTCCCATTCGAATTGCAACTAACACACATGGACCCAAATACTAGTGGGTACCAAAACCGAAAGCTGATTTTGTGTTGCAGGCACCTCAAGTCAAGGGGAGTAAGAGAACCAAGGCTTCTAAGTATATCAGCTTAGAACCCGTACTTTAACGAACTGTGGCTTCTGAATAGTACAGTTCAGGACCCGGACTTTAATGCTTAAAGAAAGATACTCCCGAGCTGATATGAGGATTGTACTCCGAGAATTCAATGAGGATATCAATCTTCAAGGGGGAGTACATATTTTTTCTGAAATTATTGCATCAGATAGATATGACGAACTACATTCCAAAAGGAGTTGTAGATCTCTATCATGTGCTTTATAACTGACATATTTTAGATGCATAATTTCAGGGGGAGTAAAAGATTATGATTTCTGATTATTTCAGATCAGAACTCGTACTTTAATCGTTTTACTGCTTTATGTCTTTTAATTTTTGTGAATAAATTTGATTTTGACTAGACTTTGAGACTTATGCAGGATGAGAGAAGCTGACACGATCATATATTAATGACGATAGCTTGACTTTCTGAGATTTAAGATTGCTCGAAATGGTAAATTTCTTATCTTAATCTCAAATATATCTGAAAGAAGGACAACTTTCAGATATAGAAAACATGTTCTTAAATGTTCAAACCACTTCCCGATTTTTAATCAGATTTTATAATTTGGAAGTGTGATTTTAAATGTTTTTATTTTTTATTTTGTGCTTACATGTTTACAAACCGTGTGTTTCCAAAGATAAATACTTGAGTATTGTCTTTTTTATATACTTTCAAGTATTCACACACACTGGTTTGAATTTTTGTTCAACATGTTCTTACCATGTCTCTAAATTGAAACAATTTTTATTCGATGGTAAGACACTCTGTTTGTATTCAAAGAATTTTGAGCGATATTTCATTTCGAAACGGTCATTTCAAGAATGTCTATATCTTGTTTCGTATAGACAAATATCAATTATTCTTGACCATCAGCTTTAATTGCTATATCATTCATTTCTGATCATTTTCATACAATGTCAGATTTTCAAACAAGTCTTTTGCACTCATGTTTATTCATTCAATATACTTGTTTGAAAATACTTCAATGTTTAAAATTGCTCATATCTTCATGATTACTTTTTGAGCATACATTCATCTGATATTTGTATATGCGTTTTAACTGTTAAAGTTAAACCATTTGAGCAACTCATGCTTTCTAGAAAAAAAATATGGGTTCTTTGTGCTAGGAATTATCTGAACTTCTATGAAATCACGTTAACCAGTGATTTCTACCCAAGAAGTTAATCCTTTAGTGATTGAGTGTGAGGAGTCTAAAGAAATGAGTGTGGGTGTGATGAGGTAAAATGGAAAAGAGAGTTTGGTTAGTAGTGAGCTTAATGATTAAAAAGAAAGAGGGTGTAAGATCAGAGTAAAAGAATATCAAACTCTGCACCAACTACTTTCTGAGCCGGGCAGCCACATTACTAGCATTTCACAATTCTTTTGTGAATGTTATTGAATCAGGCAAATAGCCTATGCCAACTCTTGCTTAAACCCCACCAACTACTCATTTTCTTCTTAAAAAGAAAATGTTTCATATTTTTCTGGGTACGCAACATATAATCTATCTGATTTTCATTTGGAAAATCTGGATATTGAAAAAGAAGGAAGTCTGCCCCACCTTCGCACTTCAATCATGCACTTAGAGTCTGTGTTTATCTAATGTTGTCTCAGTGGTTTACACTATGTTGAGCCTTATTAAAAGCAATCACCGTGCTTAATTCTTTCTACACTTGCACAAACACACAAATAATTTGTTTCTTTGTCATAACATTCATAGAAATTGCCTTTGTGGTATTTTGATGATTGGATGGAAGCCCTGGGGGAGTGAACATCAAAAAGCTCCTTTATATTGTGTATTCGTTACACACAGTGACTTTGTGTTACTGACAGGCATTTTAACTGATTCATTTGTTGATTCAGGTGTTACATTCTTATTTTGTCCGGATTTGAAAAGATCTGGATAAATACATTGTTCGAATTGGCAAAGAATCAGAGGCTCAAGTCAGAATGGTCAAAGACATTTCTTGATGAAAGTTTTGATGATGTTGATGCTCAATTCATCAAAAAGGGGGAGAAGAGTTCAAATCAAGAAATGTTGGTTGAAAAGTTTGAAGAAATGTTGGTTGAAAAGTTTGAAGAAATGTCCGAAATTCAAGATATGGGAGAATTATTCAAGATTGTTGAAAGATGAAAGATTTCAGTTTGTTGAAGATAATTTGCTGGAGCAAAGTGTGCTAGATCTGAAAATCTTAAGATATTTTTCTTTTCAAGTATGAAAAAGGTTTGTGTACAACCTTGGGAAAGATTGTTACTATTTTTGATGATCAGACGTTGGGAAGATTGCTGAAAGTTTTTGAAGATACTGTGCTTATCAGAGAAAGGGAAATTGTAAAGATTTCATACAAATAGGGGGAGTATGAAAGTTGGTTGAGAAAGTTATGTTTGTATCAAAAGGGGAGATTTTAAGAGAAGATACAGGTTGTTCCAAAGGGAGTTGCTTCAATCAAGCTTAATCAAAGAGAAGATCGCATTGCTAAATCTTTTAGTAATGATCTTGATCCAAAGGGGGAGATTGTTAGAGCACAAATATGTTGGATTCAAGATCATAAAGATTGAAGATAAAAGATCAAGAAGTCAAAGCTGGAAAAGTCAAATCTCATCAAAAGTCAAAGTCTTTTGTTAATAAAAGTCAAAGTCAATGTTATTTTGTATTTGTTTCCTTATAATTGATGTGAGGTATAAATACCTTGTTGTCTTTGAAAGTACGTACATGTGAGATGTCATTGAGAGAACTTATTAGAGAAGAGCATATAGTTTCATCATTCTAGTGAGAGAGTAGTGAAAGAAAGTTTAGTTTGTAATCTTGTGATTGAAGATCATTGAATGTGATTTTAGTATTCTCATCTTGATTGTTGTTTAGCAATTTAGAACTTGATGAATTTGAGAACACACAATCTCTGATAAAATGATATATGATCTCTATGTGTTTCGTCTTTGAATGTAGGACTGGATTATTTGCTATAGCGATAGCACTAGTGTTATCGCAATATATTGGAATATTTGATAGTTGATTTCTCATCCATAAGACTTGAGCGCAACATCTCCCAGCGACTACATATTCAGCTTCAGTTGTGGAAGTGGACACTGAATTTTGCTTTTTGCTTGTCCAACTTACCAGCTTTCCTCCTAGGAATTGACATCCACCAGTAGTACTTTTTCTATCGAGTTTACATCCTGCAAAATCACTATCAGAATATCCAATTAGATAGAACCCTGAGTTTTTGGGATACCAAAGACCGAGGTTAGGAGTTCCTTTCGGATATCTGAAGATTCACTTTACAACGATCAGATGGGATTCCTTGGGTTCAGAATGATAACGAACACATAAACAGGTAGAGTACATGATGTCAGGCCAGCTCGCTGTAAGATACAGTAGGGAGCCTATCATTTCTATATAGGCAGTGACATTCACAGATTTTCCAGATAGATCCTTGTTTAATGTCAGAAGAGGTGCCATAGGAGTTTTCATCGCTGAAGTTTGTGTCAGATCAAACTTCTTCAACATATATTTAACATATTTACTTTGGCTGATAAAAGTACCTTTTTCAGTTTGTTTAATCTGAAGACCAAGAAAATATGTCAGCTCACCCATAATACTCATTTTGTATTATTTCTTCATTCTTTCAGCGAAACGAGTACATAGGGATGGGTTAGTAGAACCAAATATTATGTCATCGACATATATTTGTACAAGAATAATATGACCTTTTATCTTTCTGAAAAATAAGGTATTATCAACTTACCACGTTCAAAATTTTCAGAGATAAGAAACGATGAGAGAGTATCATACCAATCACGAGGGGATTGTTTTAGACCATAGAGGGCCTTATCCAATTTATAAACATAATTTGGATGCTTAGGGTCATAGAACCCTGGGGGTTGTTCTACATAAACTTCTTCATTCAGCTTTCCATTCAGGAACGCTGATTTTACATCCATTTGATATACAATGAAGTCTTTGTAAACTACATAAGCTAAGAAAAGTTGAATTGTTTCGAGCCTAGCCACAGGGGCAAAGGTTTCATCATAGTTTATGCTTTCCTCTTGTCGGTATCCCTGAGCAACAAGTCGAGCCTTGTAGCGGGTTACAGTTCCATGTTCATCTAACTTGTTTCTAAACACCCATTTGGTGCCTATAACAGTTTTATCAGATGGTCTAGGAACGAGAATCCAATCTTTATTGCAAGTGAACTCAGTCAGCTCTTCTTGCGTAGCACTAACCCAGTTTGGATATCTGAGGGCATCATCAGTCTTTTTTGGCTCTATAAAGAAATAAAGTTGAAAAAGAGGCAGATATCACTTGAACTTCGTCGTGTCTGAATACCTGCATCAGGATCACAATAATTTGATCTATAGGGTGATCTCTGGTCCATCGCTGAGCAGGAGCATGATCGCTCATTTCAGAGGTTGGATCAACAATAGGAATGTTCACTGATGAAGAAGCTTGAGGTTCATCAGCTAATAATTATTTAGTGTCAGATAGACAATTGTTTTCTGAGAGGTTTTCAGATGAAGATACATCTGATGGAGGAAGTGTCACTCTTGCAGCGAAGAAAGATAACCCAGGTGTAGCGAGAGTATTCATCTACAATGACAAGTGTATATTTCTTTCCAGCTATTGATTGGATGTTGACAGGGCCAAACAAATCCATTTGCAAGAGTTTAAGAGGACTTGTCACTAAGGAAACTTGTTTAGACTTGAAACTAGCTTTCGTCTTTTTTCCTTTTTCACATGTTGAGCTGAGAGATTCTTTAGCATATGAGTGCTAAGGAAGACAAGAAACCAGTTCCTTAGATGAGAGAGAATTCAGGGTTTTGAAGTTTAGATGTGAGAGCCTTTTCTGCCAAAGCCATTTGACATCAGAAGAGGCTTTAGAAAGAAAACATATGTGTTCAGTAGTAGTAGAGTCCATATCTATTACATAGACATTTTCTTTACGATAACCACTGAGAGCAAGTTTTCCTTTCTCATTTTCCACTGAACATGCTTTCTTGGTAAAGCGAACTTCATTGTATTTGTTACATAGTTGACTGATGCTTAAAAGATTGTGCTTCAGTCCATCTACATAAGCGACTCTTCTGAAGGTAGTTGTCCCATTGCTGAGGACACCAAACCCTCGGGTATATCCTTTTCCATTTCCACCAAAGGTCAAAGAGGGACCTTTCTTTTCCTTGTATTCAGTGAGCATGTCTTTTTGTTCTGTCATATGACGAGAGCATCTACTATCAAGATACCAGATGCCCTTTGATCCGTGCAAACATAAGGAAGATTAAGCTTTGTTTGGTACCCACTTTTCAATGGGTCCTTTAGGGTTAGTGGAGATGGAATGTTCAGCAATCTTCACAGCAGATGAAGATTCATCTTCAGTGGTAACCTTCACCTTGGTTCATTTCTTAACCTTAGTGGTATTCTTCACCTTGGTAGATTTCTCAGCTTTGGTGACCTTCTCAGCCTTGGAGGCATTCATCTTCACTTTAGCTGTTTTATCAGCTTTAGTGGCAGTTGGACATTTGTTAGCTCCAAATCTTCATTTGTTAAAGTGTTAAAAATATCCAAGTCCTACTTCAGAGGTCTTCCAGAGACATACTTCAGAGAACAAATATTTCAGAGGACGAAGACTTCAGAGGACATACCTGCCTCTGAAGTACACATCAGAGATGAACACCTTCAGCAGAAGACATCAGAGATGGCTTCATCAGAAGCTCTGAAGACTACATCAGAGCTCTGAAGACATTCTCTCTGAAGAAGGCGCTGAATACATTTTCCTGAAGTATCAGAACAGATAACCAATCACTTAGTGATAAATTTACTTTATAGAGTAGGTTACTGTTAAAGCATGTCTTGAGCTTACCTTTTAGGTAAGACACTGTTCAAGCACGCCTCTATTTGTCAGAATAGTACAATGTTCACTTTTTGTTCTTTCTACTTGCTTTATATATGAACTGTGATATTTGAATCTGCTTTTGATATTAAACTATTTTGCTTCCGCTGTTTATACTCTTGTTGTTTATATCATTATTGTTATAAGATTAAATCTGGGATCCAACAATTGGTATCAGAGTTTCCTTTGTTTTCTAAAACAAAGAAAGATCATATCTGCATACTCGGATATATTTATTTCTTATTGATTCAAGCTTTTAACATCTGTGGATGCTTATATAAACCCTAGTTTATTAAACTTCATATGCTCCAGATTTAAAAGTAAATCACAGTTACATCATTTAATAGAAAGATCTTCATAGAAAAGCAACAGTTCTTCAAATCTTCATATTTTCTTCACAAAAATGGCAAACTCAAGAATAAGTGCCATTTATACAGCCGGATCATTAACCAAACCTCCTACACTTCTAAGGGATGAATATCCTTAATGAAAGAGAAGGATGGTAAATTTCTTAGAAGGCATGGACAGGGATCTGTTAAGATCAATGAAAGATGGACCTCACCAACCAATGGTGTTGGTACCAAGAGTTCCAGCAACAGCAGATACTGCTGAAATCCCTGCTTACTATGAAAAGAAAACTTCAAACTTTACGGATGAAGAAACAAACATGATGGAAAATGATTCAAAAGTTGTTAGATTACTTATATTGGCCATTCCCAAAGATATCTTCCAAGAACTTGATTCTTGTGTAATTGCAAAAGAGATATGGGATCAATTGTTAAATCAACTTGAAGGTGGCCTACAAACTCAAAAGAACAGGAGAAATCTTTGTATCAATGAATATCATGATTTTTTTGCATTACCCGAAGAAACCTTGCACCAAACATACTCAAGGTTTAACATCCTCATCAACAAATGCAGAAAATTTGGGGTCATGAGAACAAAAGAAGCAAACAATGTTCTCTTTCTTAAAAGTCTAAATGAAGAATGGTCACAACTGTCAATGTCAATACAAGCCAATCAAAATCTTGAATCATGGTCATTGACTGACATTTATGGTACCTTGGTAGCACAGGAAAAAGAAGTTGTTAAACAAAAATCAAAAACCTCTTTAGGTGGTCCACTTGCACTCATGTCAAAACAGAAAGGTGTATCACAAGAAAGTAGAAATACAAAAACAAATAACTGTTTAAAGAGGGAATCTAAAAGAAAATCGAAGAAGGTTATGATGTCTGAAGAAGTTGAACACTCAGATTCTGACTCAGACGATGACATCAATGCCTTTGCCAAATCTCTTGCAATAATCACCCATCAATTTAACAAGAAAATTGGCAAGAAAATTTTTGAAGGAAGAAGAGAGGATGAAGAAAGAAGAGGAAATCCAGAAAGGAGATTTCAGAAAGCTGACTATCAACAAGAGCCCAGATCTACTCTACATAGTGATCAAAAGGGCATTCATTTCACCAATCATGATTCTACGCAACAATCAAGATCTCAACAATCATTTCAGCCAAGGTATCCTCAACCTCAGAGGTACTTCAAGCCACAACAATCAACACAAGCACAGAAGACAGAATCAGATATTGCTCTTCCATCAAACCAAAACGATGGAAGATGTTTTAGATGTGGAAAGCCAGGCCATTACTCTCCAAACTGCAGAGGCAGGCTCATCAAAGATGAAGACTACTACAAAAACAAATACAAGTACAACGTCAATGAGAGAGTACTTGTTGCAGAGATGGAAGACTGGCTGTCAGACTCAACAAGTGACGGAGAGGAAGAACCTACCAATCTCTGTGGTATGGCTTTCATAGATGATCAGAATAATGTGTCATCAGATCACTACTCTGAAGAGGTAAGCTCTCCTTCCACCTCTAACAGTGAACTTGAATTGGATGTTATTAAGCTAACAGATCAATTTCAAATCTTAAAGCAAAAAATTGTTAATGAAAAAGAAAAAAAGAAAACAAATGTCAAAAGATCTTAATTTTTACAAAAGGGAGAAAGATCTTCTTGAGTCAAAAAAGAATGATATTTTTGTTGAAAAATCTAAACATGAAAAATCTCATAAACAAAAGGAAAAATCTTTTTCTGAAAAATTCAAAGAACTTGAAAAGGTGTTAAAAGTTAAAGAAGAAGAAGTAAAAAAGATCTGAGTATGAAAGACTCAATTCTGTTGCCTTAACCAATTTTTTCAAAAATGAAAGAGAAGTGCTACATCAATCTTTGGTAAGAAAAGAACTTCAAATCAAAAGCAATCTTGATGCTCAGGATGTGCATATAAAAATAAACTCTCTAATCGGTACTCAAGGGTTGGGATTCAATGAATTGGATCTATTCACTGGACTGAAGAAAACTTAGCTTTCTTCCACTTTCTGTATAGGAAAGGTCCAGAGCTCTGACTGTCCATCTGTGAACAATTTCAAGAGAACAAAAACCTCAGAGGGATCAAAAGCAAGATCTCTGAACTTTAAAAATGTTGCATACTCGAAAGTACAAAGCTTTCCAGATTCTATCTTAAAAATAGAAAAAGAAACTTCAGAGGTATTTTTAACAAAACCTCAGAGGAATGATCCTAAAGAGATTTTCAAGTTCGATGAATTTATGATAAATGAATCAGAGACATCTGAACAAAGTACCTCTGAAACAAGTACTTCTGAAGATGAACCTCAGAGTTCACTTAATCCAGATGCTCCTCTATATTCACCAATCTCTGATGAATGAATCAGAACTACATTTGAGGATGACATCAAAAGAATAAATAAAGAAAATCTTATAGCTGATTTGAAGAAGAAAGAGAGCATGAAAAGAAACACCAGAGTCTCAAGACCCAAGAAAATTGAGAAAACATCAGAGGTAGTTATCTCTGTTAAGACTGAAAGAGACTTTCTTGACTCTGATTCTGAAACTGATCCAGAGATAGAAGAAGAGATTTTCTGCAGATCAGAGAAGGCAATTCATAAAAAAATAGAGACTGTTGCTTCTGGAATTTTGAATATTCCTATTTCTGTTTTGAAAAATAAACCTAGAATACCAATATGTTCTGACTTTATAGAAATGTGTCTTCAAGCAAAAACTTCTTTGGATCTTGAAAAAGAATTAAAAGTAAAGGTAAAGAATAAAACCATCACTTCTCAACTCTACACTTATAAACCAATCAAGTTTACTCCTGGACAAAAAGGAAAATGGCAAGAAATTAACCATTTTGATCTTGTTTGTGTAGTGAGCAACAAAGAGAAGAGGATGTTTCTCAACAAGAAAAGACAACATGAAAAGAAGGTTGTCTATCAAGCTAGAAGAAAGGAAGTGGTTAGGAATACTTGTAATATTCCTAGTACTAATTCAAAAAGGAATCATAATGTATCGAATACATTTAATGAAATGAAATCCTTTGCTTCTACTTCTTCTTGTTCTGTAAAGTGCAATTGCATCCAACTCTTGATGAAACTGAAAAAATCACTTAAGAGGTTCTCACTGTTTTCCTAATCAATCTCTGAATAAAAATTCAGAGACAAAGCCTCAAAAGAAAAAGGATAATTCTGCCAAAACATCAAAAGATGAGAAGGCAAAATTTCAAAGAGTTAATCAGAAGTCTAACAAAATAGGACCCATAATGAGATGGGTACCTAAGAAAATCTAATATGTCTTGCAGAAATAGTCTATGTCGATCTGGTACTTAGATTCTGGATGTTCAAGGCATATGAATGGAGATAAAAAGTTACTATCCTCTTTCAAAGCTAAATCTGGGGGAGCAGTAACTTTTGGAGACAACATGCAAGGTCCGATTAAAGGTTATGGTGAGCTATCAAGAGGTAATGTTTCTGTATCAAAGGTTGCTTATGTTGACGGGTTAAAGCATAACTTAATCAGCATAAGTCAACTTTGTGACCATGGTTTTGATGTAAAATTTCAAGAAAAACATTGTTCATTACTTCACTCAAAAACAGGTCAAGAAATGCTCAGAGCTGACAGAAATGGAAATTTATACAAAATGAATTTTTCCAAACACACAAGAACTTACTCAGAGAAACTCTGTCTAGTATCTCTGAACAGTGAAGATGTTTGGCTCTGGCATAAAAAGTTCTCACATCTGAACTTTTCTTCACTTGATAAATTGGTCAAACTAAATCTGGTTAAGGGATTACCATCTCTGAAGTTGAACAAAGATCATATTTGTTCTGCTTGTGAAATGGGAAAAATGAAAAGATCTTCCCACAAAACCAAAAGTGATAATAATTGTCCAAAACCTCTGCATATGCTTCATGTGGACCTCTGTTGTCCTATCTCTGTACAGAGTTTGTTAGGTAAAAAGTATATCCTTGTCTTGATTGACGAATACTCTAGATACACTTGGATAGAATTCATTAGAGCCAATTCTGATGTCCCTGATATTTTAATAAGAGTGTTAAAAAGATTGCAGGTTCTGCTTGATACCAAAGTTCAGAAGTTGAGAAGTGATAATGGAACAGAGTTCAGAAATGCGAAAATCAACTCATATCTTTCAGAGGAAGGCATAACTCTGAACTTCTCTGCAGCTAGAACACCTCAACAAAATGGTGTTGTTGAGAAGAAAAACAGAACACTAGTTGAAGCTGCTAGAACTTTGCTTGCAGGATCAGATCTTCCCACAAACTTTTGGGCAGAGGCAGTGGCAACAGCCTGTTTCACTCAAAACAGAGCTACCATTGTCAAAATATTCAAGAAAACATCTTATGAACTCATTAACAATAGGAAATCTAATGTTAAATATTTCCATGTTTTTGGATGCAGATGTTTTATTGTAAATGATAGAGAGTCTCTTGGAAAGTTTGACAAGAAAGCAGATGAAGGAAAATTCATTGGATATTCATTAGCCTCAAAAGCTTTCAGAGTGTTCAATCAAAGAACAAGAACAATCCAAGAGAGTATCAATGTGTCTTTTGATGATGACAAAAGTCTAACTAACAAAGATATCAATCCAACTGCTAAAAATATCTCTGAATCATCATGGATAAGAGAATCTGAACTAAACAAAATATTCGAAGATTTCCTTGATGATGAAAATTCAGAGTTTCTTTCCAGAGATATTCACAAAGCAACTTCAGAGGAACCACAAACGTCATGTACAAATCTCTCTGGTCCCTCTGAAGTCACAACTTCTGCTTCCTTGAATGCACGTCCAAGAAATGAATTAACTTCAGAGCCTCTAGAATCAACTTCAGAGCCTCTGGAATCAACTTCAGAGCCTCTGGAATCAGCTTCAGAGCCTTTGCTCAGCACAACAGATATGTCTCCCAATGTCATCTCTGAAGCTCAAACTCCACCTCATATTCATGCTCCACTCACAAGATGGACAAAAGATCATCCTCATGATCAGATCATTGGATCACCTTCAGAGGGTGTCAAAACCAGATCAACCACAATCAATGAATGCTTTTTTGTAAATTTCTTAAGCATCATTGAACCAAAGAAGGTAAACGAAGCTCTTCAAGATCCTTATTGGATCTCTACAATGCAAAGTGAGCTTCAAGAGTTTGAAAGAAACAAGGTTTGGACCTTAGTTCCCCTTCCTAAAGGAAAATTTACAATTGGAACTAAATGGGTCTTTAGAAATAAAAAGGATAAAGATGGCATTATAATCAGAAACAAAGCTAGGTTGGTTGCTAAGGGATATTGCCAAGAAGAGGGTATTGATTATGATGAAACCTTTGCACCTTTAGCTAGGCTAGAAGCAATTAGAATCTTCTTAGCCTATGTTGCACACAAAGGGTTCAAAGTATATCAGATGGATGTTAAATCTGCCTTTCTAAATGGTAAATTAAATGAAGAAGTTTATCTCCAGCAACCACCTGGATTTGAGAATACAGAGTTTCCTAACCATGTTTATTATATTGATAAAGCTCTATACTAACTTAAACAAGCTCCAAGAGCATGGTATGGTACTCTGACCACATTTCTGATAAATAATGGTTTTAAAAAAGGTACAATAGATACAACCTTGTTCATCAAAAGGTACAAAAATGAGATGCTTTTAGTACAGATATATGTTGATGACGTTATATTTGGCTTTACAAATCAAAAGTATTGTGATATCTTTTCAGAGTTGATGAAGAGTAAATTTGCGATGAGTCTCATGGGAGAATTAACATTCTTTCTAGGCTTACAAGTAAAGCAAACATCAAAGGGTACTTTTATAACTCAATCTAAGTATGTCTCTGACATTTTGAAAAAATACAGACTCAATGATTCAACCTCTATGAAAACACTTATTGCCACAGGAGTCAAGCTTGACTCTGATCTTTCGGGAAAATCTGTAGATGTCAAAACCTACAGAGGCATGATAGATCACTTCTATACTTAACTGCAAACAGGCTTGATATAATGTTCGCAACATGTCTCTGTGCTCGATATCAAGCAAATCCAAAAGAATCTCATTTGTCAGCAGTCAAAAGAATTTTTAGATACCTCAGAGGCACACCTTATTTAGGTCTCTGGTATCCAAAACTGTCTAGCTTTGATTTAACAGCATACACTGATGCAGATCATGCAGGATGCAAACTAGACAGAAAGAGTACATCAGGATGCTGTCAATTATTGGGAAATAAGCTGGTAAGTTGGACATCCAAGAAGCAGAACTATGTTTCAACTTCCACAGCAGAAGCAGAATATGTTGTTGCTGCTAGTTGTTGTTCTCAAGTCATATGGATTCAAACTCAGCTCACCAAATCATAGAACATTTAAATCATATGAGTAGAAAATATACTTGTTTGATGAAAGTCATATGAGTAGCTGGTGGGGTTGTATGCAAGAGATGGCATGGGCTAGTTGCCTATTTCAATGATGGTCACCAAAGAATGTGAACCAATCAGACTTTGTGGCTGCCCGGCTCAGAAAGAAGTTTGGTGCAGAGTTTAATATTCTTTTACTCTGTTCTCTCACCCTCTTTCTTTCAATGCTCACGTCTAACCAATCTCTCTTTTTCATTTTACCTCTACATACACCATCACTCAATTCTTTTGACCCATCTCCCCTCAATAATTGAGGGAATACTTCCTGGGTAGGAAACACTGGTTATCGTGAATCCATGGAAGTTCTGTTAAGCTCACACACTGAATCCCATGTATTTTCCTAAGAGAACATGTTGTTCAACAGGAGTTTTGTACATGTAAGCAGAAATACCACTTGTTACATGAAGAATATAATATTCGGATATGTCAAAACAGAAGATGTTTGATGATGCAATTCTCCCCCTCAAACTAAATAAGTTTGACAATTAAGCTCATATCATTTTAGCATGAAGAATAATATTTTGGAGAATCAAAAACGAATATTGTTTATATGAACAATATATAAACATATTTTCAATGAAAGCACATGAAATGACGTTTGATTCAATCAACAGTGAATACAAAGAACGTGAGTATTACCATAGAAATATTTAACTTTTGATACATGGTAATAACAAAGTCAAATAGAATGTTCTGAACCGTTATGTGTATGAATACTTGACAAAGTATATTGACAAGATAAAACGCAAGTATTTATCTTTTAAGAACACACGGTTAGATAATCTATTAAAATCACAGATAGTCTCCCCCTTAACTGATAATTAATTTTTTTTTAAAGATAAGGCAAAAAAAACACTGAAGTGCAGGTTCTAATCGGATGTGATTAGAAGCCATAGTCCGTTGAGGTACGGGTTCTAAGTTGATTTACTTAGAAGCCTTCTTTTTGACAATGAAGTCCGGGTTTTGAACTGTTTTGTTCAAAAGCCATTGTTCTTTCTCCCCCTTAAACTTTGGGTGCCTGCAACACAGATTTAGCTTTTGGTACCCACTTGTATATGGGTCCTAATGGGTTAGTTGCAGTTATAGTGGGAGATATGAAGTAAGAACCATACCAGTTATTCACATAATCTTTTCTTACAAAATCATTTGAGCCATAGTAGGAACAACTAATTTTCTTTTGTGCTAACCTGATCAATTGATGGATTGTGTAAACCATATCAGGTTTGCCAAAAGTTTTACCTTTTGTAGCATAGTTCCATTTAGCATTTGATGTATGCACAAATGATTCTTCTTTATTCTTCTCCTCCGAGGATCCTTTAACTCTCCAGATCCAGTTTCCTCTTTCTTTCTCATCATCCCTTCTCCAGAAACTTTTCTTTTGAGACTTAGTCTTCTTGAAGTTACCTGAACCATCAACATTTTTGTCATAGAAAAGGTTAGAAGGACGAATCTGATTAGTAGATTTAGAAGTAAGACTATCATCTAAATCATAGAAAGGATTATAGAAAACATTTGAAAAATGTGAACTTGAAGTTGTTTTTAATGAACTATCTGAATCAGCTAGATCATCTCTTGGTGATTGAGCTATTGACTCTGGCGTCTTGTGCTCAGTCAGCTTCACCTTGAATACGATCTCTTCAAGTTCCTTTATATTTGAAGACAAACTGTTTCTTTCCTTTTCAATCAGATCAAACTTCTTATGCAACTCAGATTTTGCATTCTTCTCCTTCATGATGTTTGTTGATAGCTCAGATAGCTTTCCTGTCAACTTGGCTATCTCGGTCTCAAATATTATCTTTTCTGCAGAAAAATCTATATTTGTATCCTTCAGCTCAGCTTTCTTCTTCTCATTCTCAGCCTTTTCTCTCTCTAGAATGATAACCTTCTCAAAGTCTAAAACTTGTTGAGAAGGCTTAACACATCTAAGCTCTAATGATTTCTTTTCTTCAAATGCTTTTCTGGAGAAATCAGAGAATTTCTTGGCAAATTCTTTTCTTTCTTTCTTAATCTTCAACATCTCATCTTGAGCTAATGTATTGTCTCTGTCTTGGGTTGCCTTTTCTTTCAGCTTAATAATCTCAACCTCAAGACTGAGAACTTTATCTTTAAACTTATCTATGTCCGCACAGAGTTGAGAATTTATCTGTCTTAGTCCTGTACTAGTATCTCTTGCAACACTTGTACTTCTTCAAAGATCCTCAAGTTCTCTTTGCATTGCATCCTTTTTAGACCATGTAGAGCTTGATTCAGATCTTTTCAACTTTGCTTGAAGATCGAAGATCTATTTTTCTTTAGACTCAATTATTCCTGCAAAGTCATTTAAAGAATCAGAATCTTTTGAATTTTCTTTTAAAGCATTGATCTGAATAAGAAGAGACGAGTTCTGAATCTGTAAAGCCTTGTTCTCAGCTTTAAGCATTTTGTCCTCTTTGTCATACTCATCAATCATGCGAGATGATGTTAATAATCGTCCAGCAAGTTGTTTTGCCTTTGTTTTTACTTCAGAATGTGTCATCTTTTCAAAATCGAGGTTGTAACCTTCAGACATATTTAGCTGATTCGACATCCTGGTTGTATGGTTAGTAATAAAACTTTTCTGTACCTAGACAACCAACTAGATGAGATCGTTAGAATCAAAAAAATAAAAAATAAAAAAAAAACTATACCGGGGGTACTGTTCACCGGTACTGTAGCGATCGGTACTGTTCACCGGTATTGTTCACCGGTACTATTCACCCGGAATTTTTTATTTACCGGTAAAGTGCTTCGACCGGTAAAGTTCTTCGACCGGTAAAGTGCTCGACCGGTAAGATGTTGGACCAATATAATGCTTTGACCGGTAAACTTGCTTTGATCGGTAATGGTGAGGACCGATAATGTGACCTCGACCGGTAATGTGCCTTGACCGATAAAGGTTAAGACCGATAAAGTTCTTAGATCGGGTGAACTGTGTGTATACCGGTTGAATGCTATACACCGATAAACTACTTAGACCGATATTATATTCGACCTATATGGTGTTCGACCGGTATGTTCTCAACCAGCCCAGAAGTCGATGAACAGAACGAATAATCAACCCAGAAAACTCAAAATCACAAAACTCAATCACTTGATAATTCTCAATGCAATTAATCAATCAGATGGCATTTAGAAGCATAAACCTCAACTAATCAGATCAACTTTAAGCATAAAAGCACATAGATTCATAAATCAGATGAACAAAAAAAAATTCGATGAACAGTGATTTTGCGATGAACAGTGATTTTCGTGAATAGTAAAATTTAAAAAAATGATTCTTTTGGCTTTGATACCAATTGTTATCCCAGTTTAATCTAGTTGGTAAATAATTAATCAAGTAATCAAGCAACACAATAATAATCAAGAGATATATAAATCAGAATAACATACCAATCCCTTGAATAAACAGTTAAACCTTGTGTGTTCTTGATACCCTTGAGTACAGAGAAAATACGGCTAACTATTTAGAAAATTATCAAAGTTCTTTCAAGGTTAACCCTAAATTTAAACTAAACAAAACTTTAAATACCTAGGCTAAAAGGCCTAATGGGCTTGGGCCCAATAGTTAACAACTATTGACTTATTACACAACAAACCCTCTAAATAACTTTGATACAATTGCAGTTTAAACCCTGAACTTTAACTTTAATCTTGAATACAATTATTTGATCCAACATAAAGCGAATCTTCAGATATCTGAAAGGAACTCCTAACCTCGGTCTTTGGTATCCCAAATACTCAGGGTTTGATCTAATTGGATATTCAGATAGTGATTTTGCAGGTTGTAAACTAGATAGAAAGAGCACCACTGGTGGATGTCAACTCCTAGGAGGAAAGCTGGTAAGTTGGACAAGCAAAAAGCAAAATTCAGTGTCCACTTCCACAGCTGAAGCTGAATACGTAGCTGCTGGAAGTTGTTGTGCTCAAGTCTTATGGATGACAAATCAACTATTAGACTATGACCTTCAGCTATCCAAAATTCCAATCAATTGCGACAACACTAGTGCTATCGCTATAGCAAATAATCCAGTGCTACATTCAAAGAAAAAACACATAGAAATCGAATATCATTTTATCATAGATCATGTGATGAATGGTGATATTGAACTTCACTTTATCCCCACTGACTATCAGTTAGCTGATCTATTCACCAAACCTCTTGATGAGACAAGGTTCAACTTTCTCATCAGTGAGCTTGGAATGCTGAATCTTGAAGAGTAATTTCACTTCTTTCACGCATTATGTCAGTAAGTATAAGTTCCCCTTTATCACTTTAATCACTGAATAAATGTCTGATTCTTAGGTATGTTCTCTCACTCTCATTCATTGAATGTGAATTCAGTAAGACAGTTTTTCAAAATCAAGACTTTAATCACTAATTTTTCTTCAAATGATTAAAATCTTTTTGCTAAACAAAATCTATCACTGACATTTATCATCAGTGATTCTTTTTAAAAGAAAATCAATCACTGACTTTTATTAGAGGTTCTTTCGAAAAAAACCTATCTCTGACTTTTCATCAGGGATAATTTCAAAAAGGACAAATGAAACGTTTTTTCTCTCTCCTATGACGTCATTTGAACCGACAATCCACGACATGCCTTTTTCTCTAACACGTTCGTTCGTTGCGCTTCTATCCAATCAACTTCGTAAAACGTGTCCATATCATGATGAGCATTTGTTTTCCCGACTCACTCATTTTCTTTCATTCTCTCCTCATATAAAAAGAATGTTTTTTTCAATTCTTATCTTTTTACGCTTTCTGCAAAACCTCTCAAGCAAGAAAAACTCTCAAGGCATTCAAGCAAACAAAAACTCATTCATATCTTTGGATCTTCATTTTCTCCAGATCAACAAGTTTTTGTTTCATTAATCTTCTTATCTTATTCTTAACATTCTTCATATTTCTTTATAATGGATTTTTCAGAAACATTAAAATCATTTTTTTGATTTTAACTTGTTTAAGAACTTTTGGTTTTCTTCATGTTCTTTATTCTTCACAAAGAACATTGATTTAATCTGAAAATAACTGGTAAAAACTTTATTTATTTTTACACTCTAAACCTTTCCTTCTATTCTATTCTCCTTTCTGTTGATCCAAACTCTCTCAGTGATTTGATAACGACCCTCTTCTATATTTAGTGAAAATTACGTTTTAATATGTATTAGTGTTTCACCATCAGCGATCAGACTGAGTCTGTTCAGTTATAGCTGATAGTCTTTCTTATAAACATTTCTATTTATTAGTGTTTCACTATCAGTTATTAGACTGAGTCTGTTCAGTTATCGCTGATAGTTTCTGAAGTAAACAGCTAACGTAATCCCTGATAACAAGTCTCGCGTCAACATATGTTCATAGATGAATCGAAGACGAAGCTGCTGAACAAAGAGAAGTCTACTAGTGACCTGATGCGGATATCAGTGAAGCAAAGACAACTCTACATATACGCGAAGGAACATGAGGAAAATCTTCAGCGATAGATGAACCTCTTTATCTCTGAAAGAAGAGATACTCAGCGATCAATCGATCACAAAGCTTATGCCCCAAGTTTCTTTTGTCTATCCTTGCACAAACTAGTACTATGTGTCAGAACGGACATGTCTCTGCCACAATTCGTACAACACCTCTGTCAACTACACTGTTCATTGCCCGACCGAAAGCATGTCTCTCAAAAGTCAGACTCTCAAATCCAATCAGTGAACACCACGTGTAAAGTGCCCTATCATGCATTTAATGCATAGGGTATAAATAGGAAGATCACCCTTCATCTTCAGGTGCTCAATCCTTGAACCCCATATAGAAACCCTTGTTTTCTATATCTCTTAATCCCTCATTCTCTTAATTTCTTGTGCAACCATCTTAGTGTTTCTTAAGTTTGTTTAGATTAAGTCTGTCTTAATCTTATTCCGCAACAAACTTCTAAATTGTATTTGATTTATCAATAAACAATTTATTAAACTTTAAATTTCTGTGTTTGTATTCAACCCCCCCCCCCTTCTACAAACTTGTTAAGCACCTTCGGGACCAACACTTTCTATATTCAGAGATGGCCCAAGCTACACTCATTGCCTCCAAAAATATCAAATTCGCTATCACTGAACCTGAGGTTTCAAAGAACAACCATCTCGCAAGGTTGGACTTTGAAGTTGCCAAATACCCACACCTGGTGGATGCAACTGCATTTTTGAAGCAGTCCTGCTTAGCCTACGCTTTAAACGTGGATCCCAAACCATCCAAGACTCTTCTCCAACAGTTCTGGTTCACCGCTGATGAAACCACCATCACCAACAAGAAGGGTGACGTGGTTCCTGCTATCTCCTTCTCAACTGAACTAGGATCAGGCATGCTCACTGCCTATGGCCTCAGAAAGGAACTTCACCTCCCTGAGAAGATGAAACATGGTTTCGATGCCCTCCCCACTGACGCTTAACTCATCCAATTCTTGGATGACATGGAGTACTGCTGGGATAACAAGCCCCGCTCCACCATCCCCAACAAGTTCCTGACGAAGTTTCAAAAGGCAAACATGCCTTCGCAGGTCAACTACATCTTCTCACACATCATTCAAAGCATGAGTGGGAAGATTGGCTCACTGGATCAAGCTAGTAAAGTTCAGCTCCAGATGGGCTATTCAGTCATTGATGGCAAGCATTTCGACTACGCAGGCGCTATCTTTGACGATCTTAAGTCAAAGATAGAGAAGACAGAGAGGGATCCCAAGATACCTTATGTATGCTTTATCTGTGCGTACCTAAAGTTTCTGTACGCTGACAAGTACCCAACTTCTCAAGATGGTATTTTTTCAGAGGTTGGTCAACGATCACTGGAGGTCAAGCCGGTCGCAAATGAGGTAAGTCTCTCAACTCTATGCACTCGTCTCTCTCTCCACTCTTTGCTTTCAGCAGCCACGCAGGAGATTCCTTCTTCTGCAATCCCTGCCGCTACCACCACTCAAAAACGACCATCAACTAGTCTTCCTTGTCCTTCTAAGAAGGCCAAAAAGACTAAGGAGACCACCCCTAGTGGTTCAATGCCTGAAGTAGTTTCTCAACAAACTACTTTGGATGCTTTTGTGGGTATCTCCTCCACAACTTCAGCAGCCATCACATCAACCGTGCCAGCGATTACCATCGCTGCCACTACAAAAGTGACGCCACCTATCACCTCAGTTCTTCAACAACAACCTGAGGTAATTTCCACTATGTCAGGATCGAATTCTTAACAAGAATAAATACTCAGAAACAATATCAAAGAAGTTTGCGGAATAACACTTTGATATTCAATGTAACAGTAACCAAACAGTGTATATGATCAATAACTTGTAAACTTGTATTGAATACTTGAAGTTACAAGATTAAACACACAACCTCAATATTGATGAACAGGCTCACCAATACGAATTCTACTTCTCTAGAATTAGGATCTATGCCTTGAGGTTGATTTCTCTCTTGAACAAAACTTAGAATTAATTAATTTTAAACTATTCTATACATTCTATACATATACTGAATCAAAAGATAATTACAATAAATAAACATATCTTCAGTATATCTTCCATCATTATCTTCAAGCCTTCCATGAATATTTTTATTCTTTCCAGCTGTCATCCTTTTCATTCGGATCTTTAAGTCATAAGCAGTACTAACTATGTCCAGCAGCATTAATTTCTTCAAGCAGCATTAACTACTTAGCAGCACTAACCACTAACAGTACTAACTAGCTAAGAAGTACTAACTTTGTTCAAGCAGCACTAACTTTGACTAGCAGTATTAATTCTACTAGCAGTAGTAATACTCAGCAGTATTATCCTTGAAGTCTTCTAGCAGTAGTAACTCTGAACTAGCAGTATTAACCATACTTGGTGAATTCTTCAGTTCCCAACAATCTCCCCCTAACTTGACTTTTTAGGAAAAGAAGTCAAGTTCTTCAGAATTGATCTTCAAGATGCTTTCAACACTTCAGTTTACACCCCTAGATTAGGATCCAAACCCAAGCTTTGATTTATAATCCTGCTAACTACAACCTTTGCCATTTCTGAATCTTTTGAACAAATAAGCTTGGCATTCAACATTGCTTGTAGTTTACCCTTGCTATGCTCATATATCTTGTCCACCAAGTAGTACTCATGATATGCTCCATTCACAGTGATGACATAGACCCCACATCTTTCAAAGATCTTCCAGTTTTCTATCCTTAGGAATTTATTCTCCAGATGCAAATCCCTGATCACATGTTGAACTTTACTAGGTTCAAACATCATGCACAAGTACTCCATAGCTAGTCTGATTAAGTTTCTTTCTTCTCCTGTCAGCTCCTTTTCATACAATCTCATTCCAACTTTAAACATCTCTTCTAAATCTGATCTTGTACAACTTCTGATGAAACTTCCCCAAGTAGGATACACCTCATATATATCCCCTAGCCTCTTAATCCTAAAGAATTTCTTTCTTTGATCTTCTAGGATGTCCCAAAAGATGATTTCAGGAGCTTGGATAGAGATGGGATCTGCTTGTATTGGATCATCATTTGTTAATGTCATGAATAATTCAATCTGCTCATTAGAATGCTTGTTTGATGATTCGGAGTTCTGAGTTGGTTCTGCTGAAGGTGTAACAGGAGGTTCTGCTTCAGATTCTGCTCTTTCTTCAATTCTTTGTCTTTTGGACTGCATCTTGGAGGCTATAGACTTTACTCTCTTTGACGACTTTGCTTTAACCTCAACATTCTCTTGTTCTTCTTTCTTTTTCTTTAGCTTTATCCTTTGAAGGTGTGGTCTCCTCAGGGAATGGTTGTTGGATATTGAGATCATGTCTCTCTTTCATCCTTCTTTCTGCTTCTTCCCTTTGAGAGAAATCCCCTTGGAGCTTTGCCATTTCCTTCCTGTAGAGCTCCTCAACTTGACTGTATGCCATGTTGGTGAACATCTCCCCCTTGACTCCAATTGCACCTTTCAGAAAATTTATCATCTTTCTTCTTTCCTGATTAGCCAAAAAGGTCTTGGAGGGTTGTCTTTTCTGCTTCATCACTGGCATCTTTGGAAGTTTCTTGGCCTGAGCTGCTATCTGAGCTGCTTCTTTTAAGCTCTTTTGGTATTCTGCATTTAACTTCTTGGCCATAATCTTTGCAAGTTCTCTATCCTTTTCTGTTTGCAACTGTTCCTCCTTCTCCATTTGGTCTTGAAGCTGCTTTGTTATTGCCTCATCCATCTCAATCTGAGACTTCTTCTTTGCAGCTTTTTCAGCTTCAACCATCTTCTTCTTTCCTTTTCCCTTTGACTCCTTTGCCTTTTCTTTTTCCTTCTGTTGAATTTCTCCTTCATTGATGACTACTCCCTTAGCCTTTTGAGTAGCCTTAGGAGTATCATTCTTGGCTTTTACCAAGGTTTCAGCTATTTCCAATTCTTCAACAGATAGCTCTGTTACTGCTGCTACCTGTTCTGTTACTACTGCTGCTTGAGCATTATCTGTTTCCATTGCTTGTGCTTCTGTTTCTGCAGCTTTCTCCCCCTTAACATCAAACCCCATCTCAGAAATACTCTCCTTTTCTGCTTCAGCCTCTGAATTATCCCCCTTGTTGAAAGCATCATTAGCAGATTTCCTCTTCTTCAAAACAAATTGCCTTCTCCTCTTCTTTTGCACCAATCTTGTGATCATTTTCTTCAATTTGGTAATCTGTACTTGTTGTGACAGTATTACCAGCTTCATCTCTTCAATCTCTTTCCCTTGTTTGATGACATCCATATTGATGTTGCCCATTGTCTCCATCAATTCATCATAGTCATATCTGTCCTCACCTTCTCCAGGAGTATTACCCCCTATTGAAGGATCATGGGATCTTTTATTAGTGGATGTCTTCTGCCTAGCAGAAGCACTATCTACCCCCGTGGTTTCTTGGCACCTGGGACCTTTGAATGATTGCTCATTCAAAGTTGCCATGAGGGAGGTCTTATTGATGTTACCACTGTCCTCCTCTGTGCTAGCAGGAGTAGTGGCAGCCTCAGCACCCATATGCTCTTCCTCCTCCTCAGAGAGCACCTCCTTGGGGTTGGGAGACACCCCTTTGGTTTCCCTATTGATATTCCCTAGAGGAGATTTCTCCCTTAGAGGGCTTAAAGGCTTGGGGGTTGATGGTACAAGAAGGGAAGGAGCCTTCTTTACCTGTTTCCTCTTGTATGTTTGGGTGATTGGTGAGGTTGGTTTTTCAAGAAGGGACTGGGGAATGGATTTAGAGTGGGAAGATTGGGATTGGCTAGCAGTAGGTTGGTCTAATG
This sequence comes from Arctium lappa, assembly GCA_023525745.1. Lineage (NCBI taxonomy): Eukaryota > Viridiplantae > Streptophyta > Magnoliopsida > Asterales > Asteraceae > Arctium > Arctium lappa. The sequence continues at coordinate 99,792,821 of CM042050.1, forward strand.
GGGGCATTGACCCTGCTACCATACCTTCATTGGTTTGGGACACCACCATCATTGTAGAGAACAATGGGGTGTCTACTCCTTCCGAGTCCCCAGCAGATCTTCTCATATTTGAGAAAACCTTGCCTTTGGGGGGTTTAGGTACATATACTCCAACAGGATGAGGTATATCCGTCAATTCATGAGTAATAACTTCTTGGACAAACCTGGGGTACATAAAGAAGCTCTTTTTGTTTCCCATGTTTGAGACAAGATCACTAAAAATCATTTTAGAAAAGTTGTACTTTCTGGCAGTGGCCAAGCACACCAAAGCATAAGCAATGGTGCTGCTGAACTCACTCCATCCAGTAGTCTTTTTGGAGATACAGTGCATAAGGGTATGGACAAAGAAACGCCATTGGGGTGAAAATTTGGCTTTTGAGAACTTGAACACACCCAATGGGCCTCCATATCCCATTCTTGTAAGAGAAGAGAATAGTTCATCATTTGGGATAGAAGTTATACCAGAGGCATCGTCTAGACATAGACTGATGCGAATAACTTCTTCAGTAACTGTCAAGGGTTTGTCACACACCCTTGTCTTGATCATTTGCACACCATTCTCAGTAATAATGGTGGCATTTGCCCAGAATTGCCTTTGATGCTCGATATAGATTGTAGGTGATACAGTAAGAGCATGGGCAATATGGCTTGACTTGAGGAAATCCACAATCTGGTGGAACCCAGCGACCTGTTTGGGCTTCTGTAGCATCGCGATTTCATTGTGTTCATCTATGAATGCCATTGATGCCATTAATTTTGGAAACTTCTTGCCTGAGAACTTTGAACTTGAGAGAAAGAGGGTTTAGAGTGCAAGAGAATAGTATGCAAAGAGTCGTTATGAATTTTTTAGGCGGGGAAAGAGTATTTATAGTATTCGGATTATAAGCAGTATTAACCTAGAGCAGTATTAACTGAGAGCAGTATTAACTACTAGCAGTATTAACTGAAAGCAGTATTAACCACTAGCAGTATTAACTGAGAGCAGTATTAACTACTAGCAGTATTAACTGAAAGCAGTATTAACCACTAGCAGTATTAACTGAGAGCAGTATTAACTGAGATCAGTATTAACTACTAGCAGTATTAACTGAAAGCAGTATTAACCACTAGCAGTATTAACTGAGAGCAGTATTAACTACTAGCAGTATTAACCGCTAGCAGTATTAACTACTGGCAGTATTAACTGAGTGCGGTATTAACCACTAGTAGTATTAACCGCTAGCAGTATTAACTACTGGCAGTATTAACTGAGTGCGGTATTAACCACTAGCAGTATTAACTACTAGCAGTATTAACTATACTTGCACCTTTTAAGCTTGTTCTGCCCATAACCTTTCATTTATACCTCATACTTTTATTCCATCTCTTCATTTTCCATCATTCTTTAACTACTTGTCTTACCTTTGAGCTTACCTCCATCTGGAGTATCATACAAAGAGCAACATGTCCTCCATCAAACCTTTTGAAGCTTTGAAGGCAGTCCATGTTACTTGATATGTGCCAAGAGCAACCACTATCTACATGCCAAATGCTCTTCCTCTTGAGCTGTTGGTTGCCCTGCACACTTGATAAATCAGTTAGTCTTGGATGGAACCCAAGCCAAAGTGGTATTGGGTTGTCCTTTCTCATTTATATAATCTGTCAGTTTGGTCTGGATGAGTTGTTTAGGAATCTCATGGCTGGAATACTTTGTTAAGATTATAGGCTTTGCAACATTAATACTAGTAGAAGCACTATCCTTGTTGGTAGTAGTATTGGTTGCAGCAGCACTATTTCTGTTAGCAGTACTATCTGGGATAGCAGTACTAACAGGTTTCTTTACAATTGGAACCCAAACTTGAACAAAGTTGTTTGCTTTCTTTGTCTTTAAATTACTCCTTGGCTTATTTGGAGTATTTTTCTTTGGTTTAGCAAACTTTTTCTGAGCATGTGATCTTATAGGTGCTCTGTTCTCAGCCATATGATTCCTTCTCTGATTCCTATAACCAAAAGAGTTTTGTGGTTGTCTTTGAGAAGTGACTCTTTGGTTAATAGGGTTGAAATAACAGTGTTTGGCAAGATGATTCAATTTGCCACAGATAAAACAAGGTTTTGGTCTATTGATTTTACTCAAATCAACCCCTTGTTTTTGTGCCCACTGATTATTCCAGTTTCTCTGATTTCCCCTTGGTTTATCATGTTTTTGGGGCTCAAATTTATTGTTATTTTCAAGTTTATTGCAAGAACACTGTTTACAAGGGACAGGATTCACAACTGTGGTTTGCTTATAATGGACCTTCTCAGACTTTCCCTCAGTCTTTTCTATGTCCTTAGACTTGATCCAAGCCTTTCCACATCCCTCATTGGTGATAATGTTATTTTCTAGAGGAATCTCACCAATCACAGTGTTCTCCTTACTCTTTTCACTAGAGTTCTCTTCTTCAGAGTCTGTTTCAACCACCACTTTGTCTAATGGATCTACCTTAGTGCCTTCATCAGACAATTCCTTCCTATTCTTGGTCTCTAGCAAGTCTGATATAGGAGGAATGTAGTTGTTGTTGTATGGTGGTGGTGTGGTGTTATAGCCTATTCCCCTTCTGAGTTTGTCATGGATTTGAGTTTGGAGCAAGGAGTCCATTGCTTTAGAGGCATTGGAAAATTTTTCAATATCTAGCTTGGCTTTCTCAAACTCACTCTTTATCTTTTCATTCTCCTCTTTAGACTTTTTCAGCTGAAGTTCTAGGTCATTCTTCTCCCACTTCCAGTAATTTGTATCATAAGAATGTTGAAGTTCATTGGCTTGGAAAACTTTAATCTGTTCCTCAAAACTCTCAACAATTCTTACATAGTCTTTTATATCTCTCTCTAATCTTTTAAGGTCATCACTCATTGTCTGGTTGTGATCCCTGTACCTTTTAACAGTTTCCATACAAGTTTTAGAGCAAAGATTAGACATTACCTCTGTGGGGATTTCTGTGCTTGAAGAATCTGAAACTTTAGCCATTGATGATTTCTGATTTCAAGGAAGAATGATGATTGCAGGTTTCTGAGAATACTTGCTCTGATACCACTTGTCAGGATCGAATTCTTAACAAAAATAAATACTCAGAAACAATATCAAAGAAGTTTGCGGAATAACACTTTGATATTCAATGTAACAGTAACCAAACAGTGTATATGATCAATAACTTGTAAACTTGTATTGAATACTTGAAGTTACAAGATTAAACACACAACCTCAATATTGATGAACAGGCTCACCAATACGAATTCTACTTCTCTAGAATTAGGATCTATGCCTTGAGGTTGATTTCTCTCTTGAACAAAACTTAGAATTAATTAATTTTAAACTATTCTATACATTCTATACATATACTGAATCAAAAGATAATTACAATAAATAAACATATCTTCAGTATATCTTCCATCATTATCTTCAAGCCTTCCATGAATATTTTTATTCTTTCCAGCTGTCATCCTTTTCATTCGGATCTTTAAGTCATAAGCAGTACTAACTATGTCCAGCAGCATTAATTTCTTCAAGCAGCATTAACTACTTAGCAACACTAACCACTAGCAGTACTAACTAGCTAAGCAGTACTAACTTTGTTCAAGCAGCACTAACTTTGACTAGCAGTATTAATTCTACTAGCAGTAGTAATACTCAGCAGTATTATCCTTGAAGTCTTCTAGCAGTAGTAACTCTAAACTAGCAGTATTAACCATACTTGGTGAATTCTTCAGTTCCCAACACACTATCCCAACTTCTTTTATCCCCATTACTCGTCCTCATATTTCTTTGGTCTCTAACCCTCCATCTCTTTCTACGCAACCTCAGCTTGCACCTATAGGACCTGATAATCAAACGCTTGAAGAATCTATGCATTTCTACAATATGTTTGAAAACTCAGGTACTCCTATAACCCTAAACACCACTCTCATATCTCCATATAAGCCTGAGCATCGATGTGCTCATTCGCTAACTTTACTTGTAGGTCCTACTTTGGCTACTGTTGATGCTCACATCAACACACTTGCTGAGAAGGTGGAGTGTCTTACCACCTCTGTCAACGCATCCACTGGTGCTGTTAATCTCGTTGGTGAGGAACTCAAGAGGTTGACTGATGCCTCCTCCTACAAAGTCGATTCTTCTCAGCTATCAACTGTTCAAGAGGACATCATCATGATCAAGGACGACCTGGTCAGAACTCAACAACAGGTCACTCTTATTTAGAGATCACAGAACTCCCTTAGAGATGACTTCATAGATCCCTCTCTCAAGGTTGATTCCTGCACCTCCATGCTTCAGCAAGCACTTCTGAAGTTGACTGAACCAGCTCCGATGCAAACACCTCCCTTTACAGAGAATGATCGCACATCTCTGAACATAGCCATTGAATTCATTCATCAGGCTACTTAAGACATTTTTTGTCATTGATGGTCGGCTTGAGCATTTGGAGGCTGAAGTCCGCTATTTGGCAACTGCAAATGCTACTCCTTCAACTGCTGATATCCCCAAAGATGATAATGACAAAAAGGGGGAGAAAGATCTTCATGAAGATAATACGGAAAAAGCTACTGCTGATGTCCAGACGGAAGAACCTCCCTCTCATGTTGAGGGGGAGAAGGTTGCTGACAAAACTCCTCCCTCTACTTCTCTCGTTCAAATTCTAGATGAAGAAGAAGAGGAAGAGGATGAAGAAGATGATGAAAAACTTGATCTTCAAGATCAAGGGAAAGAGCAACAAGCTGACGACGACGATGAAGAGGACCAATCTCTTTGGTTCTCAACAGCAAACGTCTCTTCAGCGACAACTTCGAAAGAAGTTGTCTCGGCAGGGGGAGAAGTGGAACTTATTCAGGTGCTCCTTCCCAAGGCAAGCAGAAGGGTATAGCTGCCGAGGAAAACCTGAACACAGTTTCATAATCTGAGGGGGAGCATCCTTCTCAGGTATGTCTTTCTATTATACTCATATCCTTCTATACCTCTCCCACCCCTGTTTATTTCTAAGCCTTTATCTTTCTCCTTCCTAAAAATAAACACTAACTCCTTTTTCACTTCTTGTCCAGAGAGTTCTCTCCCCTGCTTAAGGGAAATGAACTCCAAATAATCCCAGCTTCTACAGCTGAAGAACAAATAATCCCAATCTCATTCAGTGAGATTGATGAACAAGAGGAAGAAGAAGAAGCCCTGATCCATCCAGGAAGGCCCTCTAGACAAGCTCATTGGTCAGAGGAAGAACTGAACAGAAGAACAGAGATGATATCTCATCTAGAGAGTCAACGGCTTAATATCCCTCTTCAAACTCCATCTATAGAGCTCGACTTCCTGACTGAAGCTGAAATTTAAGAATATGTCAGAGTTGTGAAACTGATCGTTGAATGCCAAAAAGATGCTTCTCTAGCTCTCAAGGTTCAGTCTTCTCAAGTCAAATACAAGAAGCTAAAGAAAAATCTAGTAGAAGTTCAGGCTGCTCTACTTAAAGAAATTGAAGAGGAGCGGTCAAAAGAAAAGGAGGTCAGAGATAAAAAAAACTTGAATGGTGTAAACAAAAAATCGATTATCGCTCTGACCCGATGAATATTATAGCCGTTGTCATCTATGGAAGAAAGAAGAAGGACCGAACTTCTGTAACAATGGAGATAACCATAGAGGATGGAAGCTCAAAGGCAATGTTCGTTTCAAGACTTGAAATCTTCGGTTAAATGCAATGGTTAGAGTTAAAGGATGCACTGAAGAAATCAAAGTCCACCTACATAAGTTATGTTGAAGGGATCATTGATGCTCTCATCAATAGAGTCGTTGATGTATTAAAGGTGTCATCTGCTCTTCCTTCTAAGCCAAGGCAAATCAAAAGAAAGTCTGCCTCATCCTCCTCTGAGAATGTCACTTATATCAGAAACGACACCTCCATCAAATTCTCAAAGGAAGCATTGTTTGGTCCTCCTCCTGATCTCTCAGTTCTAGATCTATCCCTGCCTCCTGGTAGACCATATATTCTTGGGCAAGTACTTAATTATCCTTTTGGAATCTTCTTCAGAGATGATGAGGAACAACTCAGATTCCAAAGAGTCTCTGAAATCCCTATATGTCCTCTTAGTCATCTCAAGGATCTCTTATGCTTATGGTATGACTTCTCTCCTCTAGTTGAATCAATCAAGACAATCATTAGTCAAGAATCTTCAGATCAAAGACAAATAGGAGAAGAAATACCTGACTATATGATCAATACTCCAAAGTCCTCTCTAGATAGCTGATAGATTAGTTTCTTAATTCTTGTAATCTATTAGTTAGACTTACAGTAGTTAGTTCTTCACTTGTACTTTATATTTTCATATCTTGTAATTCTTTCTTTGAATTAATGAAACTTTCAGTGAAGTACTTAACCCTATCAGTACTGTAAAAGTTCCCTCAAAATAGTAGTTGGGACATGTATGTTATGAGTCCTTATTATTCCTGGAGGCGCGAATCGATGGTGCATCTTTCGAACATGTGGGGATCGGCAGGTCAGAAACTCTTCACAAAACCTCTTGGAACAAATAATAGTTAAAGGTTTGGAGATCAGGTAATTCGCCCAAGTTTTTCAGGTGAAAGACTTTGGGAAGAATTGTTATTGCCTAATAAGGTGGTGGAACCACTTCTCGTAACCCTGCTATGTGTGTGTGAGGATGCGTTGCGAAGTAAAAGGGGTGTGGTACCCCTTGACCAATGTTTGCTCGTTGGTAAGGATTCCTAGTAAGAACGAGATAAAATTTTTTAGGCGTAGGAGCCAAATTCTGGGTGTGGCACGTTTTTGGTAAATTTGGATTCGTTAGTAATGCCCCATGCCCCATGGAGTTTTGGGGATTTCGGGTCAAGATTTCGAGCACGAAATCATTTTTAAGGTGAGGAGGATTATAACACCCAAAAAATTCGTGTAAGGTTTACTGGCGTGTCATGCCTCACCTTCATAATCTCTTGTATCTCGAGCCCAAATCTCAGTCTAGAACTCCTAATTGATCCTAACCCCTTAAGCTTGGTCTCGTATGTGTCGAATCAAAGGAAAACAGGGTGGGTCGTGCTTGGCGCTAGAGTTCCACGCGACTATGACAAATGGCATAGCCGCTGGTCACAATTGCGGAGGGTTTAGGGGTCGCGGTACATGTCAAACGACTGTGACTGTGATATTGCCAGTGGCCCAATCGTGTTTCACTATCACTTAAATGGTACCGAACGGAGAGTGGAGCTCGCGAATATGACCCGGGACAATGCCATTGGCACTGTGGTCGGGCATTGTCGCCCACGGGGTTCTGTCGGTATAAAATCCACTTTTTCACCCAATTAATATCATTTTCTTCCCCGACTCATTTTAGATCCGATTTGTAGAGCCTCTTAGGCAATTTTCACTACATAAATTCCTCTCGTCCTTCTTTGTCAACCTAGGGTTTGTTGAGATCAATTGTGGATCACCAAGAACTTAAGCTTGTGGTTTCAAGTGTTGTGACTAAGGCAATCCTTCCATCATCACCTAAAATCTAGGGTTTTGATATTTCCTTTCCTCTCTCATTTTTTTGGTACCTGATGTAACTATGTAAGCATTTGTGTCTAAGGATCTTGGTTGAGAGTTTGGAGCTAAGGATCTAGAAGGTTTCAAGCCTTCCTTCAAGGAGCTCAAGTTGTGTTGGTAAAACCTAGATTTAGTCTAAATCTAGTGAGGTGAGTTCTAGTTGCTTTACAAAACTATATATATGTCAAAATATAAATGTTTTGAGTTTTAAACATATAAGTATGTGTTCACTTCATATTTCATGAGTTTGATGATTTTGGGTATTTTGAACTTATTGAGTTATTAAATGATTATGAAATATTTATAACGTGTTGTGGGACATTTTGGTCAACAAAAAGAATGGTGGTTCACTAGTAAACATTTTATTGGATTTGAAGGATTGAGTACTCATTTCATTGGTTATCTAATGAGTGTAAATTGGGTCACACATAGGTTTGAATGGAAAGATTTAAGAGTCAAAGGTTTATGGACAAGTATTTTGGTTAGATTCGTTTTTTGGGTTTTGCCTAACTACGAGTTTTGAATATTGGGACTTTAAACCGATTTGATGTTAAAAGTGTGAATTATTGGAAACGTCATCCTATGACCTTATATATAAACTTGTTAAGCACCTTCGGGACCAACAAGTGGTATTAGAGCAGTTTGTTTAATCTAATAAACAAGATCTTGTTGTATACTCTTCCTTGCTATTCTAAAATGGCACTAAACACAAACACAAACTACTATGATGATGGTTCACTTTCTAAACCTCCTCGATTTAGCAGAGATAACTTTTCTTTATGGAAAAATCGAATGATGCTATTTCTTGAAGGTGCGGATCCTACTATACCTGAATATATAGAAAATGGACCCTATGAACCTGTAAGAATTATAGTTGCGGTTCCCGCTACTGCCACCACTGAAGTTGTCCCTGAACGCTATGTCGTTAAGGAAATAAGACAGTGGAGTGATGAAGATAAAAAGAAGGTAGGCATAGATGCAAGAGCAAAGACCATTATCTCAATGGCTCTGCCTGATGAAGTTTTCTATTCCATCATGCATCTGAAAACTTCTAAAGAAATGTGGGAAACAATATGTGTTCAATATGAGGGCACCACTAAAATCCAAGACACTCGAAAGATTAACTTGGTAAGACAGTATGAAAGTTTTATTGCTGGTAAGAATGAATCTCTTTCCGACGTTCATCAGCGGTTTAACTACCTAATCATTGACCTAAGAACTATTGGTAGGACCTATTCTAATTCTGAGGTCCTAACAAAATTCTTGGAATGTCTTCCTGAAAGCTGGGACAGTTATTCAATATGTCTTAAGCTGACAAAAGACTTAAATTCTCTCTCTTTAAGCACTTTGTATGGAATATTGCTCAACTATGAGCAATCGAATCTTTTGAAGATGAATCTTGTAAAAGATTCTAAAGAATCCAAAAGCACTCCTGTTGCTTTAGTCTCTTCAGAGATAATTCCATCTCAGAGATCTACTCTCACCATCACTGAGTTAGATTCTGAATCTGAGGATCTATCAGACCCTAATCTTTCAGAGTTTAATGAGTCCTTAGCACTCTTGACAAACTCTTTTAAGAGATTTGCAAGAAAGAGCAACTTCCGAAGAAGCAAGTCTCTCTCTCTCACTGAAAAGCCAAAATCAACGCCTGTTGATAAAACTACTGCTACTTGCTATAACTGTGAAAAAATTGGACATTTTGCTAATGAGTGCAAGTCGAAAAAGGTCTTCAAACCTTCTACCTCAAGAACATCCAGTGATGACAAATACCAAAAGCTGAAGAACAAATATCAAAAGCTGAAAAACTATCAGCGAAAAGGTAAAGGTCTCATCGCTGAAGAACACGACTGGGCTGAATCAGAAGAATCAACTTCTGATGATGAAGAAGTCGCTAATCTTTGCCTCATGGCTGAGATTAAAGAAGAAGTGGAAGAACCATCTGAATCTTCTATGAGCTACATATCATCTCAGGTATCTATCTCTACTAATCCCTCTCTGCCTGAAGCTGAGAGAAGTCGCGTTGTCGATGTGCTGACGATCGATCTTTATAATGCTCTAAACGACAAAACTCTAGCTGAGAACAAAAATGTTCATTTAACTCAAGAGCTAGAGAAATGTCAAGAAAATATCAAAGAACTAACTCTTGTAGAAGAAAAGTTGAAAGATCAAGTCATTATAAACAAAATCATCATCATTGAACGCGAACAAGCCATTGCTGCTCTAAAAGCAGAAAAGGCTCATGTTGAAAAATGGTGAAAATCATCAACAAAGATCTCTGAGATAATAAATGCTCAAACTCCTGAAAGTGATAGAACCGGTCTTGGTTTTTGGAAACCACAAGATGAGATTAAAGAAGAAAGTTTCATGCTTAAATTCGGAACGTTTGTCAATTCTAACGCTGACACTTCTTTTAATAAATTTTATCCTTTTTCTTCTTCTTCAAATCCCATCCCTGAGGAAGTATCCAAAGGCTCTAAGTCTCTGGGTAAAGAAAAATTAATTTTTTATCCTCAGAAGACAACCAGGAAAGCAAAGCTGAAAGTTCCTTCTAAACCTTCAGCTAAGCAATCCTCTAGCTCTGTGATAGAAATTTTTGATCTCTGTCCTCCAAAGCTAAAGATTGACCTTAAACCCCCGAGATTTGAAGAAATGAAAATTCCTCCCAGATCTCATGAAAAAAGCCTTCTCGGACCTGGTCCTGCTCATCTTAAACTTACAACACCTTCTACTGGTCCTAAAACCATTTTCAAATACATAAAATGTTATCACTGTGGTTTTACTGACCATATTGCGAGCAAATTTCCAACTGCCACTAAAGCTGATAAAACAGCTAAAGTGAAGATAAATGCCTCTAAAGCTGAGAAGGTCACCAAAGTTGAAAAATCGACCAAGGTGAAGAATACCACTAAGGTTAAGAAATTAACCAAAGTAAAGATCACCACTGAAGTTGAATCTTCATCTGCTGAGAAGACTGTTGAACCTTCCTTATCCACTAACTCTGAAGGACCCATTGAAAAGTGGGTACCAAACAACGATTAATCTTCCTTATGTGTGCAGGGATCAAAGGGCATCTGGTATCTCGATAGTGGATGCTCTCGACATATGACTGGACAAAAAGACCTGCTCACTGAATACAAGGAAGAGAAAGGTCCCTCTGTGACCTTCGGTGGAAATGGAAAAGGATATACCTGAGGGTTTGGTGTCCTCAGCAATGGAACAACTACCTTTCGAAGAGTCGCTTATATATATATATATATATATATTGGGGAAAGATGTGAAATTTACGGATTAGGCCTTTGGCCATTTATAATTGAAGAAATCGTCTGTTTTGAGAAAAGATATTTAACGGTGTATATGGCAATGTTGTCTTTATCTAAATTCCAAATGTTTTATAATGTTCCTTAAGACTTGGTTGATACTCTAAGGAGTTTGGGACGATGTCTGGTTTAAATGGCTCAATGGAGCACTTTATGGAAAGGTAAATGTTGTACAAGCATTGGTTATTACATGTTAAATGCATTAGTTCACTGATTTGGAATCATGTAATGTTTAGACTGTAATTCAATGGATCAATAGGCATAAGAGTCGTTTGTTCATCATGGAGTCTTATTGTCCATGTTTGAGTCTAGTGAGTGGTCTTCGATTCATGTTTTATATGAGCTTGTGGTGGTACTCTTGGACAGCCGTATACGGAGCTAAGTCTTGTGGTGGTGCCCATGGTGAGCCGGATACGGAGACTTGTGACTTTTGTGGTGACACTCATCTAGAGGTCGAGTGGACTAGGGTCATTTGGGTATCGTGCGGTGGTTGCTCAATGGATCCGTATACGGGGATCCATGATCGTAGTAAATCCCGTGACCATTGATAAGTGGATTAACTTTGTGTTCCGACACATTCGATGGAACCACGTCTCCCCCGTCACCAGAAGGTATTATCTTGGGTATTCCCTTACCCGTACCTTCGGTGCTAAAACGGACCATTTTATTTATAATGAATAGTATTTTGACAAAATACCTTGTGGGTGCGTTTTGGGGAAAATCAGTAGTGAATATTTTTTGAAAGGGAACGTTCGGTATTGCAAATATTATGGCTTATGATCAAAGCCTTTTTATAACTAATATTTCAGGGATGGATGTTTTTAGAATAAAGTATTCTTTTTAAACGTTTTATGATTTATGTGATAAAACTGCTTTAACTCACTAGGTGTTAAGCCAAACACTTTTTCTTTTCGACATGTATATCAGGTTTTAGGTGGATCAGAGTGGCAAGTGGAGCTTGGTAGAGATTTCGGTAGGATGGCTCTAGAGACGACGTCTGTTTTTGGGAAGATAGCAGATTTGGTGGTTTTAGTAACACCCGACTAACTTCGTACCTATTTGTGGGATTAGAAAGTTCTATTATAACTTTGATACTTGTTGTAGTGTCACTTCCTTGTAAACGTTAGATATTTGTTATTTCATGCTACATATTTAAGGGGGTTTTGGAAATTTTATTTTGTCTGTTATTTTCCAATTTTAGGGGTGTTACAAGTTGGTATCAGAGCTCTAGTTTAAGTTAACTAGGTATTAATTTTAGATGCCTAGACTTAAGCTGAGACTTTAAGTATATTGGTTCATGGTGAGTAGAACTCTTAGCTGATAATGGGTCATAGTGGTCGACAGAAGTGCACTAGTTGAGAGTCGTGACTATGGGGACGAGGACTCTTATGTATATTATGTTCATAATTTCACTTAGCTACTGTTATTATGAATGTATTGTTACGTGAGTGTGCTTGACTCTACCATTATTGCAATACTTGATGTGGGTGGTAGTATGTCTTCGTTGTCAAATTTTGTGTGTTTATAACTCTTAACCTCATGTCTCGTGTGTGTTAGACAAGCATGGCAGATGCGCAGAGAGGAGTACAGGCACAAGAGGATGAGCATGGCATTAGCAGTGTAGTTCCAAGGCAAGTCGTTGGAGTCAACAATGTACCACCTCCTCCATTGCCGCCATCGTCTAATGATGGGTCGGAGCACGCACAGACAGTGAGCTTGAATCTTACGGATCCAAATGTTCAAGGGGTAGACCCTCATTGCGGATTGTTGACTAGCGTGGTCCAACTGATGAATTCGGCAATGGAACATCATGAATAAAGGTTAATGAAATTGTTGGAGGATAGAAATGCCAATGACCGGAGGCAGGAAGTAGTCTTCAGGCATGATGGGAGAGGTCCGAGCGACACCAGAAATTTAATCCTGGGGGTTGTTATCGTTGTTGCCATTATGGGACCTGCACGCACAAGGATTTCTTGTGCAGCAAGCCGCCAGAGTTTTCAGGAGCGGACGACCCGGTAGTGTGCATGAATTGGATCCAAGAAATGGAACAAGCGTTTGATGCTAATGAGTGTGAGGAAGGACAGAAAGTGAAATTTGCCTCTCGTTTGTTGAGGGGTTGAGCTCTTACATGGTGGAATGTTACCAAGTCCACCCATGGACCCGTTATCACCTCATCACTATCATGGGATGCTTTCAAAAGGAAGGTGTTGAATGAATACTTTAACGAAAGAGCGATCGACCGAATAGAGGAGGAATTCCGAGCCCTCAAGAAAGGAGACATGATTGTGAGAGAGTACTCCAACCTCTTCATGTAGAAACTGGATTTGGTGGGGCATGTCGTCCCAAGCAAGAAGGATAGGGTTCAGGCCTATCTAAATGGATTACCAGCTAGTATGAAGGCGATGGTTCGATGTTCCAAGACTTCCACTCTTCAGGAAGCGATAGAAGAATCGCAAGTTATGGAAGACGTTCAATCCCGGGGTGAAGAGGAAGAGGCAGAGTTTTCAGAAAAGAGGAAACTAGAGGACCGGTGGATTCCACCTCATGAATACCATAATTATGAAGAAGGGAAGAGAATTAGCCATTGCAGGAAGTCGAAGTGTTTTCGTGAGTGTTGAGCGAAGCATGCAGGGAGGTGTAACCCCAACCCTTTGATGTGTCTCAAGTGTGGAATGTTAGGCCATTCCCACTGGGATTGTTCCATCAAGGGCGCTATCTGTTTTGTGTGTAAAGAGACGGACCATGTCAAGAAGGACTGCCCTCGTGCAGGGATCAGTGAATGATCGGGAAGCGGGCATAGTGTACCCAGGTTGGAATGGCATATCGACAACGACAGGTGTGTTTCCCATTTGTTTTGTTCCATAAGATAGTTAGGCTGTCGTGTTCGAGTCTTTGTTAGAATGGTTTGCCGCTATCTGGTACCTGATGCTAGAGATCGATGTTATTAGCGTTTCTGGGAGCCTGTTGATCCAAACTCTCTCAGTGATTTGAGAAAGACCCTCTTCTATACTTAGTGAAAATTACGTTTATACAATATTTATTAGTGTTTCATCATCAGCGATCAGACTGACTCTCTGTTCAGTTATCACTGATGATCTTTCTTGTAAACATTTCTATGTATTAGTGTTTCACCATCAGCGCTTAAATACTAAATATGTTCAGTATCGTTGATTGTTTTGATGTAAACAGTTAAACATAATCCCAAAAGACAAGTTTCACGTCAACAGATGTTAATAGCTGAATCTAAGACGAAGCTGCTGAACAAAGACAAGTCTACTAGTGACCTGATGCGGATATTAGTGAAGCAAAGGCGACTCTACTCATATGCGAAAAAACCTGAGGAAAATCTTCAGTGATAGCTGAACTTCTTTGTATCTCTGAAGGAAGAGATATTCAGCAATTGATGATCACTTAGCTTATGCCTCAAGTCTCTTTTGTCTTTCCCTTGCACACCAAGTACGATGTGTCAGAACGAACATACCTCTGCTACAATTCGTACAACAACTCTGTCAACTACAATGTTCATGATACGGCCGAAAGCATGTCTCCTAAAGTCAGACCCTCTCTGCCAATCAAGGAAGGACACGTGTAAAGTGCCCTGTCATGCATTTAATGCATAGGGTATAAATAGAAAGATTACCTCTCCATATGAATGCGCTTCTAGACTTCATCTTTCTAAAATATAGAAACATTTGTTTTCTATACTCTCTAATCTCCCATTCTCTATATTCTTGTGCAACCATCTTAGTGTTTTCTTTAGTTTGTTTAGATTGAGTTTTACTTAATCTTATTCCGCAACAGACTTGTAAATTGTATTTGATTTATCAATAAACAATTTATTAAACTTTAAATTATGTGTTTGTATTCACCCCCCCCCTTCTACAAACTTGTTAAACACCTTCGAGACCAACAGAGCCCTAGAGGGCTGGTAAGGGGGGCTTTGGGTGTTAAGTCTTGTGGTCGAGGCTTGAATTGATGATAGGGAGAGAGTAGGAGTTTTAAGTGATAAGCTCCGGGATTGGTTACCGATCGATGTGGTTGTTTAGTTTGAAAACCCACATAAGAATTGTAAATCGAAGATTTTTGTAATCGGAGATATATAGTATCGGTGTTAGAGGAGGTTTCTTGAGACGAGTCGAGTGTCGGTTTGCTTAGAAAGGTCAAGAGAATGTTTCCACCCATAACCGTAGGATGATTCGTTAGCGAGCGGCCGCTAAGAATTTGGGATGTTGTCTGTAGAAGTTAATAAGGTAAGTGATAGATGGTAGTTGGCCATAGAGTGTAAGGAAGATCTCATTGAGCGAGGCTTTTAAGAGATAATGAATCCATGAGTTGGTCAACTCGAGGCTATCGTGAAATTGCAGACCCAACCAAATCCTAGACTTAAAATTTTGGCGTATTGTAAGGTAAGACACCCTCTATTATGATAATTTTGAATCAACCCTCAAATGGTGCCGATACTCGGTCGGGTATGACCAAGTAAATAGGTTGGAGTGAAGCCAATTAGGAGCCTTGTGGGACCTTCTAGACAAGGGATAGAACTAAATTGTAGATGTCGTAAGGATTGTGGAAATTTTGGAGGATTGTTAACTCTAAGAAAGGTTGGGAACCTTAGTGATCTCTTTGACGACTCATTTTTAGGATCTTGCCTTTATTTGATAATGATGTTATCTTTTTTTAGTGTGCTAGGTTTTCCTTGCATCTTTTTTGGGTGAGAGCTAAGTTGAGGTCAATGATGGTCTTAGGAATGATCTTAGAATTGTGAGAGGTATCCCTAGGTTTGGGTCCTCGTTAGAGAGTCTTGTGGCAAGAGCCATACGTAGGGTTGTTCTTAACCCGGGTTCTTAATTGGGGGTTCTAAGGGAATCTACCAGAAGGCGAGAATCGATGGTGCATCTTTCGAACATGTGGGGATCGGCAGGTCGACAACCCTTCACAAAACCTCGTGGAACAAGGATTTCTTGTGCAGCAAGCCACCAGATTTTCAGGAGCGGACGACCCGGTAGTGTGCATGAATTGGATCCAAGAAATGGAACAAGCGTTTGACGCTAACGAGTGTGAGGAAGCGCAGAAAGTGAAATTCGCCTCCCATTTGTGAGGGGTCGAGCTCTTACTTGGTGGAATGTTACCAAGTCCACCTATGGACCCGCTATCACCTCATCACTATCATGGGATTCTTTCAAAAGGAAGGTGTTGGATGAATATTGTAATGAAAGAGCGATCGAACGAATAGAGGAGGAATTCCGAGCCCTCAAAAAAGATGACATGACTGTGAGAGAGTACTCCAACCTCTTCATGGAGAAACTGGATTTGGTGGGGCATGTCGTCCCAAGCGGGAAGGATAGGGTTAAGGCCCATCTAAAGGGATTACCAGCTGGTATGTAGGCGATGGTCCGATGTTCCAAGGCTTCCACTCTTCGGGAAGGGATAAAAGAATCGCAATTTATGGAAGACGTTCATTCTCAGGGTGAAGAAGAAGAGGCAGAGTTTTCAGAAAAGAGGAAACGGGAGGACCGATGGAGTTTTTTGATGTCATATCGTAGGATATAATTTCTTAATAAAAAATTGTCTTATGTCATATTATATTTTTTTATGTTTTGTTGAGTATATGTTTATAAAAATGTACGGATCGTTTATTAAAATAAGATTTTTCTCATAGAAAAATACATATAGTCTGATCATTAGTTAATATTGATATAATTTTTTATTTATTAAATTATAAATTTAACATTATATTTGATTGGTTTTATAAATTTAACATTAATATATTAACAAATATAAAAAAATACATAATATAATTTATATTAAAATACAATAAAATATATTATATAATAAAAGTACAAATTTAACACAAATAAAAACATCATTATTCGTTTAAAAGTTCTTGAAGTTGATGTTGGTACAATCTCCTTTTTAATTCGGTCAATGTTGTTATATCCATTTCCATAGCATATTTCATGAGTACGAAAACTATCTCCAAAATCTTATACAAGAACGTAATAGGCAAGTCATTGTTTCATTCAGATTTGGTTGATGAGATTTGGCTAAGATTCGGAGAAGATGTACGTAAATACATTAAAACTGTACGAAACATTAAAAAATCTAATTCTTTTTAATACATAATTATAAGGATTCATAAACTAAATCAAAATCTTTAATTTAATTAATTTAATTAATTTAATTAATTTTATTTTACTTTATAATTATTATTCAACTAATAAATTATTTGGTATTAAGTTATAGTAAAAAGTGTTTAATTATAATTATGTTGTTATTTAATTAAAATATAGTTTGGTATGATGATGTCTCGCTTAAGAAATTGATTATAAATCATCGTAGTAGAGGATAACTTCTAGTGGAGGATAATTTCTAGATAATTTATAAAGCTTAGGTGACATTTTAGGAATTGTGTTAGAAATTGTATTGTAAAGGATGGTCTAAATAGCTAAAAAGTTATTCCATGAAAGTAGAGATGTACAAAATCCACGTCTTAACCGAGTCTAGTTAAGGATTTCGAAAGACTAATCGGTCCTACGGTCCATGTTAGGGGTGAGCATCAGAACTAGGTATCCGCTTTTGGAACCAGAACCGCTCCGGAACTGCCGGTTTTGGAACCAGAACCGATATGATTGGTTCTAGATCACACGATCAACTCCCATATTCACTTTCCATCCTCTGAATCTGAGACAGAGGATGTGGAAGAGGACAGAACGCTTGCAGATGCAACAAAGTGGCATCGAGGACAAAGCGGAAGTCCTTCCAGAGACAACAACAAGCCATCTTTGAATGAAGGCTCCTCAGAACTCGAGGACAAATTGGCAGCATGTGTTGTTGCCAAGTTACCCACATCTGATCTTCTCACTATATCAGAGTTCGAAAGATTCAGTGAAGAGACCAGAGGCTCCTTGAAAGAGCATAAATTTCACGGAATTGACGGCTTAGAGACCTCGGCCCTTGTCTTTGAAAATGCTAAACTCAAGGCAGAGGTTTCAACTCTGAAGACCCAACTCCTTGATTCTACCAATAGAATTCAGGAGTTGGAAAAGCAAGTCTGGGAGCAGACCACCGTTTCATCTCTGGAGATAGCAGCGCTGAAGGCACAAATTGTAGAACTCAGAAGCCACTAAACTACTTCACTATCTATCTCTGAGCTTTAAACAGAATTGCAGAATCTGAAGAACACTGTCTCTGACTCCACTTCTGAATTAAAATCCAATTCAGAGCAATTACGATCAGAGGTTCAGAATCTACGATCAGAGTTAATCACCAAACACTCAATGACTCTCTCTTCAGAACAAATGGCATCTATCTCTGAACTCATTAAGTCCGCAATCTCTGCATCCATTCCTCTAGCTGCACCAACTTCAGAGAATCCACCACCTCCTCCACGCACTGTAGAAAATCTGGTCACCAAGGCTGACCTAGCAGACTTCAGGGCAGGTGTAACACCCTCAAATTTGGTAAAAGCAACTAATTAAAAATCTCGATATAATATCAATTAAAGGACAAAACTTCCAGTTATACATCAATCTACATATACATCAATTCAAAAATTCTATAATTAACCACAATAATTATAAAACTGCAGTCTTATATACAGGGACGGGTGCTACTAAAACCAAATGATAGTCAATATCTCAAAATTGCGAAAGACTTCACCAAATACTTACACTTGTGAAAAAAAGAACTAAAGCACCTCTCTTCATAGTACTGCTAGAACCAAACCCCCAACTGGAAAACTGATACACATGCCGACAAATAAAAAGGTTAGGCTTAACGCCTAGTGATCTCAAGAGTTTTAACATATTTAAATTAATTTTTTAAAAAGAAATAATGCAATTAAAATCATAATCTTTCAAAATGATATGCTTCACTTATGAAAACGACTCACTTATCAATAATTATGCATTTTAAACGAAAAAGACATCGAGTTAATCGTTAACCAAAACAAACTGTTTTAAAGACTAAGATCCCAATATAAATCATTCTTTCGTAAACTTAGATTTAACCAAAAACTTGCTCAACATGAGAATATAAATCGACTCCCAATTTATGATAATGTAAATAACACCTCATATCCCAAAACACCCCAAACCACGGGCGGGGATTAAATACTCAACCTATAAAACATGGAATGAATTCATGTATGCAAAATGTCACCGAAAACAAATGTATAAAACACTCAGCCCAAAGACAACACCTTTCGGTGACGGGGGAAACCCGATTTCGTATAATGTGACGTGCACAAAGTAAGCCACGCATTACGTTAAATTGGTATTAAGTATCGATCTCAACATCTTTCAATATACACCCATAGATACTTGCACGGAGGACTTACACCATACCGAAGATGCCTAACCGCGCCGCAATGGGGAAAACTAGTGTTCCACCATTGGACAAATAATAAAAGTATCGAGCTCAACATCTTTCAGCATACACCCATAGATACTTGCATGAAGGACTTACAACCCAATCTGATGCCTAACGTGCCGCGCGAAGGACTTACAACCCAATCTGATGCCTAAGGTGTCGCGATGTGGAAACCAAGTCGTTCCAACATCAGACAAAATAACAAAAGTGCTCATGGATCCATAGCAGATGGGGCTGAAACATTATATGACTCAAAACGAATGAACTAACGCATTCAAAACATGTAATTCCCAAATAAGATGCAATAAATGCAAATCATAACCAAGCGCTCTACAATGAGCTATTAAAACCGGACAAGTGTCCCCAAGACCCAACGAAATCCAAACCGAGACGTAAGCTCAACAAATCCAAAGACCCAACGTTGAAAATCATAAAGTGAATTCAAACGTAAACGACCCGAAATAATGCAACCCATGCTTCAACAAACACACAAATAACTCCAACATGATTTAGATTGGGACAAAACATTTTCCATGTGGGTTTATACCTTTTATCCTTTCAAATCATCCCATTACACCCAATAAAATGCATTTATACTCAAAAATACACTCCATGAAATAAATCATTTAGATACCCAAAATATATGATTTATTTATCAAAATGCCCAAAATCCCAAATGTGGGTGTTTTATAAGTTTATAAAGTTTAATACTTCCAAATAACCAAAACTTATCAAGTAATAAACAGTTAACAATTCCATGTAAAACATATAAACACTTTAAAATAGACATTTTGTCATGTACACCGTTTTCACAAATCAACTTGAACTCACCTTGCTAGATTTAGGCTAAATCTAGATTTTACTCCCAAAGCTTGAATCTCCAAAGATGAAGGCTTGAATCTCCAAGAAACTTCTCTAGATCTTAGATCCGACATATCTACAAGGTTTCCTTCAACACATAAGTCACCAAAATCACACCTATGTTGAAGGATGAAAGGAAAAAGGGTGAAACCATCAAACCCTAGCTTAACATCAAGAGAGATGAGGAACTTACCACCACAAATTACACTTGGATCTTCCAATAGACTTCAAATCTCTTGTTATAACCTTGAAGAGATCTCAAAAAACAAAACCATGGCAGCTTGAATCATCAAAACAGAGTTGGGATGCAAGAGTTATGAAGAAATGAAGTTTGGTGGCTGAAAATCGGGTTTTAAGCTCGAACAGGGCTCCGTGCGGGTTACCGGGCGGCCTAAGTCGCCCCACAACTCGCCCGGATGGGTTTTATGCTTGAACAGGGCTCCGTGCAGGTTACCGGGTGGCCTAAGTCGCCCTGTAAGTCGCCCTATGGACTGTTCGTCCGGTTTCTTCATTTTTCATGCCCGATCACTGTTTTGGCCATAACTTCTTCGTTATAGCTCCGATTTCGCTCCGGAATCAACCGTTGGACTCGTAATTAAATCCTTCATACATCAAGACTATAAAATCTAGGATTCAAGTCTAAAACCTTATATATTATTTTTCCCTTAAAATTACTGATTTTTGCATTAACTTAAAATGATACTTTTCGAATTTCGGGGTGTTACAATCCTCCCAACCTTAAAAGAGATTTCGTTCTTGAAATCTAGTACCAACCAAGCACCAACATCGCACTTGGTAAGATCAATTGATTTTTTGTCCAAGAGGAATACCTTCACGAAACCTTACCTCATATACGAACTCGATTACATCCCGGTCGAGGTTGTCGCTAGATTTTTAATTACGAGCCGTCAGAACTAGATTTCAAGGTTCAATATATTTTACTGATGACAGAAATAAAATCGAGTCCTTATCAAATCATTTTCTTAATATTAAGGTCTTGGTTGCCTCCCAACCTTAGGTTGCACATACTACTTCAAGAGTAACTTGTGATGACAACCAACCGTTTCCACGAAGGTGTCCAAAACGAACTTTTTACCTTTAAATATTTCCAATCATTCCCCAGCGAGTCGCGCTACACCCTCGCTTGCCTTCCAAAACCATAACGACGTTTGCATCAACAAACTAATTATAGTTGACTAAACTCCTTTCGGTTCTGGATAATCACAACCAAAGTGACTTTACCCGAGAAATAAGGGATCCGTACATAGAATTACTGAGTCGATCACCCGCTGTTGTTATAAGGATGATATTTCTAGTTGTGACAAATCAAGGTCTCCTCAATAATCGATTTTCACTTAAGGTCTGCTCCGACATTCTCTCCAAGTCCTCTAAATCGAATATCGACTCCTATCCTTAAAACTATCTGTAATGAGGATATACTACTAACCATTCCATTCTCAAATAGCAACGTCGAATTCAAGTTGACACCTACTTTATGAGATAATCACCCAAACCATACTTCCCTATTAGCCACCCATAACATCACCAATAACCACAAATACCAAAAGCTGGTACACCACAGACACATAGCATGCCGTACCATCAACCCCCAACTTCAGAACCAACCAAAAACAACCGCACAAGGTTTTAACCCAATGATTTATCGAAACTAAAGATCATCACTTAACTAACTGGAAAAACATAAATCTAACGCATCAAATACTTCTGCGTGAACCAGTTCATGAAACTGAATCCAAGATTTGAAACTGGTCACCAGTCGACTCATCCGACGCTTCAACTCCCAAGGACATTTCTAGTCCTTATTAACAAGTCCCTTCACAAATAGGGTTTAAAGCTATGGTTCTAATGAGTTCAAGGGTTTTTCAATCTAATATGCCAATTTAACATTTTATAAAACTTCCAAGTTCATAAGCTTTATAACAATTAAACATGCGAGTAAAAATCCACTACCATTTACTCGGTAGGTGTTCAAAGTGGTCACAAAGTCACACAGATAAAAAAATATTTCGAAATCATTTGATCACTACTTACGCTAATAATGACAATAATAAAATGTGCATAACAACCTTTTAAAATGGACCGTTGTGGTCCGAATATGCATCAATTTATGTTATGTACGTAAAATAGTTTTCCGCACTAAAGCGGAGTGCAACAAATGTTTGTATAAGTTCCGGAAGGAAAAATTTACGTAATCAAACTCGAAAATTTCCCATTTAACCATAAAATGACGTAGAGTCAAAACTCCTATACGGCCCACATACACCAGTTTATTTCTCAAACCTAGTAAAACGAGAAGTGCTTGCGATTTGACCAAACACAAAATAATTTAAATCGACTTCGACTTTAGTCGCTCGGATAAAACGCTCTTTGGCCCAAAAATAGTGACTATTATGTCATGCATGCGAGTAAATCAATATAACGGGTTTCGTAAAACAACAAAGATAAAACGTCAATCAAAGAATGCTCAAAGGCTCAGTTCAACACGAATCCCATCCTAGGTTTTTCATAAGTTTAATCACACTAGAAGTTTAAATCAACTCACCCACTAAGTTGTACACAACGTGCTACATTTGCATAAAACTAAAAAATGACCCATACGACATTGAAACTACCAAAATAACATATGGAGTGACATCCACCTACAAAATTCTTATGAAATAAATTTCCCAACGACCCATAAAACAACACACGCAAAGAACTTAGACTGTCCATTTCGACGTTCACCCAAGCGTCGTGAACGTCGTAAAACAATACTGCATAAAACTTAACAAAACTCACACGGAATATAATTCACAAGAAAACTCAAACACTAAAATAGTGGAAAACAACTCTTCGTCCAAGGCCTTAACATATGTGGAGGAGATTAAATGTTAAGGTCATAAGTTGTAGTTACTTGTCCAATACTCTACGCAACGTCCAAATACGAACATCACAATAATCGAAAATAGCGTTGGAAAAGAACGAGGATAAGAAAAATCTTGACAAAGTTTGTAACCACATGCAATAAAATAATTTTATGCATGTTTAAAATCATAGTTTAAATACTGGTGTGTGCTAAACATTTTTCCAAGATTTCGCAATATAAGCTACATGGTGATTTGGAAATATGAGAAATAACTGATGCAATTTATTTCAGAAATGAATTTTGTGCATGAGTTCGGTCGGCACTCAACATCTTAGAACCACGTTCTCAATTTCCTAGCCACACTATTGTCATTCGGATGCTGAAACATCTTAAGGAAAAGATCAAATATTTCATAGATTCACCTCACAATTTCTCCTCGAAATAACATTGGTTCCAAATGTCTATGGTTCTATTCCAACCAATCAATCCGACTCGAAACGGTCTACTTAATGCAATCTCCATGCTTACCATCACTCTAAGTGACGAATAATAAAATCATCAACCTCTCATAACAGTTACTCACATTAGAACTTCTTCACTACCCCAACGGTCGTCACATAAAAGTAGTCCAAGTATACACATGTAGCTCGTAGGTTCACCATAACACTGGCCAGGTGCAATTATGAGCGTACTGTACATGATCATCCTTGTTACTCCCGACGTGATTCCCGCTCCTAGTGACTCCAATATCCTCAAAACATCCAATTTTATAGTGCCTATTGGTGCAATCTCGCTTTCAATCATTTAAAAGTATGCTAGTTTGAGTCTAAGCATCCAAAATCAATACCTAATTCTCTCAAACTTAAGCTCTGATACCAACTTGTAACACCCTCAAATTTGGTAAGAGCAACTAATTAAAAATCTCGATATAATATCAATTCAAGGACAAAACTTGCACTTATACATCAATCTCCATATACCTCAATTTAAAAATTCTATAATTAACACAACAATTATAAAACAACAGTATTATATATACAGGGACAGGTGCTACTAAAACCCAATGAGAGTCACTATCTCAAAACTGCGGAAGACTTCACCAAATACTTACACTTGTAAAAAAAAAAGAACTAAAGCACCTCTCTTCATAGTACTGCTAGAACCAAACCCCCAACTGGAACCTGATGCACATGTCAACAAATAAAAATGTTAGGCTTAACGCCTAGTGAGCTCGAGAGTTTTCAACATATTTAAATTAATTGTTTAAAAAGAAATAATGCAATTAAAATCATAATATTTCAAAATGACATGCTTCACTTATGAAAATGACTCATTTATCAATAATTATGCATTTTAAATGAAAAAGACATCGAGTTAATCGTTAACCAAACCAAACTGTTTTAAAGACTAAGATCCCAATATAAATCGTTCTTTTCGTAAACTTAGATTTAACCCAAAACTTGCTCAACATGAGAATATAAATCGACTCCCAATTTATGATAATGTAAATAACACCTCATATCCCAAAACACCCCAAACCCCGGGCGATGATTAAATACTTAACCTATAAAACATGGAATAAATTCATGTATGCAAAATGTCACCGAAAACAAATGTATAAAAGACTCAGCCCAAAGACAACACCTTTCGGTGACGGGGGAAACCCGATTCCGTATAATGTGACGTGCACAAAGTAAGCCACGCATTACGTTAAATTGGTATTAAGTATTGAGCTCAACATCTTTCAATATACACCCATAGATACTTGCACGAATGACTTACACCATACCAGAGATGCCTAACCGCGCCGCAATGGGGAAAACTAGCGTTCCACCATTGGACAAATAATAAAAGTATCGAGCTCAACATCTTTCAGCATACACCCATAGATACTTGCACGAAGGACTTACAATCCAATCTGATGCCTAGCGTGCTGCACGAAGGACTTACAACCCAATCTGATGCCCAAGGTGTCGCGATGTGGAAACCAAGTCGTTCCAACATCGGACAAAATAACAAAAGTGCTCATGGATCCATAGCAGATGGGGCTGAAACATTACATGAGTCAAAACGAATGAACTAACACATTGAAAACATGTAATTCCCAAATAAGATGCAATAAATGCAAACCATAACCAAGCGCTCTACAATGAGCTATTAAAACCGGACAAGTGTCCCCAAGACCCACCGAAATCCAAACCGAGCCGTAAGCTCAACAAATCCAAAGACCCAACGTTGAAAATCATAAAATGAATTCAAACGTAAATGACTCGAAATAATGCAACCCATGCTTCAACACACACAAATAACTCCAACATGATTTAGATTGGGACAAAACATTTTCAATGAGGATTTATACCTTTTATCCTTTCAAATCATCCCTTGACACCCAATAAAATGCAATTATACTCAAAAATATACTCTATGAAATAAATCATTTAGATATCCAAAATATATGATGTATTTATCAAAATGCCCAAAATCCCAAATGTGAGTGTTTTATAAGTTTATAAACTTTAATACTTCAAAATAACCAAAACTTATCAAGTGATCGACAGTTAACAATTCCATGTAAAACATATAAACACTTTAAAATAGACATTTTGGCATGTACACCATTTTCACAAATCAACTTGAACCCACCTTGCTAGATTTAGGCTAAATCTTGATTTTATCCCCAAAGCTTGAATCTCCAAAGATGAAGGCTTGAATCTCCAAGAAACTTATCTACATCTTAGATCTGACACATCTACAAGATTTACTTCAACACACAAGTCACCAAAATAACACACAAGTTGAAGGATGAAAGGAAAAAGGGTGAAACCATCAAACCCTAGCTTAACATCGAGAGAGATGAGGAACTTACCACCCCAAAATACACTTGGATCTTCCAGTAGACTTCAAATATCTTGCTATAACCTTCAAGAGATCTCAAAAACGAAACCATGGCAGCTTGAATCATCAAAAACGGAGTTTGGATGCAAAAGTTATGAAGAAATGAAGTTTGATGGCTGAAAATTGGGTTTTAAGCTCGAACAGGGCTTCATACGGGTTACCGGGCGGCCTAAGTCGCCCCACAACTCGCCCGGATGGGTTTTATGCTCGAACAGGGCTCCGTGCTGGTTACCGGGCGGCCTAAGTCAACCCATAAGTCGCCCTGTGCACTATTCGTCCGGTTTCTTCATTTTTCATGCCCGATCACTGTTTTGGCCATAACTTCTTCATTATAGCTCCGATTTCGCTCCAGAAAGAACCGTTGGACTCATAATTGAATCCTTCATACATCAAGACTATAAAATCTAGGATTAAAGTCCAAAATCCTATATCTTATTTTTCCCTTAAAATTATTGATTTCTGCACTAACTTGAAATGATACTTTTTGAATTTCGGGGTGGTACAGCAGACATTATGGGTAGAATGCTATATTGTTCCTCAAAGATAAGCATGGTCGCACAAAAGAAGGTTCAATCCGCCCTTGCCATTCACAAGTTTAATTCTGAGGATCAGGTATCCGACATTCTCAATGCTGCTACTGATGTTATAGAGGCCATCAAAAAGGCCTCTATAAATGACAAAGGCAAAGGTGTGATCGATGAGAACCCCTTTCCCAAATATCATAAGAAATGCACTGCCTTTGATCTTTGTAGAGAAGAGTCCAAGAAGGGAAAGTTTGATGATACAGAAGACTCTGAAGATGATGGAGCCTCTGATCATCAAAAGGGGGAAATGCAAAGGACTACAAAAGAAGGTAAATCAACTGAAGCTGCGAAAGTTGTGGCTCTACTCCATCCCCTACCACCAATAAAGAAAAAGGAGTACAAGAGAGTGAACCAGAGAGGAACTCCACCTCTACTGAAGACAACCAAACAATCTCGACCCACTGTATTTCTAGCACCATCAACTTCGGAGGCACCTGTCATCTTGGTAGTAGATGTTACTCCAGAAACTATAGATGCTCTAGACGGAGATGACGAAGATGAGAAATTAATTGACTTCTCCAGCTCTGAAGACGCATTCTTATCACTAGAAAGGCCAACTATACTCATGAAAGATGCATTTGGGTCACAGTCTGAAGAAGAATCTGTTGATGTGGAAGAAGCAAAAGAAGATGAGGTAGTTGAAATTGAAGAGTATGTCTACAAGAATGCTCAGGATCATCTTCCTTCTGCATCTGAGGTAAAGCACAGAGTTGAAGACACCACTCAAATAAAAAATCTGATCTCCTCTACCATAAACAAAACCCCACCTCAATCCCTTCAAATCCAAAGGAAGGAACCAGAGATAGCTCCACGACTATCTGTTGAAGAAACCCCCATGGTTGTTGATGAACAGGACCCTCCAGAGGTACCTGTTCAGAAGACAAGCATTGGCATCCCTGCACTCTTCATGTTCACTCAACCCCCAGTCTTTCTTGACTTTGAGCCAGAGACTTCGATAGAGGACCATTTCAGATATCTCTACTGCGAGTTCAACCTATAAGATACTCAAGTACTCCCTCTGAATCCGAGAATCAAGGAAAACATGGAATATTATGAGCAGAGATTCATCAGAGATAAGACCAGTACAAGAGCAAGTGTTCTCTCAAATTTTCATATCACAGAGATAAACAAAGTCTCTAAAAAGACAATTGCTTACAATAAAATCACCTACAGACATTATGAGTTGATTCACTCTGATGGGAAGGTTTATGAGTTTAATGACAATAATCTCGTAAATCAAAGCCCTTATGACCTGCCTCATCTCTACGCCTACTGCTCAGTAAGATATGAACGAGGAAAGGCATTCAGAATTGGTCTATACGAAGTCAGACGTACTATGGAAGCTCATGTCAAGCTAAGGGCCAGACTTGATTTCCAGATTGCTCTAAATGTGGGAGAAGCAAGACTTGGTGTTACTAAACTAGCGGAGACTTGAAAATCTGGACAAGTATAAGACCGGTTTAATAATTGTTGAGCCTCTGGGATTCGTCTACAGAGTCAATCTTATCAAGAAATTTTTCCTGGCTTCAAAGGTGTCCAAGTATTCATATGAGACTTTGATAGGCGTACTAAGGATGATACATGTGAAAGAAGAACGATACATAGTTGATCTATTGGCGAAACTAGACTTGGAAGTTAGCTCAGTGATTAACTTCGAAGAGCTCATTATGAAGTTCCATAGGATCTGCTCTAGTGATGGGCTTTAGTTCTTTTCCTTTAATTTTTGTTGTATCTTCTCTGTTTGTAATTCATATCATTTGAGAAGTAACATTTAAGAGGATGATTTTATCCTCTATGCTTTCTAGATTAAATTTCTCTGCTATTTTTGAAATTTATTATTTTCAATACTTAGGGGGATATTGTTAGTCCCAATTCTGTAATATAAAAGTATTCAATTCTTCCTCTGAAGACGTTCATAGACTACTGCAAAAGAAAGCCAAGTCTACCTCTGAAGTCAGTTCAGAGATAGACTCTTCAGCCAAGAAGATATCAGAGATAGCTTCATCAGAGATCTAAGTCACAGCTCTGAAGACATTCTCTCCGAAGATCAAGCTGATGAAATTCTACAAGTGTTGACAGAAGAATAGATGACACGTCACATAGTGATAAGACTTATCTTTTAGAGTAGGCTACTATTCAAGCATGTCTTGAGTTTACCTTTTAGGTGAAACACTGTTCAAGCATGCTTCTTATGTCAGGATAGTACACTGTTTACTTTATGGTTCTATAAATAGGACAATCACCCCATTGCTTGAAGTGTGCTTTTTCTTATATCTTGTATATTGAATTATATTTAATATACTAAAAAGTATTCTAAGAAGATCTTTTACGATTTATCTACCTTTTGTTGTTCTTATTAATCGACCTGATTTATCCAGTGAATATTAAGCTTGTTCTTATATTTACCTTATTGGATATCTTCTTTTTAACTGTGATTTGAATCTGCTTTGATATTAAAGTGTATTGCTTCCGCTGTCATTATTATTATTGTTTATATCATTGTTAAAAGGTTAAATCTGGGATCCAACACCCACCTTCAATGTAATGGTCGTATGTGACTTTGACATGTGTTTTACGTTCGTATCCGTTGGGTGGGAAGGATCAGCATATGATACTTGTCTTTATTCATGCAATTGAGACACCATCTATGAATTTTCCTAAGCCACCAGAAGGTACAACTAATTTGACATTCTTTTGTAATTTATGTGTTTATAACCTCATGAAATTTGTTTTCTCTTTCTCATAGGAAAATATTACATAGTAGACAAAGAATATCCTGATCGAAAAAGATATCTAGCACCAATTTCTCGTATTAGATATCACCAATCACAATTTGAACATTTGCTTCCAACTAATGTTGAAGAGGCTTTCAACCGTGTACATTCATCTCTTCGGAGTTGCATTGAACGATCATTTGGAGTTTTGAAGAAAAGGTGGAAAATATTGAATAGAATGCCAAGGTTTAGCGAGACAACACAAATTGATGTTATAATGGCAACGTTTGCTCTTCATAATTATATTAGAAGGAATGATGCCAAAGATATGGTTTTCAACGTTGTTCAACAACATCGTGATTACATACCTATGGAAGGGTTAGATGGCGAAACGAGTTCTAATCAAGGTAACACGCGAGGGTCAAGCAATGAGATGCGGGAAATTCGTAACAACATTGAAAATATGATATGGAATGCAAATAATGTCTTTTAAACCTAAGTAACTGAAATGTGTTAGTAGGTTACTATTGTTTTGTATTGCAAGTTATTTTAAATATGATGTTAAAAGACCTTATTATTTTTCTTGCTACGGATTGTAATATGATTTCATGTGTTGGTGGTTTATTTTAATTATATGATGTAAAAAATATGTTAGTGGTATTTTAATTATATAATGTTAAAAATACGTTAGTATTTTATTTTAATTATATAATGCTATAATGGAGTAATGTTAAACATTATTTGTTTAATTACATAATGTTAAATTTGAATAACTTTTAAACATGTCCTTTTTAGTCATTTTACGTTTGTCAGCTAGCTTATCGGCTATTTTTTGTCAAACGTGACTTTTTCATCAGCTAGCTTATTAGTTAGTTTGTCAAAAATAGCCAAAGTCTAAAGGAGGGTTTTTGGCAAATATTATATAGTTGAAGGACTATATATATAATCAAAGACTTAGCACTTTGCACCTTTAAACTTGCAGGAAAATTCCTTACATTTATTATCATAACAGTTAACGATCAGTTAATTTTTCCGTTAACTCCGTTAGTTAATTCGGTTCTATTTTTGGAGGGAAAAACTGAACCATTGCACCTTTCGTGAAAAGTTGTGACTTATGGGATTATATATATATATATATATATATATGTTGTTTCCTTCAATTTTATCTAGTTTTCGTTTTCATCTTCTTCACTTCACCATACCATGATCATGATAAGAACTTGTAGGATCTTTGCCTACAGTTCTTAAACTCGAGGAGGTCCTGGGAGGAATTAGCCTAGATCCATCAACGATCTAGTGGGGCTAATATTTCTTAAGGATAGTGATTTAATCACGTTTTCGTTTTATTGTATTGATCATTTTCGTTTCTGTCTATTACTTTGTTCTAACACATCCTAAAAAACTTATTAGGATTCTAGAAGTCATCATATAAACTTATTACAACGCTTTTATATAGAGCACTTTATTATTTAGTCTTGTAAACTTAAGACGTATAAATGATTTATTAGGACACTTAGATATTGTTGGTGTCCTATGAAGTTGATTTTGTTGTAATGAAAAGAATCTTTCAAAATATGCTTTTATTAAAATTATATACAACTTGACATCATTTTCATCCCTTTTTACAAATTTATAATTTTTTTAAAATACCTTTTTTTACCACACTTTTAAATATACAAATTTATAATTTTGTTTACCCGATTCCTTATTAACCGGTCCCGACTGGTTTTTTTTGACAAGGCCCTAATAACCGGTTCAAAACAATTGATCCTTAACCGGTTCTGCAAAATATTTCGTAACTAAACTTAACCGACCATACCTTAAGGACCTTATCGATTCTAGTCTCTCTGACCTAATCGGTTACATTTAGTCATCTGAATACGAAAATAGAAAATTATTACATGTGGAAAAATCAAGAGGAAGTGGATTGAATCCTTACATGGATTTGGGAGTATGTGGGCAATGATTTTGATGTGATTCGCTACTCAGAAAAGAATGGCGAATAGTGTATATGAATTATGGTTACATTGTAACGGATTTTTTTATATTTTAAAAAATTGATGAGTTATACCCTTATGTAGGGGTGGACCCCGTTTATTAGATAAGGTGGCACAGGCCATCATTATGTTCCTCCGTAGTAAGCTAAAAAAATTAGCTCGTAAAAGTTGCAATCGTATAGTAATGTTGGGTGTCATTTGTATATATTCAGAAACTACAATAATAACACAAATTTGTATATTGACAGAGTTGGTTTGGACGATTTTTCCCCATCCCAACACAGGTTCAAATTGTGTTTCAAATATTTTTTTAGTTTCTAGTTATTAATTTCAGGTTTATAATGTTTTTGAAAAAAAAAATTACGATAAAAGATTTGAACAGAAGACATCACATACGAAAAGTAAGGAACTAATCAACAAATCAATGATTTTTTATTTTTTGGATAGATATTCATAACTCCGTTTTTTATAGTCAAATGGTGCTACTACTCGAAAAAGAATTCTAGGTCCAACTCTGCTACTCAAATGGTTACATTTTTTATTGGCATGGATCTTTAATACAACCATAAGGACCCAATTTGTTAATTCATTTAGGTACCCAACTAAAATATTGTAACCACAAAGACTCAACATGTTAAAAAAGTGCAACCACTGAAACCCCCTTGATAAAAAATGCAACCATAGAATTATGTTTTGTTAATTTTCAAAAATAAAGACGAGATCCATTAAAAATATCAATCTATATAGGTGTCGTTTGTTTTTTAAAAGATCTAAAGTTTGAAGTCTTATTTTAGTTATGATTAATAAAAGGTGGTGTGTAAAAAGTCTGAACGATTCAGATTTAAGAGTCATTAAAAGTTTTTTTTTTTTTAAAACATACGACCCCTAAAAATGTGATTCACTCATATTCAGAATTGATATTATTGGAGACAAGAAATGTATGCGAACTCACGATATTGATATAAAAATGTAATCACTAGATTGGCGATTTCAGTCTCACCCATTTTCTTCTTATTGCTTCTCATCGTCTTTATCCATTTGTGTCTACCACTTTTCCCAATTTTATCAACAAACTTATATTTTATTTTTCTTTTTTAACTTAGGCGTCATTTACCAACCGATTACACTACTAAATAAAAGACTATTTTCGGCTGATTTTTCCGACGGATTTTTCCGCCGGAAATTTCCGACGGATTTCCGACGGAAGTCAAACGGGTCAACCCACTTTGACTTTCGCCGGAAATCCGCCGAAAATCCGCCGGAATTTTTTTTTAATTTAATTTTATTAAAAAAATCAATTATTTTCGGCGGATTTTCGACGGAATATAATTTTTTTTAATTTTTTTCTTATTAATTATAATTAATTAACTATTTTCGGCGGATTTTCGGCGGATTTTAATTAATTAATTTAGTTAATTAAAATCCGCAGAAAATAGTTAATTAATTATTATTTTTAAATGAATTAAAAAAAATAAAAAATAAAAATCCGTCGGAAATCCGCCGAAAATCTTATAAAATTTTCGGCGGATTTTCGGCGGATATTCTATATTATTTAAAAAAAATAAAAAAATAAAATCCGCCGAAAATAGTTAATTAATTATTATTTTTAAATGAATTAAAAAAATAAAAAACCGTCGGAAAATTTATAACATTTTCGGCGGATATTCTATATTTTTAAAAAAAATAAAAAATTTAAATTCGCCGAAAATCTGCCAAAAATAGTTAATTAATTATTATATTTAAATGAATTAAAAAAAATAAAAATAAAAATCCGTCGAAAAATTTATAACATTTCCGGCGAATATTCTATATTATTTAAAAAAATAAAATCCGCCGAAAATAGTTAATTTTCGGATCGGGTTGGGCTTTAACGTTCCTAGTTGGGCTTCAACGGATCTAGTTGGGCTTTAATGTACCAAGTTGGGCTTTAATTGATCCAGTATGACTTTAATGGATTCGGTTGGGCTTTAATGGATCCGATTGGGTTTTTAATGGATCTTGTTGGGCTTTAACGTATCCAGTTGGCTTTAACATACCCATTTGGTCTTTAATGAATTTAGTCAGGCTTTAACAGATTTAGTTGGGTTTTAACGTACCCAGTTGGGATTTAACGTACATAGTTGGGCTTTAACGTACCTATTTGGGCTTTAACAGATCCAGATGAGCTTTAATGGATCCAGTTGGTCTTTAACATACCCACATGGGCTTTAAACGTACCTAGTTGGGCTTCAATGGATCAAGTTGAGCTTTAGCGTACCTAGTGGGGCTTTAATGGGTAAGTTGAGCTTTAATAGATACTGTTGGGCTTTAACGTACCCGGTTGGGCTTTAATGGATCCAGTAGGGTTTTAACGCACCCCGTTGGGCTTTAACGTACTCAGTTGGCTTTAACGGATCCAGTTGGGCTTTAACGTACCCAGTTGGACTTTAACGTACCTAGTTGGGCTTTAACGGATCCAGTTGGGCTTTAATGGATCTGGTTGGGTTTTAACGTACTCAATTGGTCTTTAACGAATCCAATTGGGTTATAATGGATCCGGTTGTGCTTTAACATACCCAGTGGGCCTTTAATGGGTAAGTTGAGCTTTA
The DNA here is from genome assembly GCA_023525745.1 of Arctium lappa. Classification (NCBI taxonomy): domain Eukaryota; kingdom Viridiplantae; phylum Streptophyta; class Magnoliopsida; order Asterales; family Asteraceae; genus Arctium; species Arctium lappa. The sequence continues at coordinate 99,826,578 of CM042050.1, forward strand.
ATGGATACGATTGGGCTTTAACGTACCCGGTTGGGCTTTAATGGATCCAGTAGGGTTTTAACGCACCCCGTTGGGCTTTAACGGATCCAATTGGGGTTTGATGGATCCAGTTGGGCTTTAACGTTCCTAGTTGGGCTTCAACGGATCCAGTTGGGCTTTAATGTACCCGGTTGGGCTTTAATTGATCCAGTATGACTTTAATGGATTCGGTTGGGCTTTAATGAATCCGATTGTGCTTTTAATGGATCTTGTTGGGCTTTAACGGATATAGTTGGGTTTTAACATACCTAGTTGGGCTTTGACGTACCCTGTTGGGCTTTAACAGATCCAGTTAGTATTTAAAGGATTCAATTAGTCTTTAAAAGATCCAATTAGTCTTTAAAGGATCTAGTTGAGCTTTAATGGATACGGTTGGGTTTTAACGTACATAGTTGGGCTTTAACGGATCCAATTGGGCCTTAATGGATCCAGTTGTGCTTTAACGTACCCAGTTGGCTTTAATGGATCGAGTTGAGCTTTAACGTACCCAACTGGGCCTTAATGGATCCGGTTGAGCTTTAATGGATCGAGTTGGCTTTAACGGATCCGGTTGGGCTTTAACGTTCCTAATTGGGCTTCAACCCACCTAGTTGGGCTTTAATGGATACAAATGAGCTTTAAGGGATTTGGTTGGGCTTTAATGGATCCAATATGGCTTCAACAGATCCAGTATGGCTTTAACGTATCCAGTTGGCTTTAACATACCCATTTGGGCTTTAACCCACCTAGTTGGGCTTTAATGGATACAATTGGGTTTTAACGAATCCAGTTGGGCTTTACGACCGGGTTTTTGGGAAATTACGACCCGGATTGAACCGCTGATTTTTTGATCGGACCGGTTGAACCGGTCTAATTGAACCGGTAAAAACCCGGGTTGACCCGGTTAAAAAAAACAATTTCTTTTATTTGTGTTTTTTATGTTTTTGGATTGATGTAAAATTTGTTGTTATGTGTTTTTTTAATTTTTTTGGAATGATGTAAAACTTTTTGTTATGTGCATTTTTAATGTTTTAACTTGTGGACATTAAATTATTGGTTTTATATATACATATATATATATATACACACATATATATATATATACACACACATATATATATATATACAAGAAAAAATGAAAAATATTGCTTTTAGTTCCCTCTAAAATGAAAAGAAATGGTAGGATTGAAAATTTTGAATTCCCTCAAAACAATTGAAAATTAAGAATTCCCTCCAATTGAGAAGACAAAACAGAGAAATAAACCCTAAAAAAATCACGCCTCTCCCTCTCCCTCTCGTCGCTCTCCCTCTCCACGCTCGCTCTCGCTGTCTCTCACCGGCGAGACCGCTCTCTCTCACGTCGCTCTCGCTATCCAGATCGACCACCACCAATCGACTCCATTACTGCAGGTTTGTTTCAATCTGTAATCGATTTTTGGTTTATTTCAATCTGTGATTTTTGGTTTGTTTCAATCGACTCTTTGATTATTCCCCTAATTAGTAAACAATCGTAAATGTTGTTTGTGATTCAGGTGTTGTTTGTTTCAATCGACTCTTTCATTATTCCCCTATTTTGTTATAAGAGGTGAACAGAACAAGTGATTTTTGGTTTATTTCAATCGTTGGGTTCGATTAGGATTTTTTGGTCGACTTTGTTCTTGCCTGGGTTCGATTTAGGGTTTTTTTTGGAATCCATTGTTGAAATCGACATCAAAAGTTTGCTTAATTTTCTAGAAAATCTGTTCGTTGGTCATTAGATAGTAGTTATTACTACAAATGATTACAAACAATCTGCCTCCTTGTAAATTATTAAATGTTGGTGTTTCTGATTTTAGATTCAGCAATCCATTGTTATATTCTGATTTCCCTTTTAATTTTTTGTCTTCAGGCCTTGGTGCAGTTTGGAACACGGCAAAAGTTGAACCAGGTTCCAATATAGGTGGCAGAAGGTGCAAAAGCAGCTGGTGCTACCCGAATAATTGCGTATCGAGCTAATTTAGTCTGCGTATTGATATTTTATTCCTTGATTAAGCTTGGAACAATTTTTCTTAATCAGGTTGTTTTGCTATTTTGTGATGGATTTTGCAGATTCTTAACTTCTTTTTTTGTTATTGATCAATTGCCGAACTGCTTCAGTAGATGAAAAAGATGGATTTGGTGTCTGGTTACAAGGTAAATATCTAGGTTTAATATTTTGATTGTTTTTATGCCTGACAATGAGCTTATGCTAAATGTACAGGGAGTTGTTGGGCTTGTATTTGGAAACGAGAATTCAAGTTCCAATGAGGATAGGTTTGTTTTCTTTTTTAGAATTGTTAAGTTACACGATTTGAGTTGACGTAAACCGTAATTATGCATTGTATATCCAATAGGCTATATGCACTTGTGCATATAGGTGGGTTGGTTGGTGATATCGCCCATTTTAGCGTCTCTTTCTTGACATTTTACTTCAAAGTTTGTGTAAGTGTTCGGTTTCGATCGTCGTCTCGGTTAAAGTTTAAATTCCTCGTTTGTCGTCATCGAGGTGAGTTTTTCTTTTAACCATTTTCGAACTGAAACGCATATATTGATGAATACATTGAGCTACCATTTGAACTAGGCTATATGCACTTGTGCATATAGGCTATATGCACTTGTGCATATAGGTGGGTTGGTTGGTGATATCGCCCATTTTAGCGTCTCTTTCTTGACATTTTACTTCAAAGTTTGTGCAAGTGTTCGGTTTCGATCGTCGTCTCGGTTAAAGTTTAAATTCCTCGTTTGTCGTCATTGAGGTGAGTTTTTCTTTTAACCATTTTCGAACTGAAACGCATATATTGAAACGCATATATTGATGAATACATTGAGCTACCAATTGAACTAGGGTATATGCAGTTGTGCATATAGGCTATATGCACTTGTGCATATAGGCTACATGCACTTGTGCATATAGGTGGGTTGGTTGGTGATATCACCCATTTTAGCGTCTCTTTCTTGACATTTTACTTCAAAGTTTGTGCAAGTGTTTGGTTTCGATCGTCGTCTCGGTTAAAGTTTAAATTCCTCGTTTTTCGTCATTGAGGTGAGTTTTTCTTTTAACCATTTTCGAACTGAAACGCATATATTGATGAATACATTAAGCTACCATTTGAACTAGGCTATATGCACTTGTGCATATAGGCTATATGCACTTGTGCATATAGGTGGGTTGGTTGGTGATATCGTCCATTTTAGCGTCTCTTTCTTGACATTTTACTTCAAAGTTTGTGCAAGTGTTCGGTTTCGATCGTCGTCTCGGTTAAAGTTTAAATTCCTCGTTTGTCGTCATCGAGGTGAGTTTTTCTTTTAACCATTTTCGAACTGAAACGCATATATTGATGAATACATTGAGCTACCATTTGAACTAGGCTATATGCAGTTGTGCATATAGGCTATATGCACTTGTGCATATAGGTGGGTTGGTTGGTGATATCGCCCATTTTAGCGTCTCTTTCTTGACATTTTACTTCAAAGTTTGTGTAAGTGTTTGGTTTCGATCGTCGTCTCGGTTAAAGTTTAAATTCCTCGTTTTTCGTCATTGAGGTGAGTTTTTCTTTTAACCATTTTCGAACTGAAACGCATATATTGATGAATACATTAAGCTACCATTTGAACTAGGCTATATGCACTTGTGCATATATGCTATATGCACTTGTGCATATAGGTGGGTTGGTTGGTGATATCGCCCATTTTAGCGTCTCTTTCTTGACATTTTACTTCAAAGTTTGTGCAAGTGTTCGGTTTCGATCGTCGTCTCGGTTAAAGTTTAAATTCCTCGTTTGTTGTCATCGAGGTGAGTTTTTCTTTTAACCATTTTCGAACTGAAACGCATATATTGATGAATGGTTATTATTTTGATGTTATACCAAATTGGTATGTTTGAATTATTACCGTTAACTGTGTACGGTTGTACTAGAATCTCGAATTAATGATTGATTGTTAATTGGAATAATTCAAGATTTTATTTGATTAACATAGATATCCTATTTTTGTGGTTGCAGATCGATTGGGCGTGCAAAGCTAAGAATGGAACTCATAACGAAAGAGAAGACCCGAAACACCACTTACCATTACCAATGTTTTAGTTTACAGACTACATTGAATTTAGTTTACAGATTTGAGATGATATTGTATTAAAGACAACAATGTTTTGTAATGGTTTTTGCATATAAATTATCAATGTTTTTTAATAGGTTTTTATATAGATTTTTTGTATTTTTAATTATTTTTTTTAACGTTCCGTCGGTAATCCGTCTATAAACGTCGCTGTCACGTAGTCGTCGTTAATCCGTCGCTAAAATCCGTTGGTAATACTGATCGTCGATAAATAACGTATCGTTGATATTCCGCTGAAAATAATAAATAAATAAATAATTAACTATTTTCGGCGGAATATTCCGCCGAAAATCCGCCGACATATTTTGCCGAAAGTTTTTTTTAATAAAAATAAATAAATAAATTAAGTACAAATAAAAATAAATAAATAACTATTTTCGGCGGAATATTCCGCCGAAAATCCGCCGAAAATAGTTAAAATTAATTTTCTTAATTAATCAAATCATTTAAATTTTAAAAAAAATCGGATCCGTTTCCGACGGCCAAATCCGCCGAAAATCTCAATCCGCCGAAAATGCCGCCGAAAAAAATGATTTGCGGCGCCCCTGTTTCCGGCCGACCAAATCCGCCGATTTCCGGCGGATTTGGCCGTCGGAAAAGGTCGAAAATTTTGTAGTGTTACCCGGCTAACTACTTACCAAATTATATTATTTTAACCGATAAATATGACAATAACCAATAATCTTACCCGTTAAATGTGAAAGCAATAGTCGAGAGTTTTACCCGGTAAGTAAGGGCTATTACCCGGTTAGCGCTTACCGGGTAAATTTTTGCCTACAATACCGTTTTAATTGACTAAAATCTTACCCGATAAGATAAGTGATAGCGTTGAATTTAAACGATAAGTACTTACCGGGTAAATATTTGAGTAGACGACCCCTTACTTTTGTTTTGTCTAATAAAATTTTAATTCATAAATGATTAAGTAAAGAATTTTGACTAATAAATAATATTTCTTGTGAAGATTTAATAAAAAGAAGTGTGGGTTACGAACTTACGATCAATTTTATCATCAATATCTTCTAATAATTGTACATAACTGAACATGCCAAAATATACTAAAATACAATAAACTTTGTTTTGGTTATTATTCAAGCCTAATAAAGATTTTTTTTTTCGTAATAAAGTTTCAAAATTTTATATTTCATATCAATTGTGACTATTAGTTTTGTAACATATGATGACATGGATGTTAAGTTTTTAGATTATATATATATATATATATATATTAATCAAAAAAATAATAATAATAGTTGATTAGTTGGTTAGAGGTAAAAAAATTATACTGATTTGTAAATTTAACCTTCAAGTTATCAAATATAACAAGAATATATGTAGTTTATCAGTCAGAAATTGTATTAGAAATTATATTATAGTGATGGTCTAATAAAAAAACTTATAAATCGACTACATAAAAACTAACACAAATTTGGTTATAATATTTTTGTCTAAAATAAATATGTAAATATATAACTAGTAATTAATCATCAAATGAAAATGGATATGTTGTTGTTTTAGAGTAAACTATAATTTTGGTCCCTCTGGTTTGCACCCATCTATAAAAGTAGTCTTTCAACTTTAATAACTATAATTATCATCTTTACTGTTTACATTTTGCTTTTAAAATGGTCCATATGTCAAACTCTATTAGTCAAGGCTCGTTAGTTGAAGGGCATTTTTAATCTTCTTACCTTTTTAATTCATGAGTAAACTACAATTTTGGTCCCTGTGGTTTATCAAAAAATAGTGGTCACTGAACTTCAACAAGTGC